>JAWNOX010000156.1:2772500-3372500 GCA_035045555.1 Drosophila fulvimacula | reverse complement strand
TTATCTATTGTATTTTTATTGCAAACTGCATACTTTGTACAGATATATATATATATACTGCCTGCACTCATGTTGCCATGAATTTGACTTTAAAATTAAAATTGAAAAATTATTTAAGAAGAAACAGCAAATAAAAGGACAAGGCTGAGTCTATAACATATTTATATAATAAATTTGTAGATTCTAATCATTCTGGACAGGAACTCGACTTAAAATGTATACTAAGAAAATGATCGTCGAACAAATAAATTTTAAATTCCATCACTCAATTATTTTATGAAAATGATTAATTGTATAGAAATATTATCATACACATTGGTTTATGTATATAGTCTTCGATATGAAGCCAAATACTCATCAGGAACTTACTTGTGTTATGCAGGTTAAGCCAACTAAATAGCTTATCATGCAAACGATGGCTATGAAGATCTCCTTGCGTTTGCGGAGCAGTTGGGGCCACTCGTCGATGATGGCAGTGATAAAGCCTTCCATAGTACAGAACTGCGAATCTAAGCCTATTAGAAGGAGCATGAAAAAGAAGAGGCATGACCAAATTTGAGATCCTGGAAGCTGCAGCACCGCCGACGGATACACAAGGAAGGCCAATCCAGGACCTATAATAATAATAATAATAATAATAATAATAATAATACTAATAAATAATAAATTATATATAGACTAAGTAGAGAGTATCTATAATATTATCAGAGTTTAATAAAACGCACCTGAGGCCGCTACCTCGGCCACTGGCCTTTGTTGCTCGTGAGCCATGAATCCAATCACTGAGAATATGACGAAGCCCGCAAACATACTCGTACTCGAGTTCACTGTGCATACAATCAGCGCGTCCCTAAATCAATGCATTACCACAATATGTTCTCAACATAGAATACGAGGACGAACTTACTTATACACATTGTTCGTAAACTTATTGTAACTTCCGAGAGCCACCAAAGTTCCAAGGCCCAAGCCATATGAAAAGAAGATTTGCGTTACGGCATCAATCCAAACCTGAGGGAGGAAAAATGCACAACTTGAAGTATTTCATTCATGTACATCATTCATGACTTCATACCTCGGAATGAGTGAGTTTTGAAAAGTTGGGTATGATGTAGAACTTGATACCCTCCAGTGCACCAGGCAGGGTAATACCGCGAATCAATAAGACGGTTAGCAAAACGTATGGGAAGAGTGCAGTGAAGTATACGACTTTTCCTGTCCATTTAACGCCCTTCCAAATGCAGAAATAGCAAAGGATCCAAACCAGAAGCAAGGTGCCGGCCAGCTCCCAGCGTATGTTACCCAAATCATCAATACCGGAGGATATTTGCAATGCTCTTCGCCTGTAAATTTTTAAGTTTTTTTTGACAAGTGAATATATTGTAATTAAATGTAATTATGAATAATTAGTTGATGTAAACTTTTGTTCATAAATTACCATGATACATGATATATAATATTATTAGTATGCTTGTAAACTAATAATACAATCTCTTTCATTTCTATTTTGATTTGGTGAACCCATGAAATAGATCGAAATATATCCACCTCGCGCATGCATCCTCTATTCCGCTATGAGTTAGAGTTATTAAATTTGCTATTGAAATTCTTGTAAAATAAAGCAATATAAATGTAAAGGAACTCCGCTCCTGAAATTCCCCGGGCTGGGGGAAATTGAAAAACAAAGAGCTGCAAAAACTTCTGGTTTCCTACCAAGTGCTCTTAAAAAGTAAGTAAAATATTGTGGGCAATCTTAGCTGCATTAAACTTGATCAGATTTGTAGGATATATATAATTATATAATAACAGTTTACAATCATTCTGATTTGGAACAATAGTCTGTGAATAAAGATTTCGCTTTAAAATGCAATTGATCCGTAAGCAGTTCTTCTTTTGACTTGATTCTTGATGTCTTACTAAAAAATCACATGCAATTGTAAATATTCAACTTTTGTGGGTTACATACTCCCAAAACTCTTTGACTGGATCTGTAAGCTCAGTTGTCGAAATATTTGCGGCTGCCACTGAGCAAACCTTGCTCGCTGATCCGTTGATCATCTTATCCCAGCAATGGAGGTTCTTCCTCTCATATTGGTTGACACAGTTGACAGTGTTCCACCAGTTGTTGCATGTACGCCACGGTACATCTATAATGCAAGTGGATAGAAGAAAGCTGCTTAGTGTAATCTTATTGGAGAGGTTCCGAAGACTTACCAGCACGCATTGACATGAAGAAGTAAAATACTGCCCAGGCCAAGATAACGATGTAGTAAACATTCATCCAGCACGACATCACAGCGGCAGCATATCCAATTCCTTTTATATAAATAAAGCATGATCTTGGGATCTTAGGATCTTAGAGAAAACTTACCCTTAAAAATGGGAGCGATTTTGAACACGCCGAGGCCGCCGATAGTCAACATTTGACCCAACGCCAGCTCCATGAAGAACATCGGAATACCAGCTAAGAACAATGTCAAAATATATGGAAGAATAAACGCTCCGCCTCCATTCTTATAGCACAAGTATGGAAACCGCCAGACATTGCCCAGGCCAATTGCAAGGCCGACTACAGACAAAATGAAATCGAGTTTAGAGCTCCAACTTCCACGCTCTGGCAGGGTGATTTTGGTGAGCTGAAAACGGAGAGAATAGTAAAAAATATTTAATCCAAAATATTAAACATAGTCAAGCTCTATAACTTGCTTAAATTGATTAAGCTAGCATACGTTCATATATTATCAGTCTACCTACTTGGGCCCATATCTGCATACAAAAGAATACATTTAGCTATTTTAAAACTTAGCAAATAATTTCATATATCAAGCTGAACATCAGTTTAAAACTCCGACAAAAAACAGGAAATGCCAATTAGTATAAAGAGCTGTGCCCTGATTTTATTTGTTCAATTCTTCTTCTTGCAATGATCAAATATGTTCGTATAAAGGGATGAATCAGTATAGTCAGTAGTGAAATCAGTGCTATATGCGCTGCTGGAATTGTAAAATTGTGTCTCTGTGTGACATCGAATGTGGCGCGTGTAACTCGGCGTTTCACAAGAGTAAACTAGACTTAAGAAAACAAATAATTTTTATCACTTTAGCATTGTTTTCTATATAATTGTATTTAATGTTAGTTAAGAAACCACGAATGTCCACAATATTTTGGAAAATTCATATGATTATAATCATAACAAAAATATTTTATATGAATGAAACATATGTATGTCAGTTTTTTTCAATAAATAAAATTTATATATATATATATATATATATATATATATATATATATATATATATATATATGTGTGTGTGTGTGTGTATTATTTATTTTTATATATTTTAAATATATTTAAAGTTAATTTAAAATTAGTCAAAAAATATATTTAATTTAAATTAATTTAAATAATAAATAATTAAATTAAAACTAAATCATCCTGAATAGTTTTTCAAAAATCAGCTGAGAAATAAAAACCTAAAAATCTTTTTGTTCACAATGATTTATTTATTTTCAATATCTATAGCAAAATATATATACCCAATAAAATATGTTTTATCTTTTTCACAGACTTTAAAATTTCCAATTACATATCATATAATATTATGAATATTTTGTAATTATTTAAAAAATTTCAATTATTTTACGCTGACAATAAAACGTACCTGATGGCTTGTTGATGTGGCTGCAGTGTCCGTTGCTGCTTGAGCTGATAAGTCTTTTGGGCACAATAGCTTTCCCATTTCAATGGGATCGTGCTTTTGTCGATCTCCGCCATCGCCATCGTTCCCACAATTACTAGACATTGCGTCAACTTTCTGAGCCCTATTTGTATTTAGATCTGTTCTCGTTTGATTATTCTCTGTATACAAATTTGGACCTGGGAACACACAACAGAAATGGAATGGAACAATTAATAGAAAACGCGATAGCTTGACTTATTTTTGAAGTCCAAAGCACATCTAATTTTATATATTGAATCAGAATCTTTTGTTATAGATCCTTATTAGCATGTCTTATTAGAGAATCTGACAAAAGGATATTATCGCTTTATTTCCATTGTTTTTTTTTTTTAACTTGTACTTATATATTTCGAATATGTACAGATTTATTTATTACATAAGCATCACAGTAAAACGAATCTGATTTTTCACGCACCCACGACACCCAACCGGGTCACTTGCTAACATCCAACTGAATCTCTTTTAGTCTCCGAGCTCGAGCCAGCGTAAAAATGCATGAACAAAAGCCCAGTTGATGCCTATTAAAGCAGATATGCCAGTAATTTAAGCAATGCTTATGCGAAGCCAGGAGGCTGGCTGTCATTTTTACATACAATTTAATTTAATAATGATTTACTGAGAGGGTTCTGACCGCAGCCAATGGCTACCTAGAAAACGCGGGCATTCATCTACATGCGATATAGGTCCGATCCCAATTGTATTCACCCTACCCAACTAACACTCTGATCACTTGCCTACACTTCGTATGCCATTTACTACGTATGTAGTACATACGAAAGGGGTCCCAAATACCATTTATTCGTTCATTATTTTTTTTTTTAACTGTAAATATTTTATAACATACTGAAAGTTGTAAAGTAATAAATAGAATAGAATCCACCAATTCATACTTATATTTATATATATATATATATATATATATAAATTAAAAAATAAATATATATGCATATTTTACATAAAATGTATAAATAAATTATTGAATCGATCGTATAATATAAATATATAAATTTCAAACATAATTTTTATTAATAAATTAAAATATAATATTAAATATTTAATAACATTTGTATAAATATAAAATTATATTTCCTTGCATGTTTATTAATATATATTTTATTAATAACAAAACAACTTAATAAATAAATAAATAAATAAATAAATAAATCTTTGATCCAGAACACAATATCAAAAGTAAGCAACTCTCCCAAATACGACAGCAAAGCAAAATAAACTCTCTCGATTGCTCCTATTGTGGCAAAAGGGGGCACGATCGCTGTTTTGACTCTCGAATCGCGCCTTTGCGTGCTTACAATTTGCATAATTCTATTTATGAGAAATTCCAAATAACGAGACTATTCAAGTATTGTTGCTATTTAGATCATCTGTGCATGTTCTATGTTTGAAGAGTCGTCTTCAAGTAGCTTTGGAACTATTATTTGCATACCTTTTTACTATTTCAAGGCTGATTTTAATTTTTGGAACTTATGTGATATTTGAGATATTCTATAAAGTGATTATGTAATAAATATATGTTACAATTGTTTGTGTGTATTTAAGTGCTGAGCATATGGAACCATAAATAAGTATATATGATATGTATAGTGCATACAGAACAATAACATAAAGGATGGTTTTGGTTAGACTTAGAGTCAACTTTACCATGATCTACTATCCTTCATTTTAACATTTATCTATACACACTATAATCTTTAATTATCAATCGAACTGGCGATATTCTTCCACAATATAGGACTCGTCCTAAATTCGGTTGGAAAACTGACTTTTATTTATTTCAATTTTTATTTATTTAAGTAAATGTGTGAAAAAAAGGAAAAAACTTTGCAATCAATCAGACGGTCAAGAAAAGACGCGAAAATTTCCAATCATTCCAAACTTTATTGACTTTTATTTATTTATTTATTGCATTTATGAGCAGTGATATAGTTTGCAAAATATAAAACAATTGGTTTAATTATATTTGAATTTAATCTTTATAATTTAAGTCTTTGAAATTAAGCATTTCATCACGTAGTATTTAAAACAAGCTAATATAATTCATATATACATATCCGTTATATATATTTCATATATATATATTGCTGCATATATATAAAGCCTGTCTATAGCTATGGGTTCCAAAACCCATTGCGTCTAGCCTTTGAATGCTGTTTTCTCGTTATGAACGCCCCATAAATGTTAGTGATAAATGTTCATATTTTTCATACGCATATTTGGTTTATTTCGAATATAACTGCCCCTCACAGCCCGACGGCGAGAGTTTTAAAACACACACATTCAAACATCAGATGTTCGGTCGGAAATCGGTCATCAAATTTATATTTGTATACCCTTGCAGAGCGTGTTTTGCTTTTATCACGAAAAGTGTAACGGACTAAAGGGGTTACCTATGATGCCTAACTGCTTTAGATTCGATATAAGTCTGACTCTCGCTTTGATTGCTTTTTTATTTCTATTTATACTAGTCTCTTATCATCCGATTTGCACTTCCCATTTCACCAATTATTATATATATTTTTAGTATTTCAGAGTATTTCACATTTGAGGTAAAAAATAAATCGGTTTTGGTTGCCAAGTAAGTCTACAGCTCTCCCACACATATGTACCTTAATTGCATTGAATAGGGGCACAACGCATACAGTTTTGCTCGCATTACTTCCACATAGATAGATAGATAGATAGATGGATATAATTATTTAATCGTATGCCTCGACACATACACACTCAATTGCTAAGTGGCAAAATATCAACATGTGCGCTCGGAAATGCATAATCTTGTTACTAACAGGCTCACTTCCGAATTCGATTATGCCCTCTCAACTAAATATTAAATACACACAGTTATGGTCTGCCTAAGAGTGCTCGACTGCATTATACCCTGTAAGCAGTAAACATATAACCATAAATATATAAATACTCTTTAAAGCAACGAAATCGGAACAAAGGTGCTCTAATCGAGGTTGCTCAACTAGGAGTTACCCTCCACAATAATGTCACGCTGTAGTATGAACATTCCAAAACAAAAGTGTCCAGTATTTGAAATGATTTCTTTTTTTTTAATTTGGGGACCTTCATAGTGAATTAAAAACTGTAGCGTTTACGATATACCAAATACGAAGTCAATTTATCAATCTTCGATGTAATAAAAAAAAACTCGAATATGCACGTCGAATTTCAGATCTCTAGCATTTGTCGTTCATGCAGAAAAATAGATATGACATCGACTCAGCTGTACAAGAATATATATACTTTATGGGCTCTGCCACGCCTTCTTCTGCCTGTTACAATACAATTTTAAAAACCCATTATACCCTGTTTTCCCATTTGCAAAATGTTCAGGGTATAATAAAAATATAACTGTTGAATATAAATATATAAATATAATATACAAAAACATGCTATATATACTATATAACTATATAAAATATTTATAAGTTTTTTATAGAAAATTGTTTAAATTAAATTATTAAACCTTGCGAGCCAAATGACTCGCCTGGCCTAAACCAGCTAAGTCAATCTTGACTCTACAAAGCTATTCACTTGCCTTGCATTTTGTAGCGCTTTTCTCTCCAAAAATAATTGACAAAATATACAGCTCAAATGAACCTCAACTCAGTTGTATATAAGAGAACTTAGATCCGAGAATATTTATTTACTTTTGCTCTCTCTTTAGGCTCGTTCCACTGTCGTCCTCTACAACTCAGCGCGCCTTAAGTGTTGATAGAGGAAGTTGGATATTAGCAGCCGAAAGTGAGAGATCGATTTCAGTTTCATTGGAGCAAGTATATTTTAATTAATTTTTTTTTTTTTGTGCGGATAATTGTAAACATACGAATGTATATGGAGACTTGAGTGTGTGTGTTTATACTATGGAATGATTGTGTTTATACTATGGAATGATATACAAATGGAGTACTTTATTATGTTTTCTCTCACATATTTTACTGCGTAGGGAAACAATGGCAAGCGGCTTTGACTTTAACAAATTGTGCTTAACTTTTACCGAGATCTGCCCTGACTTTGCTGAAATGGATCGCGCTTGCGAGTCGCAGAGCATGAACTTTGCAAACAAAGTTCTCTTCGACCTTGGACCCAAGTTGCGGCAGATTAAGCAAAGTGGCTCGGCCCAAATGTGGGGCTTAGTCTTTAATGAGAATAGCGTGTTCATATACAACTACAAATTTCAGCGTCCGGTAAATGTGAATCCGCAACTGCAGGACAAGAAGCTCTATCAAGTAGGCCTGTTGGCGGCCAGCAAAATATGCAACCTGCTGGACGATATCTACAATCCGAGAGATAAGGTACTGTTGACGCCGTTGGCTCGCGCCGTCTTCCTGCCGCAAAACATTCCGAAAATTGCCGGCGAACTGACAGGTCTGCTCGGTCGCCAGGTGGATACCAACGAGGTGGCCAGGGCTGTTATTAGCAGTTGGCAGATCGATGGCTTCCATTTGCAGCACAGTCAGTGCCACATTGCGCTGGCTGCCATCACTGCAGCCGCCCAGCGCAAGAAATTGCATGAAAAGACAGTTAAGCTCTATGCCAAGCATGGGAAGACTTTTAAGGCGTCTCACTGCAATATCTATGTCAAGTACTCCAAATTGAGCGGCAGGGCAGCAAAGCCAGTCCAAAAGTCAGAGCATAGATGCCGTCTTAAGCAACATAGTCAAGTCTGCTGACGATCCACTCTGCGGTGGCATAGTGGACATACAATCTGTGAAGCCTCCAGCCAGCTTCACTGAAACCGAAACCAATTGGGGTGGGCCAATCAACCTTCAAATCAATCGCACCAGCTTGAATCACATCAGATTTGTACAAACAACAAAACGTCCTACAGACTAAGAATTCGCAACTCCAGCCTGTTGCTGGAATTTTTTAACGAATACTTTGGTTTGGCAAAAAAAAAAAATAATAATAAATAAAAAATGATATTAAACTTAAAAACAAACTGCTATAATTACTAAACAGTTTTTTATAGCAATCCAACGATCAGAATCCCCATCGGAACCATGAAGAGCTTCATCCATCATATTAAGAAAAATTGTTAGCTGAGAGTTTCATCACGTTAAGTACTCATTTTTATTATATTTTGGAATATCTAATCAATTGTTTTTGGTGTCCCTAAAAGCCCCGAAATCGTTATATTAAATTGGCATCACAGACACACTCATTTCTTCCTTCTGTGGGCGGGCACAATGTGAGCATAGCTGGAATCCGATGTGACCTCGATACTTGAGGAGACGAGTGAGCTATGTTTCTCACGCTGGGAACTGAGCAACTGTATGACTCCATCAACTATTTCATCCAGGCTCACGGGCCGATTGTAGGACAAGAGCACGGCCGATATTATCGGCAGCAGTATCACATTATAATCTGGCTCCATGATGTTATTTGGACGAGCTCGATCGTTGATCATATTTAAATGCACAATTTATAGAAGATTTGTTTATTTAGTTCTGAAAATGGATTTCTGTCTGTTTATGTGAGTGTGTCAGTCCGTGTTCTATGATTTATGCTCTAACTGTCGACTTGATCGAGTTGACAGCTAAGCCCCAGCTAGCTCCAAGTCACATCCGAATCCACCATCCATAACTCAAACCTAAGCACTTGTCGTCTGGTCACCGGTTGTTGAATTTCCGCCCTTCTGTCACCCGCGACCCCCATCCACCCTCCTTCGTTTCGTTTGGGGCCAATGAAAAATTCAATTTGAAAAAGTGTCACTTGTCAGTTGGCGATATATGTGTAAGACCCCTGCTCGCCTGCCATTGTGGCATTCCCTTTGTTGTTGCTAATATTTTGCTCTTTTGCTATTCCATTCTCTGTTCTGCTTTTTTGGCATTGCGAAATATCAATACTACGGATATGCGACAAGCATTTCATATGCAAATTGTTCAGATCCCACCACAGTGCGGCGAGTCAATAACCAAGAGCCACCCACGCATACATATGTAAATGAGCAGCTTGCTGGGAAACACTTGAAGCGGAATATACATTTTATTATTAGCATTAACTGTCTTGCATGGATAGCGGTTATCAGGCTTCACACGATATAGATTTTGTTACAAAATATTCACAATATACAGAAGAATACGCTCTTTCTATATATATATATATATATATATATATATATATATATATATATATATATATATATATATATATATATATCGACTTTTTGAATTATTACACGACTCATAGAAACGCCTATTAGTAATAGGATCTCCGCTGGCTAAGTGGCAAGAGTCATATCTACCATAGTTCATAAAATCTTATTATAGCATTATTTACTGTTAATTTAGTGAGATTTCAGATATGCCTTTGCTTGCCTATGTCAACAATTTATTTTTTATTTTAATAATTTAATACGTAATATATTAATATTATTTCGAATATTTATTCAGACTTTTATATTTTGATATTGTAAAAACAAAAAATGAATTAAAAATAACTACAGTTCAACAATATTTTTACATTTGAATTGTATAACTCAAATAGCTTAAAGCAGATGCTCAGAGCTATTAACTTTATGGGGTATTAGTAAGTGCTTTCAATGTGTTCCGAGTATAGAAAATGTTTATATCCAGTGAGGCGAGCGAAGGCTGAAATGGTATCTAAAGTCGAATCAAATAATCTAATTTTAAAATTAATTTATTTATTTATTTGCAGCTTTTTGTCAGCGCATTTATCTGTAAACCTTAACTAATTTGCTGGCAATATTTTTAATATTCAGTATTATTATTATTATTGATTTTATATTATGAACATTTTTGGATAAATGTAAAATGTAATTTTAATTATTACATTTAAGAATTATTTGAATATTTGTCCACAATTACAACAGTATAATTATTTTACAATTTATTATTATCCTTTTTTGTTTAATTTTTTAACAATTTTAAATAGTTTTATTATTATGTTAATACTCTTTATTTATTTTATTTTTTATTGAACTTTTATTTATAATTTATATTTATTTCTTTTTTTCTTGTATTTTGCTGCAAACTTCCAACCCATTAAATTGTTTATTAATGACGTAAGAGATTATATTTGTTTGAATTTTTTTGTATATAACGTCGACTTGATCATTTCTTTATTTAATCGAAAATCGAATCTCTCGAACTACGGCATTTCGATCGAACTACTGATACATATGTACATAGTCGTATCGGATGTCATCTCTCTTTACTCATGACTTGGACGTTTTTGACTTTTGTTTTGCGCCGCGATCGGACAAACTTCAGTTCGTGACTGTAAGCAAAAGCATCAAGACTTAAATATCAAGCAATTCCGCTGTCGGTCTATAGAAAAGCAAAGGAAATGTAAACAAACATTACAATTTGAATTTGTGTGTGTAAATATGTAATAAAATGAACATCGTATATATATATATATGAAGAGAGAACTTGTGTTGAGCTCGGACTCTGCAAACAAATATTATACATATCCAATGCCTGCCATACAACTATGTATATTTCTGTTGACGCTATCAAAATATTATGTACACAATCTTAGTAGTTGCTAATATATAGAGAATTCTTCAGATTCCGGCAATTATCGGTGTCGTACATAGACATTTCTAGTGCACTGTACATATATTTGTATCTGGCAGTTTAATGTTACTTGTATTTGTGTTTTAAGTATATCTTTGAATGTACTAGTTTTAGTTAGTTACTAATCTCATCAAATTTGATCTTGAAACATATCTTAGCTGAAACTTGATTGAATGGGACTTGTTAAATGGCCTGAGTACCCCTATAAGCCATATCGGAATTCTTAGATAACCAAAGTTAATATTATATATTTCCTTGCAGCTAAATGAGTGAAACCACAAAGGCAAAATTCATTTTCGACTTTGAAAAGTTGACGAAAACTTTCACTGAAATCTGCCCGGATTTCAGCGCTGAGCCGAGCTACGCTAACGCAACTGTGAGCCGCCGCTTCGCTGAGGAGGTGATCTTCGGGTACAGCAAAGAGGTCAAAGAGGCGAAGGCGAAGAACGTCGATAAGATTCGGAAAATGTCGCTGGAGACGAAGTGCCCGCAAGGCTATTCAGTGAAGAACAAGGTGGCCATAGTGCTGTATTCCAGAAATCCGCCGCCGCCGAAGCAGCCGAGTCTTGTGCATGGCAAACTGGAGCTGACCTTCAAGCAGGCTAGTCTCCTGGCAGTGGTCAAGTACTGCCAGCTCGTGCCACATCTGGTGGAGCGCAACGAGATTATACTCACTCCGTTGGCCGGAGCGGTGTTCGCCAAGGAGGACATGCCGCAGCTTGCCCGAGCCCTGCAACAGCCACTGCCCGAGGTCGTGATGGCCGTCATCAGCAGCTGTCAAACGGATGGCTATTTTCTGCAGCACAGCCGCTGCGACATTGCGCTCGCCGCTCTCATCAAGACGGTGAGCGACGTGCAGATGCGCGCCTCGCTCGTCAAGAAGACCATCAAGATGTACAAGCTGTATGGCAAGGAATTCAACATGGACAGCTTCCACATATGCATCCGGTTCATCAAGTCCGACAACAAACAGAATCCCTCTACCTATGATGTCGACCAGATTTGTTCCAGTGTAATGGCAATCGATCTGAAAGCCAACCACAGCGCAAAATGAGGTGCACCGCGACCTTCAATCCGGGAACAGTCCAAAACAACAAAAAATGAATCTCTACCGATTGTCCAATATGCTGTTGGTCGAAAATGTTAAGGGAAAACTGATTTAAACAGGTTTCCTACGCCTTTAACTATGTTTTCAATCTTGAAATTAGTTCAGTTCAGAATGTGGCTAACTCTGAATTGAAATATTTTTATATATGTTGTTCAAATCTTCTCTTATAACAATTATAATTAAAAGATGAAAAAGTTTTTAAAAAAGCATATATAATATATATATATATATATATATATATATATATATATTATATATATATATATATATATATATATATATATATATATATATATAAATAATCAAATAATATATATATATATATATATATATATATATAAATAATCAAATAATATATTCATTCTCTTATAACAATTATAATTAAAAGATGAAAAAAGCTTTAAGAAAAATCATATCAAATATAAATAATCAAATAATATATTCAAGCTATATTGTAATCTTTCATAAATATCAATAAATATTCGCTTCTCATGAATAATAACTTTTACTATTTTGTTAACTTGGTTCTATAATCATATAAATTTAATACTCTTCAAGCAAAAAATGTGGAAAGAACGGGATCTGTTAAGACATTTGGACTATATGATGGGATAAAAATAATTTGATTATTTTCATTACTCTTACAATATTAAAACATATTTCTATTAAAAGATTTTGCCAAATATTTCACACAATACGGATAATAATAGAAGATAGATAGGCCTACCCAATATTCATATATAATATATAATATACTTTTAAGAAATTTAATTATTTTCAATTCTACCTAACCGAAAAAATTTTGAAATATTTTTCTAAAGTGATTTTTAAATGATTTTTCCAAATGTGTCCAACATAGTTAATTACCTCAGGCGTCAATTAATATATTACAAATAAAATTCGGGTTAAACATATCCAATTAGTAGAAACTTGAACTTACTGATAACATTGGCTGGGATCTATGAGCTGGAAGTTTGAGCTTGAAGTTTGCTTTATTGTCCGTAATTTTGACTTGGATGGCAGAGCTTATTGTAAGATTTAAGTTGGTTGTTTGTGGTGTTTTCTGGTTAAAGTTAAAGTTTTACTTTTGCGTCTTGTTGCTGCGGCGACGACAAAGCCTCACGGAGATTATGCCATGACTAGTCTGGCGGGGTGGGAAGTGGGATTGGGTTAGACCCTTTTGCGGTTTCTGAGTCGCTCGCAAAACTTTGTCACTAAATGTGCCGACGCTCAAAAGCCTTTAAGTTGCGTGGGATATCACAGGAATATCACAAGAAATATCTTAGGCAAAATGCATAGTTGATAAGCGACAAGGGACAGAAAGTAGAAAACAAAATAAAAACAAAAAAGAAGAAAAGGCAAACAAGTGGCCTTTTTCTTATGCCTCGGGTATTCAGCGAAAAAGGGAATACAAATTATTAGAAATAATATTTCAGCATTATCATTATTTTAATGGACTGTTGGTCTAATTAATTTGAAAGTTTAAAAGATTTGTTCTCCTTAAAATTTTAATTTAAATAATGTAAAGGTTTTTAGAAAAATATTTGAGCTATTATACTAAAAATGAAACGTATCAAAAGTAATTTGAAATACTCAAATATGCAACTTTTAATTGTCAATGTTAAAGAACACAGTTAAGCTTTATTTTTGTATTCGACTTTCTTGTTTGATTACTTCATTTGTTGTTTTAATTTTAGCGACTAAGATCGCTTATTAATCGAAATCAGCTACAGAGCAACGGAGAATTGATTCAGTGTTGGTAAACATATTGAGTTATCGATGTCGATATATCGACACGTCACGATCAACCCTGGGCATAAATAAGCGGCAAAAGAGGCATCAAAATATTCAATCAAAACACAAGTGAATTAATACGCTGAATTTTATTAATTATAAATGGAATCGATAAACTTTAATGATTTCTCCGTCAAGGAGCGTCACGAGATAATCACGGCATTTCTCATCAAAATGCGCAAAGCCAATTCCATGCACAGCGCGCACAGTTTCTTTCAATATTACCTAAAACAATTCTACAAAATGCCCACCAAACTGCTCGACGACATAATCTATTGCCAGCGCGCTATGAAAAACTATCTCTCAGTGCATCAGGTAATATTTGTTAGCTCAAGCTTTGATTATTTAACGTATAATGTGCCCTAACTTTTGCAGACAATCACAAACGTTTTCGCCGAGCAAGCAGATGCCGTAAGTGTTTATTGTTATTATTTGAGCTATACCCTGGGATAAGGTATACAACTAAGGGTATACTAGTTTTATGAAGCACTGGGGGAGGCGATGCTGATTTCGTATAGTCTTTATCAGCACGATCTAGCAATATTCTTATATTTTTCTGTTTACTCTAGAGATATCGAAGTTTTTTTTATATATATATTTAAGCTTATAGCAGCATACAGTACAAAATAATGTTTTCCTTAATTTACACATTATACTTACTATAATTCAGAGTTGGCAAAGTTGTGGGGTATCTACTAGCTGGTCACAACCTCCGACTAAAACACGTCTGTTTACATTTCTTACCATTTTCTTTTTTTTCAAGGATCCCGAAGTTAAAAACAACTATCTACTCGAGATAGAAGACACCGTGCACCAGATCAATGCCGAGTGCCAATATTTGATGATTCGTCTGGAAGACGACATTGAATTCTTCTGTTTGCCCTTCACGGAGCAGCAGCTGCAGCCCAATGCCAATTTGATCAACGAAATGGTCAGCGAAGCCATTGTCCCCTTGGTCTGCACCAACAGCCTGCTGCCCTTCAAGCCGCATTCAGTGACAGAGCGCCCCTCAGAGCAGCAATTGCTACGCAAATACTTCACTATCGACGCGGACAAAAAGAACTCGTTAAGCGCCATGAAAAATGAAGTCACAAAGCCCACAAAATCGACAACTGCCACCAAGAAGAAACCCATTGCAAAGGAAGTGGTCCCAGCAGCTGCTCCTGCTCCTGCTCCTCCAGTGGCTGCTGTTGCTCCAGTTGCTGCTGTTGCTGCTCAGCCTAAATCGACTTGCAAAGCAGCAACAAAGGCAACGCCATCAGAGGCTGCCAGCAAGAGCGATGCAGTCAATGCGAGTCGCCTTCATTTGCAGGCAGTTCTGAAGCAAGCTCGGCTTAACAAGCAGGTGAACGGCGAGTCTAAGGAGCAGAGTCACAAGGAATCCTTCCTGAAGTCCTTTGGGCTTTGCACACAGCTGGAGCACAAGCGTATGCTCCTGACCCAAGCGCTCAGTCACAAGCGAGTTCGAAAACCCATTCAGAATTAGATTATAATTCGAGATTCTAGAAGTACAATTATTAAGTTTTATAAAGTATATATTGTTGAGCAGTTCTAGGGCTCTTGACCTACGTTACAATCCTTTATGCTTTAACTAATCGTAGTTAAACATTGAAATATGTGTTTTTTTATGAATTTTCTTTATTTATAATTATGTTTGAACTAATTGTAGTTAAACGATGGAATAATTTATCTTATGTGTGTCTGCATCACTTTCTTATTTTATAATTGTGCATTAATGACAAAAAATAAATCACATTTTGTAAGAATTGCGAGCATCAGGCGGAAGGAAGGAAGGAGAAAGTCAGAGAGAAACAACATTTCATGGCGTTATTCAGGGAGAAGGTTCTCAGTCGTCCAAGACGAACAAAGCAACGTGGAAGGACAATAGCGCCTAATAGCCCGTTGATGGCGTTGCCTTAGGTGCCGGAACAGTTGAGCGTACGGGCAACAGTGGCTCGCTCATTTATCATTTACACACCAACGCACGTTGGCGCACAGATGAACAATACCAGATATACAGGGAGATACAGAGCGAGAGCTTTGGGTTCAGGTTTCTTTTTATGTTGGGCCTATTTACTGTAGGCATAGACTACGCAATTCTGCTCGAAGTGGATGCCCGGACTGGACTAAAGAACCATTTGATACAGCCAGCTATAACCTATGGCAACTCCAACATGGGCACCAGCAGCGACCTATGCCCGAACCATTACATTTGCATTGATGTAATCAGCTTGTGGCCGGGTCGTCAAATTGCTTGAAAAAATGCGAAGCTACATTCCGCTGAATTGCTGTGTGGCAACGGCACCAGCGAGCTGCCACCCGAGCCACCCACTCAACCCTCGTCCCTTTTATATTGCGTTACAAATTGTTTGTTTTTCGTTCGCAACCCTTTTAATTTTGTGGCAGGTAAATCCGTATCACGTAAATGGTAATCCAATAAAAATAGATTGAGCTGTGCTGTGTTTCGTGCTGCCCAAACAGCTTTTACTCGCAGCTCATAAATATAAAAAATAAACAAATTTCAGATAATGCAATATGTCAAAATACTTTTATTTATTTTTTAAAGAATTTATTATTATTTTTGTTTCAAATAGCGATAAACGATAACTTCACAGCAACTTTGCGCGCACTTGTAGCCAGGGCTGCATAAAACCTCAATTATTGTCTGTTGTTGAATAACCGAACAGCTGTTCGCAAGACTGACGAAGTTTTGTGCAACTTTCTTAAGAAAAATAATGGTTATTCTATATCGTAGCGAGCTAATTCGACAAATTTTAAGGCGCTGTCATCGTGCGGGTATGTATGTAATTATTTACAAATTGAAAGTGACGGGCTTTATAGATTTTTCTCCCTTCAATTCAGTTGCGGCAACCAAGAGCAACGACGGCTTAACATGTTTTCACGGCGTCTGGCCGCCAGCGGAGCGAAAAGACTTTGAGCAGGACATGCGAATCGTGCCTGACTTCATAAGCGAGACTGAAGAGAAGCAGCTGCACGAGGAAATCGAGCCATACATGAGCCGACTGCGCTATGAATTTGATCACTGGGACGATGTGAGCATTGAGAGATTGCCTAATCGGCGTCACTAACATAAGCAACTCTTATTTAGGCGATTCATGGCTTTCGGGAGACAGAACGCAAGAAGTGGTATCCGAAGAATCGAGAGCTTCTGGAGCGTGTGCGCGAAGTGGCATTCAACGGCGCTATCATGCCCTATGTCCACATTTTAGATCTTGCCGCCGAAGGCGTCATCAAGCCACATGTAGACAGCGTCCGGGTAAGTCCATCGATACCTTGGCTTAACTTTATATTGATATATATATATTGATATATACATATATCTTTGATAGTACTGCGGCAACACCATCTCCGGCATAAGTTTGCTCAGCGACAGCGTCATGCGCCTGGTTCGCATCGATGCCCAAAAGTACAAACAAAACAATTCGACCGATATCACCGAGGATACGGCATATCGTCAGCAGCCGGACGCGTTACTCGAGAACAACTTCTATGCGGACCTTCTGCTGCCCCGCCGTTCGCTCTATATCATGAGCCACACGGCGCGCTATAACTTCACACACGAAATTCTCGCTAACGAGCATTCCAAGTTCCTTGGCAATGCCGTTCCCAAAACACGCCGTATTTCCATCATTTGCCGCAATGAACCCTAAACATCCAAAATTAAGTTTATATTGTTGATTTTATAAAAGTTTACACAAATATCTTAAGAACTGTTTACTTATATATACAATTGTTCATAAAAGTTTTTCGAAAACTATCAGATTTGCTTAATCTAATTTTACGCCTCTGCTGGCTGGGTCGGGGACGGAGGAGTTGTTATTGATGGCGATGTATTTGTTTTGCGACTTTGTTAAATTCCTTTGTCAACAAATCTCTGCCGATATTTTCAGCGCCTTTGTCTGATAAGAGGACATGACGATTTGCAAATGATGCCATTCATTTTGAAGATATCTCTGATGTGGGTTTCTTCCGGTTATGGCCATCATTCATGATTTCTATTTGTAGCTTTCTGGCAGGCGAGGGTAAGGCTCTGTGCCCATTTTTCAACTCGACTCTCTCTTAGTGAGGCGAAAAGCTCGCTCTTGCGTTCTCTTGCTCTGTTGCTTTCCAAATGGCATCCACATAACTGTTAAATGAACTGTGAAGCTTAACGGATTCAAGAATTTACAGCTGAATAAGCAATGAAATCAAGTTTTTAAATGTTTTCAAATTATTTCTGAAATGTAAATAAATATAAAATAAAAAATTAAATTAAAACAATATTAAAAGTAATATTAATACTAAAGAAAAATTATTATGCTAGTAAAATGGTATTTATATATTACAGTTACAGTTTATCACCAAGTTGCACATAATTCTTATACATTTTAAAAATGTTTTGTATTTTTCTTTTTTTTCATTCTCAGTTTTCCGAAAATGCTACATCTGCTAGTCATAGATAAACGACAATGAGCACTACGACTCTAACACTGCTTTAAGAAAATTGTTATTGTTCATATGAAATTGCTTTGTAACTTTTATGAAAATTTATTTTTAGTTAAATAGGTAAAATATAAGCTTTAAAGCAATCAATTTTGTAATTATATTTTACACTGTAATCTGTCATTGCATCACCAACAAACGGTTTTCAACTAATTACTAACTAATTATATATATATATATATATATATATATATATATATATATATGTATATATTTTATGGTTTAATATCTCAATTTATGGAATATCCATTATGAACAGGTAATCAATATCTTAAATATTAAATATAAATATTTGTAAATAATTTAAAAAAAAAAAACCTTGCAAAAAAAAGGTGGTTAAAAATTCAATCAACAATAATTTCATTTATTTATATATTATATAACTATGAGTGGGTTTACAAAATTTGTTTTAATATTACATATATTTTGTATGTGACTCTGAAGGAGTACATGATATGTGGGCTGTTATAATAATTTAAATCTATTGTGGATATTCTTACAGAGTTACGAGCTATCTGTGTTTCTCGTGGAATTGATGAAATATTATTTGCAATGGTTATCCAAAAGTATAAAAAAAAGTTTGCCTCGAAAATAATTATATATTCAGTTGACCATCATTCAGTCGAAGGAAAAGCCAACTCAAGCCCACCCCAATCATTGTCTCTAATGTAATGACAAAGTCTGGTATAGTAAAATGATTATAATCTTTTAATAAGATTAAAAATGTTACTTTGATAGATGAAAGGAATTTGTGACCCAGACGCTTTATAGGTCCAGCGACTTTTTATTGAAAAAAAAAAAAAACTGTTAAAATACACCTGAGCTGATGGCTGACGGCGTCAACCAGCTGCAGGTGAGTCTATAAAAAGGCCATCAACATTTAGTGCTGCTACACGAATGAGCGCCAAAAAGCTGTAAAGTCGCCCAAGCCCCCTTTTGGGCCAGCCCCAAATCAAATGGCAGCTGAAAAGTTTGGACAAATTATAAACATTTAAACAGTTTGCAACTAGGGCGACGTTCTCAAGTGGAACCCAACAAAAAAATAAAAATGAAAATGAAAATAAAAATAAAAAAGGGACAAAATATTGTCTAACTTTTGTTTGGGTCTCTTTTATTTCGGCAATTCGACTGTTATTATTATTTGCATGGCCAACCGCACTCCCATTCAAGCCATCCACTCATAACCATCTCGATTCTCGTTCTTCATTGTAAACTCGCAAAGTTGCACAATTCAGATTTTTCTCTTCTCAACTCCTTTTCTGCTCTTCACCAAAGAATTTTTTTCCTTTTTCTGCGACAGTTTTGGTTGGTGTGGTTCAAAAGTCAAAGCGAATGGCTAGGAAGTGGCTTAATGGTGCAGACAGAAGTTGGCTTAAACTACTTTTGAACTTCAATGCAAATGTGTTTAGACTTTAGACTGCATTTTTATCCGATGTTATCTTTGACCTAATAGGATAATTATAATTGTATCATTTAGCATAAGCAGCTAGATAAAATGTTCCTAAAATCCATTCATAATTAATTTTATTCTTTTAGACTTTTTTAAAGTCCTCTTTAATGCCTCTTTATGTGAACCTCTTTAATGTGAAAGGGCTATATTGGTTTTTATAAATTTCACTATTCAAATAAATTTGAAATATTAATTACTTTATAATAAATAATTTAAATAAATTTGAAATATTAATTACATTATAATCAACAATTTAAAAAGGGCTAGTTAGGTGTAACCAATTAGGGAACCCCAGAATACCCATAATGGTTTGAGTGTTGATGTCATAGTTATTCGCTAACCTTCTAACCACTTAGTGCTTTGTTTTGAAATAAAGTCGAGCCGCGTTGGATTTGAGCAGCGATAGAAAGAGTCGAGCAGCAGAAAAACAAAAAAAAAAAAAATATATATATATATATATATATTATATAATAATATTATTATAATATAATATTATCAATTTAAGAGTAACTAAAAGAAATTAAGAAACAAATAAAAATTTAAATAGAATTATTATAAACACATTTTTTTAAAGAATTATTTTAATTTTAATTTATTTAACCAATTCAATTTTCCTTAACATACGTAATATATTACTAAAATTATTAACAAAATTTTTACCTATCAATAAGCCCAAAAATTGTATACAAATAAACTAAATACATGAAACTATATACATGAGTTCGAGACTCTAACTTTAAAGATGTATTAGATATATTATTTTCGATTTTCGTTTTTAATCGATAACAAAAAAGGAGAGTTATCGATTTTTTTAAATAAACTCGCTCTGCGCGTGATATACAGGAACCTTGAAAAAAATCCAGTATATAGCTCTTATAGGTTATGGGATCAACCATTATACGCTGGTTTTCCCAATTTTAATGGGCTCAAATAAAATAGTAGAAAAATAGGGACAATCAGAACTATAATGTTCAATAACTAAGTTTTCATTGTAATATATACATATATATATGTAAGTTCCATAATTATTATGAAGCTTTAAAAGAAAGCGCAGAACGATTGAAGGGACAAGATATACCTTAGTAGAGCACTTCCCACAACTGAACTCTTACCTGTTAGAGCTTCCCACATTATTTAATTGGAAAATTCAAAGCACACCTGTAAGCTTCCAGAAGTTCACTTCAGCAATAAGAACAGGTAGCCACGAAAAGAAAAAGGATGAAAAACACAATTCTTGAAATGTTTCTGTTTTGATTTATTAAGCTTCACACATATAGTCGGTTCACGCTTGTTTCAAATACTTGTTAGAAGCGTGCATTTTGTGTTGATTCATTATTTATTACTGGGGCTGGAGAATTTTGTAAAGATTGAACAGAAATTGTTAACAAACATTTAGATTAGAGTACATATATCAATAGCTAAGTATTTTTATGTAGTCTGCTCCGATTCGGTCTCCAGGGAAAAGTCTATTATAATTGCAAATGAGAATTCGTTTCCGATTACGTGCGAAATTATTGTGGCTTTTAAAAGTACGTACATTGGACATGTATATATAAAAAAATATATAATATGTGTATATATATTTGTATATAGGATACTTAAAATGAAACAAGCAAAATATTTAACGTGACATCAGCTTCTAAAAAACGTTATACCAAGCAGTCTACGATATTTGTTTGTTTGAGTTGGCATTTTTGTAATGAATATTTCAAAGCACCCGAAAAATTGAATTCGATATTTGAATTGAATATGCCACTATATATAACTATAACAATATATATGCTTTCGTTTTCGTTTTCATTTTCATTTTCGTTTTCTCAACAGGAACCAAAGTATCAATATTAACTCTTCTCAATTTTAAACTCTATCATAAATTTGGCAATCTTTCCAATTGTTTTACTGTATAATTTTATAATTAATATTATTATTAGTTTTTAGTTCTCGTTTCGTTTTGTGTAAAAAATTATTTAGTTTTCAATTTAGTTGACTAATCAGCAAAAAATTGTTGTTATACATTTAAATTTATATACTAAACACACACATTATGTATTCAATTCGTTTTAGTCGTTAATTGTTCTCTTCATTGTTCATGCAAAAATTATTAACAAATCACAGTAAAAAGCAACAATGCTAAATATGGTCGTAATGCATTTTGGTTTTTTCTTTTTGTCGATTATGCTATGAAGATTATCTAATATATATTTAATATATTTACTTTATGGCTTCTTACGGTTAACTAATCGAAAATCTAAATAACAATGCGATTGATGGATTTGATGACAAAATATTTCTTGAGATTCAAGTGAATTCAATTAAAATTAAAATTATAATTCTAAAATTCAGCAGCAAATGTTAGTGGAATGTTAGCCAAAAGTTCACATAGGATAACACTTAAAAAAATAAATACTTAAAGTTGTATGGAAAATAACAAAAATTAAATACAATTAGAAATAGTTGAGTGTAAAGATAAAGAAGCGAACGATTGCAGCTCCCACAACTATTCATACAATGTTTCATCGCCTATGTATATTTTATGCATTATTAACACAATGAAACATGGAAGGGGCACTTGGAGGAAATATTTCGGGTATGTTGGGTACAATGGTAAATCGTGCTTAGCAAGTTTACAGGGAATTTTTTTTTTTTTTTTTTGTTTTCATCAATATGGCTCAACTTGGCGCTACTTAATGTATATCCCGAGTATAAGACATTTATAGATTTTTCTTACATATATAGAGACTTTCAATCTTGACAGATGTTAGCAAAAATAATTTTGGATTCATTCTGAGTGAGTGTTTTATTTCGTGTTGTTTTACTCAGTATTAGAAAAGTTGATGCTCTGTCGCGTAATGAAGTTCAATTCCAAATCAATTGGGATAATCGTAACGAAGCAGACACACGTGTAAACGCTGCTTCGTTTCAATTATAAATAGTTACAGTTAGACGTTATAGTTATACCTGGAGGCTAGTTATTTACACATTTAGATGATAGGCTTTAAAAGTAGCGCTCAAAAAATATACACACATATACACAGACAGACAAATAGATGTACAGATTGGGGAAAAACATCAACGCTTGGGTATATCGCCGCTACAATTGCTCAGCTGCTGGTGGTGCCGATGGCGATGCAGCAATCAGCTGGCGGCGATGTAGCGCGGCTTGACAGCATTCGATTCCGAATGGCTGGCATTGTTGTCTATTTGCTGCAGATCGATTTCACTGAGCAGCGCCCAGTTCTCGCTGTCGCTGTGCACGTGCAGCCGCAACTCCTTGATGGGCCCAATCTTCGGATCGAGCAGTCCCTCGGCCACGCCCAGGCCGTCGAATGCGCCCACCACAAGATAACCATCCGTTGTTGTGTTGTATGTACTCCAAACGGAAGAATTCTCGCTTAAGCTATCAGCGGGCAGCAGCTCCACGGTGGTATTGTAGAAACGATCCGACGGATGCTCCGAGTTGCCGCTGCGGAACAAATAGCGACGCAGCAGCGTTGGCTGCTCAAAGATGAATTGCACCAGGTCGCCAGGCTGGGGCAACAGACCCCAAAAGTATGTTTCGCCACGATAGGCGCGCTTCAGCAAATAATTTTTGTACGGAGATATATTCGACTTGACCAGCGCGGGCGGATTGTGCGTGTGTGCATAGTAGGATGGAACCTTGCTGCCGAATTGCTTGTCCTTGAGCTTTTGTACTTTGCCCTTGAGCGAGGAGCTGGTCCCAATGTGCTGGAAAAGCGACTTGCGGAAATGCTGCCAATACCTTGCCTTCTCCAGATTACAATGCTTCTGATCCTTGTCCGTGCGACAAACTTTCGACTCGATGAAATAGGTAAGCAGCCAGTCAACTGGCTTATCATTGTAGAACATTTGAAAGTACGTTATAAGATATGGCAGCTCAGCGCTCTTAAACATTTTGCCAATGAAGCCAAGTTGACAAAAGTCCAAAACAAACCAGGCCGGCTGATCGGGCTTGGTCAGAGCACTCTTGATGAGTGCAAATTTCTTCATTGTGGTTATAAATTGTCGCTTTGTCAAAATATCATCCTCCAGCTGCACGTAGAAAGTGCCCTTCGAATGAGCATAGGCCATAAGGTAGGCAAAATCCAAGTTCTGTTTGCTGCGCCATTTCACACGCTCCAAGGAGTCGTTCAGTGTGATGCGCAGACGCTCAAAGTTTGGATAGTAGCTAGGCGCAGGCGCTATTATATCTATAAGTCCACTCTCCACGTACGTCTCGAAGCTGGTCTCAATTTGCTTGGCTATCAGCTGGACAGCATCAAAATCTGTCTCGCCAATAAAGACAATGATCAGCGTCTCGTTCTGCTCCTCATCATTCATGTTCTCAATTAGATTGTGCAGCGTGGCAAGCAGGTAAGATTGTTTCTCGCGTCGCACTGTTGGTACGCCGAGCACAATGCTGACATCTGTGCGACCTTTGCTCTGAAAATACGCTGGGCGCAACGAGCCAGCATCATCCAGTAGATGTGGCAGAAAGTGGTAGGCGTTCGGCAGGCGTATGCTTTGTGCAGGGACATACCCTCGCGTCAGTCCAGAGCCACCCGATTTAGGCACGTGGGATGCATTGCGCAGCAGTTGTCGTGCCTCTGGACTAAGCGCATCCAGCAGATTCGAGACCGGCTGGGGTGGCGGACTTACATTGGTCATGTTGCTGCCATTGTTGTACTGCAGCTGGCCCAAGTACTGGGAGAGCAGCGAGACATCCTCCTGCCGAGCACGGTACATAGACTCCAGATATTGCAGTCGCATATGGCACTCGGCCAGACGTTGCGTCAGCGACTGTTCGGTGGATAGTTCTGGTCCCAATAACATCAATATCACAATGCAGGGCACCAATATAAGCACCGTGGCAATCAGCATACAATTTCGTTGCCGAATCTTAAACATATTTACGTTCGCTCGTTGCCCTAGTCTTCTATCGTTTAACGTCGCTTAGACTGTGCAACCAAAAAAGAGAACATCAATATATTCGGAATACAATCCGATGTTCATAAATAACTTGTCTTACATACCAAAATTCATCATTCACAGTACCAGACGTTGCACTTCTCATCTGATGTGGGACATTACACTACATTCTCTGTAAACAGAAACATGACACAATTTAATATGGTTAATGGACTAGATGCAATAGATATCAACTTAAGAACTGATAATGATACATAGACTTATGTCTCTTAATAGTAGAACTAAAAATCGGTCATTTTCGTTTACCAATTCCAACATTGTTGCTCGCGTCTCAGTTTGTTGTGCAATTCGTAGCCACAGCGTAGTCCCAATCGAACTGTGCGCTGTCGTAGTCCACATTTTCGCTTAACGCTTCTATGACTAATGCAGGCCGCAGTAGAAGTGGGTGGTGCTCCCCATCTGAGCTAGTCGGGGGCCTGTGGCGAAGGTTGAAACGTTTAACAAGTCTGCCAGGTCTTGATACTTGTACTGTTAGCTTACCCTTAGCCGTGAACGGCGTTGTTAACGTCTTTTATGGGCCAGCTGTCGCTATTCTCGCCGCACGACCTGCAAAAACAACAAATTATATAATATACTGCCGCATCGAATACTATATATTGTATATATATATATTTATATATATAGTGTGTGTGTGCGAAAAATTTCTATTTACATGGCCAAGCGCCAAGTGCTTTATATCTGTTCCTATTGTTGTTTCGCCCGTTCGATCGTCGGTGGGTTTTCACCAGCGCTAACAAAACAAAAATGAGACAGAGAAACAAAACACAAAGTGTTAGTAAATAAGCTAATACTTGTTAATGAGCCAGGCCGCTCGCTGAGCACAGCCACAAAAATATACCATATTTATCTATATATTATGCTGATAATATGCCAAACACGGAAACCGAGAATTTACCGTAAAATTCTTTATACAATGTCAAACACCTGGCCAAATATTGACTTGATTAATGGAAATTTTACGCGAAATTCATAAACACTTTCACAAATACAAATACTTTGTTGGCAATAAAATACTTAAATTGTAAAATTAATAAGAAATTTTATAAGTAAATTGATAAAGAAAATTTTTAAAATAATTTCCCTAATAATAAGTGAAAGCGTTCTACGAGCATAATAGAAAATAATTAATAATAATTAATTAATAATAGAAAATAAAATTGCAGTTTGAATGAATTTGCATTAAGACACAATCATTAATTCTCCTACAAGTCCCACGAGTCTCAAGTGAACTTAGCTATTTATTTATTTAATATATATATTTTATATAAATTTATTTTAATTATTAATTAATATTAATGTAAAATTGTACATTTAAAGTAAAAATTAAACTGCCTTATTTTACACTTTACAATTTTAATTTCAATGAACAAATATTTTTTTAACTCAACTCTTTATTTATTATTTTTAATGCTTAGTAGTCCCAACTACATAATAAATAAGTTTAAACTACTTTTGTTTCTGATCATATCCATACATTACTATTTCCCTCAGTAATCTATCTATCTATATCTATTTATATAAGACTTATGTTTGCCAAGAAGAGCATGGGATCGTAAACAATATGGATATATAGGATATATTTGTGCCTATAAAATTGTTTATTTTTTTCTAATCAGAGTAATATATTGACTTCCATTTGTTAATAAATTACATTTGTTTATTTTCGAAGAGAATTATCAAATGTCTATAGGAATTTTCGGAATATTCATTTATAAACAAACATTCGTATTCCATTCTAGGAATCAAGCATTGGTTCAATTTCTATTTATAAAGGGCTTAAGCAGTGTGAACCGCTTTAGGCTGGTTTAAAGCGCTCTTTGCTCTAATTCAAGCCTACGTAATGATGATGAGTTCGTATGCATTTGGATTAATTAAGTGGAGTAATAACAGATAAAACGGGTCTGATATAATATTAGGTTTTATTAAACATAACTTGAATAAATAGTGTGGGTGGGCACCTGTGAGCATTAACAGTTATGACATAGCTGATAAGTAAACAACAGCTAGAAGTAAACATTAATAAATAAACAACATTAGCAAGGGTACTCCCATAGGGAGCTAATCACACACACACGCACACACACACACGCTTGCACACACACATGTATATAAACACACGCACACAAACAAATTTCGTAGTTTGCCCCGCTCTGGTCTTTGCACTCTACTCTCTGCTCTCTATTACTCACTGCACGTAATGTTTAGTTAATTGCGGCTCCACGAATAACGCACAATCAGTGCGCAGTTTACGCAATTTGTGTTTAACGACACGCCAACTGTGCTAATAGGAACTGATTGAGTGAAGAAACAAAACGCAAATGTTCAATTTGTCCGTTTTGTGGGTGGTGTCTTCGTCGTTTCGTTGATTTTATGCCATACGCTTGCAGATTCGCACACACTCGGCTAACAAATGGCTACATTGTTGTTGCAATTGTTTAGTTGATTATGTACATGAGGTTTGGTAATAATTGCAATACTCGCGTTATTATTATGCATTAGTTGATGAGATTTAACAAAACGCTTCTGAGATAATAACAACAATAAAACTGGCATTCAAGTTCACAGTGTTGGAAAGTGCGACGAAACGAGGCAATCAGTGTTGCTTCGGGCATGATGAACTTGTTCCGATAGAGAAATCGATTGGCACAATTAGTTCTTTAAGACCAGTAAACAGCTGTTAAGTTCAAATGTGCCGGAAATTAATACAATTGTTGTTAATTCAAATGATTTTTATAAAGAAATATATACATACTGTTTTGATTAAAATCATTTAGAAAATTCAACAATACAAATAGTATATTAATAACTAATAATAATATTATATTATTTTCATGCTAATCTGAAATCGTTAATAGTTCCAGAGCGCAAGTTCGTTCTGTTAATAAGAGTTCAGCAGTATGTTAAGCATGGCAAAAACATAATTGTTGTTCGTAAACCCGGAAAATTAAAGCAAAATGTATTTAACTTTGTTAAATGGCACCGGCTACGTGTTCGATGTGGATGGTAAGCATTGTGTATTGTTAATGAAACAATAATAATTTATATTGCATCAGATTACATGGAGCTACGCATGAAATACCGCATAATGGGAGCTCTTGTGGGCACGGCCAACAGCAAAGGCTGGAGCTCCGGTGAGGCTGGTAAGAAAAAGCACGTGTTTAATCTGAATCAATTGTTGTAATACCATCGACTATTCATTATTTTTCAGCTCTTCCCGTGGAGCTGACCAAATACGAGACGCAGTTGCTCATAGATGAGGGCTTGGCCATTCTGGTCAGCAAGGCCGCAGCCTTGACGAAGTCTCCAACTCCAGAAATATTGCAGCACTATCAAGAAGAGTTCATGGCTCGCATAAATGCACAAGGAAATGCTTTGAAGGCGGAAAAACTACGAGAAACCGAACGCCATGTGGACAAAATCCTAATCGGAAAACGCAACAAGTTACTAAAGCAAGGAAAATCTGAAGAAGGTAAGTATCACGGGCACTAAGATCTATGATTTTTACAAAAATAGTTGTTCTCTGTTATAGCTGCTGCACTAACGTCAGAGAACGTGATGCAAGAAGTCTCAAATAAGTTTGAGTTCGATCATCAAAACGCGCTCGTGGAGCTTCCTTGTCCACATCTCTCCAATCACAGTGGGTGAAAAACAATTAAATGAATATAATTGTACAATATTTAAATTACATCTTAATTTTTGCCTATTACAGCTGCTCAACTGTGGACTGATTCGATTTGCGATCGAAACTCGCTTAAATATCGCGTTTTTCGTGATCTTTGGAGCCGTGGAAAGTTCGTTACTTGTGGCGAAGCCTTTGGCGCCGACTTCTTAGTATATCCTGGAGATCCTCTGCTGTATCACGCCTCCCACATTATCGTCGTACAATCAGCTCCTGCGATACGTCCCTTGGAGCTGATTGCCAAGGTGCGATTGTCAGTCATTGTCAATAAGAGCTGTGTGTTTGCCTATGAGGAAGCTGAAGGAAAGACAATCGTTTACCAAACAGCTGCCTGGTGTAATCCCAGCAAATAATGTATAACAAAAGTTCAGGTGAGTAAGATATAGCCAATGGATTTTATTATACATCACTTTTCCTTATGATATAGTTAATTTCCTAATTATTAATATAAATTCACTAAATAAATTGAGGTGAAACTTAAATTTATCTTATTTAGACCAATGGAATAAAAGTGTACTAAAACCCTTAAAGTGTTAAAGCAAGAGTATTCGTGGTATTTAGACCTCTTTACTAAAAGTGTACTAATTGTATTTATACTAATTATATACTATTTATACTAATTATATACTAAAACTTTTAAACATTGGTACTAAATATACAATATACCACTTTAATTGAGAATGGTACTTTTCCTCTGCTCCAAAAAGCAACCTTTTACATTATATAATGTATGTAATAATGCATATTTAGTAAAATATAACTTTTACTTTAAAGCTGTTTTTAAATTACTTCGCTGAAATACCATATACTTTATAATATATGGTACATAACGGTTATCTTTGCTTAAACATATATTTTATTTATCAACTGCCACCGTTCTTGCAATGTTACAAGACTTTCGTGTTGTGGATTTAAAAACAATAACAGAGAGTTTTGTGAATTTGGACTCTTCCGCCTCTCCCAATGCCTCTGTGAGTGCTATGTCTGTGTTACTATGTGTGCGTGTGTGTTTGTTGCTGAGTGCGCACTCACACATACGGAATAGTATTGCGGGAAAGCAAAATAATGAAGCAAAAAAGTCGTGGATAGCATTTGGTTTGCCTTAGAAAATTTCTTGGAGTACGTGCGCCCGACGCTAGCCTCTCCTCTCAACTGTGTCAAACCTCTCAGTATTGTATCTCGGCTGTTGCAGCCGCAAAAAAGAACAAAGCAGAGCGGGAGAGGGAATCTGCTTCTGCCGTTGCTGCTGCCGCTGCCGTTGACGCCGCCGACACTCTGCAGCAGTCACAGGTTAAATTTGTATGGCAAAATGAGTTTATTATTGCGACGACATTCAAAACGTGGAGATGCTTTGTTCCGTTGCGGAAACTAATTTCATATTACTAAATATGAAAATTGATAATTATGTGAATATTGGTTGAAAAATGAGTTTTTAGCTGAAATGAATGCATTCAAAATTCAAACGTGTAAAAAGGCAAACAAATATAAATGCACACACATACATAAGTATGAATATAATTATTTGTACGCATACTAACACAAGTGTAAATGAACGTGCAAATATATGTATATGTATGTGTATGTATGTGTTCACATTTGTATGTCATATCTGTTTGTCTATACGCTTGAAACAAATTTTAGCATGTTTTCGTTTTTTAAATAGACTTCGTCAACTGAAACAAGAACAAAAACCATGATAACATTCCCAACGACACGGGGTCTGCTGTGGCAGAGAGGAAGTCGCTGCGAGGCCAAGCAATGTCGTGCCGTTCGAATTTCAGACAAACAGGCAGGCAGCAGTTCGCACTGTGGTACATAACGATTTCTTCGAAGCTCTTCACGCAAACTAAAGCTTTAGTGCAGTTTTGAGGACTGCGGTCTACTGTGCGCTGCTGCTTCCCTTGTTTCTCCCCCCACCCTAAACCACATAACAACTTCGCTCAGCATTACCAGCTGCGAAATACGCTCACCGCTTTAATGCTGATTGGACTTTTAAAGCGGCGTTAACATTTCTCGTGTCCAGCTGAAGCAGCAGCAGCAGCATCAAAATCAAAACAGAGAAAATTTGTAATCTTGCGTCGTATTTTTTTCGGCTCTACTCACATGCTGCTCACTAAATTACTACTTCTCAGAGTATTGGACGCACCATGGATAGAACTCTCCCTGGTATTTTACTCTCCCCTCTCGCTGGCAGCGAGTTTAAAACAACACGTTGTTCGTTTCTGCTCTTAAGCGGGACTTGATCTGCATAAAAATAGGGTCGAACTGTCTTTGGGAGTATGTCACAGAAACAGGTGATTGCTTGAAATTGGTGCTCAAAGAGTATATCCATTTCGTAAGAGCGGATCAGCGTTTTTCAGGATCTTTTGACAATGGAATTTTCGAGTCCTAAATAATAATGACAACTGCTTTAATATGATCTTTTAAATATTTTATTACGATTTTGTTAATAAGAAATATTTTTCAAATATATTTATAAAATATTCAGCTATCATATGTATCTGTTATTTTGTGAAATGCTCTTTCGTTGGTCTTTCACTTAAATTTATTTACATCTGGTAACGCTGCTAGTCAACTGTACTTTCAAGAGCGCGCACTGCCAGCCATCTCTCTCACTCTCATGCGCTCACCACAGCAACAGTGTCACCCACACACATACAGACGCGCGCACACACATAGATACATTCATGCTCATAAGCCTACACAAACACATGCATACCTGAAACCACCACCAAAATGCGGTTCGTTCAGCAGCGCGCATGATCACAAATTTTCTCCGTATAGAGACTAAAACTCGTCATACAACACGACCGTGCCGCGCCGCGCTGGCAGAACGTAATTCGATCGAATACTCAGTCTCAGTTCGAGTTATTCAACGCTGGCGAGCAGCAGCAGCAAAAAAGAAAATCAAGAGCCAGAGCTACTAGCAGCCGTGAGCGGCGGTCAAGAAGGGAAAGCAAACCGAGTATAAAATAGCAGCAAGCAGATTTTTCTTTGCGCTCCGGTGAGAAGATAATTTCAACATGCATAAAATTACTCGCTCCGGGAGCGACGGCGTGTAAACAAACAGAATAACAACACAAAAGTGAATGAAATTGTAGTTATAAAACAAATGCAGAGGCAAAAGCAAAATGCGTGGCGTTAACTGTACAAAGACCAAAAAAGAAAGAACAAAAACCAAAGAACATAAGCAAAATATAAATATTCCTGGGCGTGTCTGGACTCAAGTGATAATGGCGCGCTTTTTCTTAACTTGTTTTATTCTATTAACAAATTTAAAATGTTGCCTGTTTGTGTTAGTTGTGTGTGTTTTTTCAAGTCTAAAGTCATGCAGTTCCATACGTTCATTCGTTCATCGGTCTGTGGGGGGCGGGCAGGCGGCCAGGCGGCCCACATTTCATATACGAGCTGTAAAACTTGCTCTCTGGTTGTCTCGCTCTCGCGTGCTCACCATGCTTGGAAGAGGGAGCGGGAGTGAGGGGTGCGCATGGAGCTCATGCGCCAGTGAGCCCCGTCCTCCACCAAAGACACACACACACACACATACATAGATTTGTATATGAAAAGTTTTTCTCGCGAGAGAGCGAGAGCACACGAGTTGTATGTTGTTTGTCTTCCATCTGCTTATGCTCTTTACTCTTTTTTTTGTGTTTTAGGGGGCAGCGATAAGAAGCAGCGCGCCATTCAGTCGTTGTGAAAGCTCGTGAACGTGGAGCAGTGGAGCAGCAGCAGCATCAGCTATTTGACGCTGCCATTTAGATGAAATTTCTTGTTAGAACGTTGGAAGAATAACAGCCTCGTCGTGTTAGCCACAAACAGCAATCAATATAACTACAACGCTGGAGAACAACTGTTGGATTTGGACACGACAGCTCTAATGTCGTTGCCAATGAATTCGCTGTACTCGCTCACCTGGGGTGATTATGGAACGTCTCTGGTGTCGGCCATACAATTGTTGCGCTGCCATGGCGACCTGGTCGACTGCACGCTGGCAGCCGGCGGACGCAGTTTTCCGGCCCATAAAATCGTGCTCTGTGCGGCTTCTCCATTTCTGCTGGACCTGCTAAAGGTGAGTACGCGGCGGAGCTTTTCTAAACATAACCTCAACAACAACCTTTCGCTGGCATGTGTTTTTGCGCGTACAGTTTGTAAACAGAGAAATCAACATCGTCCGACTTGCCAAATAGGTTATTATGTGTGCGTGTGTTTGTGGAGCAGTTTTGACTCCCACAAATACAATTGTGAATGTAAGCTAATGTTAGTACGTGAGTGTCTGCATGTGTTTGTGTGTGTATGTGAGTTAAGAAATGTGCATTCGCGCTCAGCTCCTGGCTTAAACACTGTTGGCGCTCTGGGCCAATGCTCAGGAGCAGCATGAGACGACAGACAGCGTTGCGTCTCCTACTTTCTCGTCATTTTAGTTTGCCAGAGATTTCCGTGTAAGTTTTCTATTGTCAATTGAGTAGAATGAGTTGCGCACTCTTTTGCGCTAACGCTGACGTTGTCATATTCTTTCCTTCCCTCCCCTGCGCCCCGTGTTGTTTGCTATACAAATGTATAAGCTTTCATGAGAGAGCGAGAGAGCGAGTGCGAGAGCAAACGCATGTATGAGTGAAGGGGAGCAAAAGTTGCGCCAACTTTTAATTCAAGTGTGTTAGAGCGAGCGCAAACGAGAGCGCCAAATGACGGGGCAGCCTGACTGGCTCTTGCTGCTGGCAATGTTTGCCGTTGCTGTTGCTGTTGCTGTTGCCGTTGCTTCTGCTTCTGCTTCTGCTGTTGTTGGGTGCACACGAGCTCGACCTCTTTTTGCTTATGTGAGCAACTATGAGTGTGTGCGAATGTACAGTTGATATTGACTATGAGAATACGGCATAAAAGAAATAGTTAATAACTAAAAAAGAGAATGTAATATGTTCTTGTTTCTTGAGCAAAATTTATAAATGATGTATTTGATATAAAATGAACTTTGGACATATTGAATACGTATTTACGTATCGCCTTGCGTTCATCATATCTGAGCTTCACTGTGCACTATATACAGCTCATATCAAAATTATACATATGTATATCATCGCATGTACATAAATACTTTTCGAATATACATATATGTACGTACATGTACTCATGTGCCTTTTGATTTGTATTTATTTCTGTTACACTAAAACATTTTTTTCATTCTCTGTGCTCTACTGTACTTATTCGAGTGCTGTATATCACATTATAGGAATAAATACAATATATTTATTTTTATCATTTTATTTATTTATTTTTTTTGGTTAATATTATTTATTATATAATTTCTCTGGAGATCAGCGCCAATCAGATATTCATTGTTATTGTTTCTACGTCCACATGTCAAATGACCAAAACAGAGAGGAGAGTGTAGTAGAACACCTGACGGCTAGCATCGGCTTTATGCTCGCTCCCCCGTTCGTTCAAAAAGTAAACAGAGCGTAATTTTGAAAAACGTCGCTCAGAGTCGGTCGCGGGAAATGTCAAAAATTGGCTTTATACATGCTGAACTCTGCAAGAGTCGCTGCGCTGCCATAAGATGTGTACTCCGTACGTTTGGTGATCTCGTTACACTCACACACACACGCAAACGCCGTAGACAATGCTCTTTGTCGCTCCCGCTCCCTCGCTAAGTGCAACCAGTGAAAAGCAACCACTCTGAAAAAATCGATGAGCGTCAGCGTCAGCAATGGCGAGTGCGACGTCAGCAGCAGCAGAGCCAGAGGCAGAGGGCAGAAGTAGGTAGGCAGGCAGGCAGGCAGGCAGAGGCTGGCTGGCTGAAGGGAGTGTAGAGTTCAAAGAGCGTATGGTACGCGGTCTTTCTGCGGGTTTGAGTGCGACGGAGCGCGGCAAGCGCGCTGGATGACATTTAAAGAGATTGGGTGAGAGGCGCTGCCAGCGTCAGCGTCGCGGTGGTAAGCTGTCGCTCACCGCTTAAAGCGGGCCTCTGAACGACGCAGACTTTTCTACTGCTGCTGCCTGCCTGCTAATTAAATCCGTGCCATGTGAGTGTGTGAGCGAACAAACGAGTGAGCGAGCGAGCGAGCGAGCGGGGTGCTCTTACTTGAGCAGCGAGCGGTGTAGAGTACATGGGCTCTGGCAGCATCTCCAATCCTGCTGCAGAAATGCAGAGCGCGCACAGCGAAAAGCCGGTTTATTGTGATGAGAGTATGCCTCTGACTCTGACTCTGTGTGCGTGTGCGAGTGCGAGTGCGTGTTTGTGTGTATGTTCGTGTATGTGAGTTGGTCGACAATTTATCCGTTTGTTTTGATGGTCTCAGTTGACGACGGCCAATTCTTTTGTCTCTGTTTTGAACTAAGCAGCAGCAGCATTTATGAGCGAGCGCGCGCGTTGTTCAGCCGGCAAATTGAATTTGGAGCGCCAAATGACTAGAGCAAGCGAATCTATAGAGTTGTTAACAATATAGGAAAGTTTCCAGTGCAACACGTTGACTATCTTATATTATTACAAAAATTAAATTAATTTAATTACAAAATATTATTTTTAGTCTAAATATTATTTTATATAGTTTATTATTAATTTGTAAAATTTCCATTTTTATATTGCAAATATAAATACAATAAATTAAAAAAATTTGTGTTTATTTAAAATATCTTGTTTATATACTTATTTAAAAAATTTGCATTTTCATATTTAAAATTTAGATATAATAAATTTAAAAATTGTTCTTTCATTTAATTAAATTGAAATTGATTTATAATTATTCTTTTCAATTTCATTTAAATTATTGCATACATATTCATATATTATTTAATTTAATTATAACATTTATTTACTTATACTTATAGAACACGCCATGCAAACATCCAGTTGTGATGTTGGCTGGCGTCAATGCCAACGACTTGGAGGCTTTGCTGGAGTTTGTCTATCGAGGCGAAGTGAGCGTCGATCATGGGCAGCTGCCGTCGCTGCTGCAAGCGGCGCAATGCCTCAATATACAGGGCCTGGCCCCGCAGACCGTGACCAAGGATGACTACACCACGCACTCGATACAACTGCAACATATGATACCACAGCACCATGACCAGGATCAATTGATAGCGACTATTGCCACGGCGCCGCAGCAAACTGTGCACGCACAGGTTGTCGAGGATATTCACCACCAGGGCCAGATACTGCAAGCGACCACACAGACTAATGCCGCCGGACACCAGCAAACGATTGTGACAGCCGACGCTTCCAAACACGATCAGGCCGTAATGCAGAGCTTCTTGCCTGCGCGCAAGCGTAAGCCGAGAGTAAAGAAAATGTCACGTAAGCATTAAAGATTGCCTTTTATCATGGATATGGATTACATTTTCCATTGTCCTACAGCAACTGCACCGAAAATCACCAAAATCGAAGGAATGGGTACGATCATGGACACGCCGACAACCTCGCACTTAACCGCACAACAGCAGGTGGTTCAGCAACAGCAAGTCCTGGATGAGAATGGCGCTGAAACTCAATTGTTGACCAGCACACCGATCATCAAAAGCGAAGGACAAAAGGTTGAAACCATTGTCACTATGGACCCCAACAATATGATACCCGTGACGTCGGCCAATGCGGCAACTGGCGAAATAACAACAGCTTCTGGAGCAACTGTAACGCCTGGCACTGGTGGCACAACGGCAACGCCTAAAGCCAAACGGACAAAACATCCGCCTGGGACAGAAAGTGAGTCGCATCAGGATGATGAGCTAATTAGGATACAAATATAACTTAATTGGTTTTATTTTCTTTGCAGAACCTCGATCACGCTCTCAATCGGAACAACCTGCTACTTGCCCCATTTGCTATGCCGTCATACGTCAATCGCGCAATCTGCGTCGCCATCTTGAGCTGCGGCACTTCGCCAAGCCGGGCATCAAAAAGGAGAAGAAAAGTAAGTCCGGTAATGATACCACACTCGAGACAAGCAGTGAGCTCAATAATACAACCGTGGGCGACACCAGCGACACGCCGGGAACACCATCGGCAGCAGAGACGCCGGTTCGTGGCGGCAACGTTGCCCATTTACCTAGGGTCATAGCCACGCCCACGCCAAACAGTAATACCATTATGGCCAGTACTGTGCTGCCGCAGCAGCAACTGCAACAGCAACACCACCAAACACCGCAACAACAACAACAACAGCAACAACAACAACAGCAGCAGCAGCAACAACAACAACAGCAACAACACTTAAACACTTCAGCACTAAGCGGGGGTGGCGGTCAAACGCATCTCATGGGCGTCAGCATCAAGCATGAGGGCGGCGGCAATGGCAACAACGCCGCTGCGCAGCAGCAGCAGCAGCAGGGCATGCAAAATGTTATACATATTGTGGGGGATCAAGTGTTTATGCCGCAGCAGCAGCAACAGCCCCAATAATAACGATGCCGCCGCCCAATGTCGCTCGCCTAATCATTCCACCTTAACACACACACACACACACACACATGTAACCCACATGCACACACATACACACACACACACAATGTTTGTAAATAACAAAAAAAGAAACATCCGTCTGCAAATGAATGTTTATTTCATTTTGTATAATTTTTGTTGTAAGTTTTCATTATTTTTGCTTAAACCTTTTTAACAATCCGATAACACCAGATTAATTAATGATGATCAATTATGCAGTATTTTCTTGCATATAACGGTAAATACTCAAACTATTTTACTTAAAGGAAGAGAAAGGATAAATCAATCACGTCGCGTTATACTTTAAGATGTAAAAACAAACTATTAACGAATTAATTTGTAACTATAAGCTTTCTTTGTGGCTTACAAGAAGAAATTCACTTTAAGTTTCTTTTAAATAATATATAATCCAATATATTATAAATTGTTTAATAAATATATACGTATATCATTTTTATGTAACCAAATTTTTTGCAATTAATTTTGACGCTGCGGTAATTCGTCGTTAATATTCGTTTATGTTTTTTTTTATTCCATCACATTGTTGATTCTCGTTTCGTTTGTGCTCCGTTTTGTTTACTGTTGTTTTGCAAGAAAATACTGTACTTTGATTTGTAGCTAGTTTGTTAAATTTAAAATTCTAAATACTTTTAACACCTGAAACACCTTTGAAACCAATTATATTTTATTTTTTATGCTTGTTTTCCTATTTAACAAATTTATTTTCTTTCTTTTAAAATTGATTAAAGATCTTACCTATATTTGCTAATCTATTCAGACTATATAACTCACACACACACACACACACACACGCACAGTCACACATGTATACATATACTCATTCGTACACTTAACCCTCTCACGTCTCACATCTTTAGTTTCTGCTGTCTCTGTTTTTTTAGTCAGGTTGTTGTGTCAGTTGTTTTGACTTCTGTCCAAGATGGTGTCGCCCTCCACTTGCTGCCTGTGCACAATGTTTATATACTCATCTTACCAATACTTTGCAGCATCCAGTGGCAAGAAACCTGGCAGCAGCACACCTGGTTCTGGGCAGACCCAAACTGGTGGCAGTGGAGTAGTACCGCAGGTGCAAACGGTGCAATCGCTGCATCCGTTGCAGGGCGTGCAGGTCAAGAAGGATCCCGATGCGCAACAACAGCAACAGCAGCAGCAGCAGCAACAGCAGCAGCAACAGCAACAAACAATGACAGTAACCACCACAGCTGGCAGTCAAGTGCAGCAGCAACAGGTGCAGCAGGTGCAAGTGCAACAGCAGCAGGCATTGCAGCATCACCAGATCATTGATTCGTCTGGCAATATGACAACGCCGACAACCAGCGCCCAGGCTGCTGCCCAGCAACAGGCAAGCAATCAGCAACAGCAACAGCAGCAGCAGCAGCAACAACAGCAGCTGGTCGCTCAGTCGGATGGCAGTGAGAGTGGCACGCCGCTCTCAATTGCTCAGGTGCAAACGTTGCAGGGTCATCAGATCATTGGCAACTTAAATCAGGTGAATATGACTGATTTTCAACAGCAACCACAACAGCAACAGCAGCAGCAACAACAACAGCAGCAGCAACAACAACAGCAACAACAAACACAACAACCACCACCACAGACGCTTTGAGTAGCAAGCACCCACAATGACAGCAAATCGAACCGAATCGTACACCCACTATAATAAACCCCATCCAAGACCTGGTTCTCTGATTATGCTTAACTCTCTGCGGAATGTGTGTAGTAAAAATGTTCACCAACTAAACGCGGATATATAGAGCAGACCAGATAACGGACAAGCACTGAGGGCTGTAAAACGTGGCTTAAACTATTGCAATATTAACTTTTAACGAAATTAGTTGTCTAAAAAGAATGAAATTGTAAATTGAACTGAATCAGATTATATTTCGATTCGCTTTCCAATTAGCAAATTTATAAATTAATTGACCTGATACAACAGATACCTATATAGAATATGATAGTTGGACTTACAGCCGGGAGGTACTTAACAGAAATTTATTGCAATCGCATAATTTCGCAATATTTGTGTTTGTCTTTGGTCTGCCCTATATATCGCGAGGACCTTTAGTTTTTATTATATCCAATTTTGTTGTACAATTTTGTTAACTTTAATTATTGATTTCGCTATTATGATTAATTATGTTCTGCAATACTTAGTTATGTTTAAGAGCGCGTTATGGTTATTGGACTATGTATTGTGCTGTAGTTTGACACGTTTATCGCCTCCTCCCCTACCTATGTTATATATATATATATATATGTGTGTGTGTGTTTGTAGTCTTAAATGGACAGACTAGGCATCCTAGTCAATCTTAATACCCGATCAGTGTGGTCTAATAATGTTGGCTCAGTGCTAAGCAATTGTTTATACAATTTTACTTTTGCCTTGTGTAGATTCTGTTAAATATGTTTAGATACAATTGACAATATCAAATCACGAGGTTCCCCCGATTTTCTACTATATATTGAACTAATGCCATTCGTTTGGACTGCGTACTTTTGCCTTAACTCTGCTTCAACTCTGCAGATATCTATATATAGTAAGCTTTTGTTGCTCCTGTTTCTCCGCATCCTAGACCAAAACATCTTTGGTGCTACACTGTACAAAAAGAAGTTGTACACTCTACACTTAAAATTTTAAATATACAAAAACAAAAAGCTCTTTATATTTACATAATTAATTTTATTTTTAATAGTTGCAAATTTTTTCAATAAGTCGTCTCTTATTATTATTAATTTTTTCGGATTAGGTCACATATTTGCTTTGGTTTAGTTTTGAAATTGCATAAAGAAACAGATCCTACATATATTTAATTATTTTTCAAATTTGAAATTAGCAAATATTTGGCCTATTCCAAAAAGAACAGAAACAATACCTTAACTCTTACGACTTAAATAAAATTTAATTTTATTTAAAAACAATATACATGAATAAACCAAAAGATGTTAAAAAAAAACAAATTTATTTCAAGAATTTTCGTTGAACATTGGTGTTGGAACTTTTTTATTTTTAGCACAAATTTAGCACTTAGTTTATCGTTTGTATTTTGCTCTCTTTACCTTTATAATTTTTAACAGTCGTAGACAGCTTCCTAATCATCTCACACATTTGTTTCCGTAGCTTTAATCCATAACAAATCTGTTATATGTATAACACTCGAACTGAACACATTGCGTCCATTACATCATAATCAAACACACTCACAGACACTCTAACCGGACTTTGCTAATAAAATAGTAAATACATAACGATGAAATCTCTGCAGGGGCTGTAAATAATATTAGAAATAAAAAACTAAAAAATGAGTTTAATATAAAAAAAGGAAAAACATAAATAATATAAAATATTTAAAGTAAAATAATATTATGTTGCCCTCTTGCACTGTCATAACAACACAAACTCATGTTGAATCCATAACCAAATCATTAACAAATCGTTTTTATCTTGTCTTCTCTCTTTTCGCTGCCTCGTTGTAAACTCACCAAATCTAATTAATAAATAATGTTTAAATCTCGCAACTCATGCATCAAACAACAAACCAAACAAACAAACAAACAACCAACCGACCAATAACCGAATCATTCATCAATAATCAATGTGTCTCAATAGGGCAACAATAAGAACATTTTGGTAAAGAAGGTTTTCATTTTGAAAGGAGGTAATAATACGTAATGATGAGCCAACGATATGACCAGCGGCCCTGGAGGTGGTGGAGCACTCGGGGGCGGTGGGCAACAAGCGCAGCAGCAGCAGCAGCAGCAGCCAAGCGGCAGCAGCAACACTAAATGTGGCAGCAGCAGCAACGGCAACAACAACAGCAGCAGCGAACGCAGCAGCGCAGCAACAACAGTGAACAGCAGCAGCACTGGAGCAGTGACGACAACAACTGCAACTGGTGGAGCCCTGCAGCGACGCGTCCTCCGCGGCCATGCAGCGCAGACCACCAGTGGAGAGCGCGTGCTGCTTATTAACTATGTGCCGCAGTCGGGGGCTTCAGCATCAGCAGCAGCAACATCAACAACCTCCACACTCAGCACATCACAGTTGCCCACACGCAAAATACTTCAGGCCAGAGCCACGGCAGCAGCAGCCGCAGCAGCAGCAACAGCAACAGCATCAACATCAGCAGCAGCAGCAGCTGGAACATCAGCTGGCAGCACACAGGCAGCGACACCGTCTGTGTCCTTTGCTGGTCTTGGCTCTGAGGTGACAGTTACCCTGACGCGCACCAATCAGCGCGCCAGCGTAACCAATGTCACAGCCGCCGGTCATATTGTTAGGAATCACCAAGCCGTCTATCAAACAACCACCACATCCGCAGCTGGCGGATCAACCAGCACGACGAGCGTCCACGAGCCAGTGCAGCACATGATGTCATCATCGTCGCCGCCACCGCTGCGCTGGCAGCAGCAACAGCACGAGTATCAACACGACCACCACTTGGTCGAGGACGAGCACATTATCATCGATCATCACCAGCAGGCAGAATCCGCTGATCACTTGATCGAGTACGATGCTAGCGAGGGTGTTGTCATCGAGGACCAGGATCAAGATCCCCATCAACAGCAGCAGCAACACCATCACCACCTGCATCACCAGCACCATCAGTTGGACTTGCAGGAGGAGCTGCACGACCCCGATGCACAACACCAACAGCATCACGACGTAGTCCAGGAGGTTTATCTGCAATAGAGCAGCAGTGTTACATAGGCATAAGGACACCCCAATTCATTACCAATTATCTATGTAGTACACACATCTAGCTGTTAGTTTTCTATAAGTTTCGATCACTTTGAGCTTAGCTAATGAATACATATCCGACCCTTGACATGGCCTGGTCCTACATACTTGAAGATGTACATATTCATTAGCTAATGCTCCAACGTTCTATTGTATATATATTGAACAATATGAAACATTTTAAACAAATTTACGGATAATTCAAAGAAAATTACATTTTTCAACAAATGTAAGTAGGAGAGTATGTATAAAGTTAATTAAACTGTAAGCAAAAAATTAATAACAAATTATTTAAGAAACATTTAAATTAATGCAAATAAAAATACAAATTATTTTTGTACCATACAAATTATGCTTGAAGTTCGCAAATAATATACAAATATATATTGAATTCTAATTTATGAAAGGAACAAATATATAGATTTATCAATATCAATTGTAAAATACAGATTTCAAAATATAGAATCTCCATTTAAAATACGTAAACTTAATAATATATATTATATATTAAATAATTTAAAAAGGAAACAAAATTTTGAAATTGAAATGGAAATTTAAGAAGAAAAAAACATTATACCCTGACTTCCCATTTTCAATGGGTTCAGGGTATAAAACAACTGTTGATGTAGATGGCGCCCCAGAGGTGAGGAGATAGCCATATGAAAACGTATATGATATATAGAATATGTATATCTATATATATATCCATATATATGGTGTACGTAACCCACGTTTGGGGCCAAAGCAATAAAGTGATGCGGTTTGTGTACTGAAAGAAAAAGCAGAACAACTTTGTTTAATGGGTCGATTGAAATCGTTTGCTTGAATATATATATATTTATTTATTAGTTTTGAGTTTTTATTTGTGTTGCCTGGGCACGCACATTTGTCATCTAAATTACAAAAGCCATCTTATTTACAAATTCAATAACATCTTCTTTACAATGTGGCAAATTAACATACATAACTATAACAAACTACAAGCTAAATGTTTCAGTTGGAAACGGAAAAAATGTACATAATTGTTGATTTTAATTTCCATTAGTTTCACAAAACCTTTTTTAATCGCACACAAAAATCTCTAGTTTCCAATAGTTTATAAAACTTCTAGGCGTTATTTATTTTTGCTTTTTGTTTGTTTATTTTTTATTTTTTTCAATAATTTTTTTGTTTTTCAAATTGTGAAATTTCTATTTTAATAACAGGCACTAACTACGGCTTAGACATTTCCTAGATTTGTCTATAAATATTTTTTCATTTTGTTTTCTGCTCATTTATATGCCTAAAATGTCATAAAATGCATTTTCAAATATTATTGTTCAAAGTTATCTATTAACACTTTTGGACCTGCATTCGTTTGATTCTCTTTAGTTTTGTTTTGTTTTGCTTTAATTTTGGAAGTTTTGAAGCGTTTTTATTTGAACTACATTTATCAATAAAATTGTGAATTGAAATGCATCTTTTAAGTACCAATTAATTTGCACTGCTCTAATTTGTCTGCAAGCTTGACGAGTTACCATTTAAATACATTAAATATTATTGTAAAATTTATATAGTCGATCCTTCTACTTGGCGCTCTTCATCAGCCGGCTCCTGGAGAAGCACTCGCCAAAGAAACGGTCCAGCGAGTGATATAAGTGCGGACGTACGTTGACCAGTCCATGATCCTCATCGGCGTAGCTCTGTATGGAGGAAGATGCAATGATTAAATATAGTCAAATGCACACTAGTATGCTCAGTCAGCAGAGTCTTTGCTTACAATTTGCTTGAATAGTATGTCGTGTCGCTCCAGATTCTTGGCCAAGATCATGGCCTGCTGGTAGTGCACGTTATCATCGGATGTGCCATGGACGAGCAGATATTTCTTGCCCCGCAGCTTCTGGGCGCGTGTGCTCAGTCTCGAATTCGCATAGCCAACCTCATTTGTCTCCGGCAGTCCCATATAACGCTCCGTATAGATCGAATCTAAAAGGAGAACAAAAATGCAGTCAAACAAAACGCGAAATTGAGGCATTGCTTAGCCCATACCATAATAGGTCCAATCTGTCACTGGCGCTATGGATGCGGCGCACTTGAATACTCCATGATCATCGTTGGCCAGCGCCATGGCTGCGGCATAGCCACCATAGCTCCAGCCCCAGATGCCAATGTGTTCATTATCGATGTAGTTGAACATTTTCGTCACATTTCTGGCAATGAATTCAGAAAGGTAAATTAATATTAGAAAGCGATAAATTTGAGATAGCGGGATATAAACTAGTGTTAGTCGGATGTGATATGATTGCTCATTGAGTATCCGCAGACAAGGATAAAATAATCAACTTTAAACTGCTTCGATTATAGTAAATGGAAACTATATTGAAGTAAACTGATGCTGATCATGCATAGATTCAGGAGGTATAACTATAAAATTTTATTTGCATAAAAATTGGAATGGAAAATATCTAAAAAAAAACGTTGAAAGGTTTTAATATATCAAACTTTATGTAATATAATATACTTTATATCTGGCAATCAGCTTGTCTATGTCTTGTCTTTCATCGAAAATACCTCCTACCTTCAAAGTGACATGATCGCCATATAATATCATTGTAACCAATATTTGGTGCTCTTAAGCTTATTTGATCTCAAATATTTCCAGGTGTTCTCTATGTATTTTGTACTAACATGATCAGCATGATCTAGTTTATTCTCATAACTGCTATATGATGTTGAGCACAATATCTAGATATCATCTGCTATGCTAGGGACACTTACTGCGTAACCGTGATCTGATCGCTGATCTCAACTGTGCCCAGCTGCAGATAGATGGCATGCAACAGGTTCTCGCCGCGCAGGCCCGAGCCGCGTCCATCGATCTTGGCATAGATTACAGATTGGTTCGAGGACAGGTAAGTGCCCCAGTCCATCATCCATTTGTTGGTTACCTGTGAAATAATAAAGCTTTAGCTTCAGTCTTTGTTGCATCACTTAATGCTTACGGAATAGGAATCGGGTCCGCCGTAGACGTCGACGAGCATTGGATATTTGGTTGAGCCGCTGGTATCCAAATTGGGTGGCAGCTGGAGCAGTACCTTTGCCTGGAAGCCGCCATCGATGTTCACTGTGAGTATCTTGTGTGTGGGCAAAGCCACGCCCTTCAACTTGCTGCGCAGCACGTCGTTATTCTCCCAATCCATTAGCTTTTTGAGCGTTACCTGGGCTATAATCGGATAAAGAACAAAATTCAATACCTTGTTAAGTGACACCAATGGGATTTGACCTACAGTTCGCATAGGTCCACTCGTAAACCGAAGTCGTGGGTATGCCTGGTCCCAGAGAGGTAATCACAATTTGATTATTGTCATTGAAGATGGCCGAGTAGTAGCTCTGCTCCACGTCGCCCGAAGTCATCAGCTTGCAGGTCAGACACTTGGGCGTCTGCTTGCGTGTGGTCACGGCTCGAATCGCATAGAGATGCAGCTGCTCCGGATGCTCCTCCGTGTTGGCTGTGTAGAAGATGACATCATGCGTGGCGTCCCAATGGAGTATGCTGTCCACCACGAACTTGCCGCTGGTCAGCGGCTCAAGCTTCGCATTGCTCACATCTGTGGAAAGCAGCTGCAGTTGCTTATAGTCATCGTGCGGCAGCACAAAGGCCAGCCTGGAGCCATTGCGGTTCTTAAATGGAGCCGTATACAGGTCAACCCAGCCGGTTTTCGATTCCTTGCTGTACAGCTGCAGGTGGACAGGTTTAAAAAGGAATTAATTGAAAGTAATGTCTCAAGTATTTTTCATATAATTTATAAAGTTCACTTAGAGTCACATCTAGTTGGATGATCTGTGCTATCTTTACTATTCCATATTCTTTAATATTAACTAAATTTATTTATATTTTCTTCTATTTTTTCTATATAAAACTCAATCAATTTTGTAATTAAATGTGATTGATAATTATTAAGCTTATTTAAATTTGTATTCCTAAGTCGTTGCTATTGTTCCGGCTGTGCCGAGAGTATATAGAAATTGTATAATTTTCGATTTACTCATCGTTTAATGGTATTATAACTGGAAACGTATAGTATATATAATTTTTAAAATATATTAATATATATATCTTGCAGAGGTTTATAGATACTGGATAAATCTATGAATTGTTAAGCTTCTAATTTGTGTTTTGGGGTATGGGATACCCTTCACACTTATAGAGTAAGATAAAATTTTAAGATTAATCTACATTCTGGCTAACGGAAAAATAGATTGGCTAAAAATGAAATGTATAGGCATATAGGGAATCCATACTGAAAGTTTTTAGATCGTAAATGAGTATTATGAGCGCAACCTTCTTTCTTTTAATACTAAACGATTGAGATGATAGAATATCAATGAAGAATATGCAACAGCGACTTCCTATTTCTTCTTTTTTTTAATTACCCTATTTAACTTTCTTTCTTTACTTAGTTAGTCAGGTTAATGAAATATTCTCTTTAAAATTCAAATTACTTTTCCTTCTTTTCCTTGAGTACTTACTCCTAACGGTTAGCTCTCTCTTGAGTACTTACCACCTTGCGACTACGTCCATCGAAGCTAACGACATAGGCAGCATTCTGCACACGATTCATCCAGATCGACAGAACATTATCGTTGTCCAGCCAGCTGACTACTGTGACTATATAATCGGTTTCAGTGTTGAGGGCACTTGGCACTGGCATCGAGGTGAGGAACTCCTTGCCTGCTAGTGCTCGCTCGAGATCGGCCGTGAAGAGAACAACGCGTGGATTTGAGGAGCCCGCCTTGGGATATGGAATCTCTTGATGCAACGGATACTGGAAGCGCAGATCGCCGGCATCACCGTAGTAGGGGAAGTTGATCACGTGCGTGGGCGAGTCGTCGAACTGAATGAAGGCTATTTGAGTGCCAGTGGGGTTGAACCATGTGGCCACGTTCGAGCTGAACACCTCTTCCTCATAAACCCAGTCGGGTATACCATTCAGGAAAATGTCATTCTCACTACCTGTGATAGCTATCTCCGTATCCAGAGCACTCTTCTTGTAATACAAGTTACGGTTGAAGTTGATGATTAGAGCATTGCCCACCGGTGACCATTGAACCATGCTGAGAAGCAACTGCTCGTTCCGGATGGTCAGCGGGGTTATGATGCCGGAGGTCAAGTTATAGATGTCGTATTCGGCCAAAAAACTGTAGCGGAAGGTCTTCTTGTAGTTCTTTGCCAGCAGCAACAGCTGCCCATCAGCGGACTTCTCGAAGAGCACATAGTGCGCTGCATTTGTCAACAATGGGGTGACCACTTGCGTCTTTGTATCCAGTTCCACAATGTCCTAGGGGACTTACCACTTAGTACAACATATATACTATAAATTCAAATGTTATCCACCTACCGCATTCACTCTGTAGATCACGCTGTTGCCATTGCTCCAGCTGCCGTTGAAGCGTTTCGCATATAATTGACCGCTGAGCACATCCTCCAGATCGATTGCATTGTCCTTGGGTCTATCGCTGTTATCGTCATCGTTATTATTATCATTGCCCGACCGCAGGACAAACACCAGCATGGTAGCCAGCAAGGCTATAGCGATGAGTCCAGCTGCAACACATAGTATGATGCGGACTCTGCGCTTCTTCTCCTTGGAGTACACCAGGTTCTGTGGAGCAAGGGATTGGAACAGATGTCAGTGAAGATAACCAATCATTGATAAGAATTTGTTTATTGATATAAGTTTCAATCAATTTGACTTTGGACGATTTTCCAAATTCAAAATTTCTTTTCAAATCAATTTATCATTTTTTTCAGATTTATAAATATTCGATGTTTCACAAATTTTAGATATCCTATAAAAAATAAATATTTCATACTGGAAACTTTGATCTTTTATGGGACAAAACCTTAAAGTAAATAGATTTAATACCAAAGTTTGATATGAAATAAGTTAGCATATAAGGACCGATTTTAAAATCTAAAGAAAAACACTTATTCGAAGAAAAATTCACAGTACTATTTTCAAGGGATACCAATCATCAAAGCATATTGCTGAAGAGCTCAGGATTATTTAGAGTCTAGAGTCTTAATATTTCCTGTTTATATTAATATGTATTAATTATTCCTGTTTATATTAATATGTATTAATTAATTACACATAATCTTTTGTTATCAATACCTCTAATGCAGCTACGTCAATTATACATATACATATACATATATATATATATATATATACATATTTTTTTTTTTACGATTATGGCTTAGTAATCAATAACCGAATCACGTTTTTCAGAGCCGCCGAATAGGTAAATTTTGCATATAAATTTCTGTTGTTGGGGCTTTGTTGTGCATGCGAATGCGCTTTTTCTTTTCGGCCAACGACGACGATCACAAATCACGAGACGTTAACTGAAAATGAAAGTAGTTTTGTTTTCTACCAGACTGGCGTCGACTCGGAACAGGTTTACAAATCGTTAGCTGCGCCGGGAGCTATTACGGCAGGGGAAACCGAAAATTGTGCCATGACGTAAGTCCGCGAAGTGTTTACCAGCTTGCTAAGAAATGATTTTTTATATAACCAATTTTTATTGACTTTTGGGTTTGGTATTTTTAGCATGCCAGTGCTCAAAGCAACTATTGAATGCGTATAATAGAGAGATGTCAACAGCTGCCTTATAATACAAGTAAATTACATATAATTGTCTTCTTTTTTTCTGTGCCAAATGTATAATTCAGAGCAGCATTTGCTGATGATTTTATAATGGATTTTTGACTAGCTCAAGGTTAAGCGGATTTACGTATTTGCAAGTAAATAATGTTTTTTTTTTTGGAGTAGAAGAGGTGTGATATAAATTTGGTAATACCATTCTACATATTTTAAAAATCTTTTGAAAAGATCTCAGAAATAAATTTACTAATTTCTTAGGTCCACGTTTACTAAGAACTTGTTTACATTCCAAGCCAGCCAACGCAACCGGTTAAATCTCATTCATAATTTGTTCATTTAACTTTGCCTTGACATTTCTTTTATAATATTTAATATATTTTCTAATTTTGTTGCATAATAACCATTGAGTCAAGTCAACATTTGCGCCTATCACACAGTCAACTAGCCGCACAAATGCCATTAAGATATGCAAAGGAAATCGAAGCGAGCTTCCCAATAGAAATCCATGGCCACGCAGCACCACATCACGTTTCCTGTGAATCCCCACATGATTTGCGGTGGCACAACTAAAATATATGGCACCTTGGTGCCAACTGTAGTTGTAACTGGCTTTGAAGACATGCTGGTTACAAGTTTTGCGATTTTATGGTTAGAATAAAGCCATAAAATATGGCCCACTAGGCAATGCATTCACATGGGTTTTGTTGTGTGGGTTTACGGAGTCAGTGCATTTATTAAACACAGATCAAATTGAAATTGTTTTCGTTCTTCTACCCTTTTTTTTTTCTAAAATTCCATTTATCTGTTTCAACACCAACACCAAAAAAAAAAAAAACAAAAACAAAAAATAATTCCAATTGCTTGGATTGGGTGCAAATTGAAAATTCGCATGAATTCACAGATTCCGTTTGTGTTCGACGCATGACTTTTGTCTGCCTAGAGATTGTTTTGGGAATTGTGCATAGGAATTGTGCACAATATGGCGCAATTAGTGGCGCCAGACGAGTCCCAACGAATTCATTAAATATATATAAAACCGAAAGCTTTTAGGAGCAGTCCATGCCCAAGGGGCACAGGACTACTAAAATCAGCTGCTCGCTTAGCTCCAGCTCCAAGTCTAACTTGAACGTTTGCATCAGCACTTGAACTTCCGGCAATTAGTTGGAATCTGTCTGGCCTGGGCTAGACCCACAGCTAGAGCCACAAAAAGAGCATGAGCCGGCTGGGGTTGAAATTGAATACAATTTATATCCATGTTGCACCACATGGCGTATACTTGTTTAGCGTCAGTTGCCATTTTGTTAGCTGACACATAATCGCCTGTGGGTTGAGCTAGTCCCTCGTCCATCCCAAATGCTCTACTAAAAAATGAATGAGCTTGAAGAGCAGCAGCAACAGCTCTTACAGAGAGAAGTCATATTTTCTTCCTTCTATATTTGAGTAAATTTCTTCAGAGCACAGAAAATGAACAATTTCGACAATTTGTCTTAAAATGGTGCTATGGGAATATATTGAGATAATCTGCCGAGCTACAGGAGTGCTGGACAGAGTATTTCTACGCAAAGTCAGGACACATTTTTATATTTTTGATATTTCAATTAGAAAATTATTTGAAATTTCAAGTTTTATTTGTGTTTTCAATAATTTCCAATCATCTCCAATAATTTTCAACTATGAAACTACCTTCAAGCCAGTTGTATTAAATAATATCAATAAAAATAATATCAATATTAAATATTATATATATATATATATTATTATTATTTTTTTGTTTAAAATTAAATAATTATAACAGATCTTTGGTTTTAATTAATTTTTATCAAGATGACAATTGCAGTTAAAATATAGGTCAATAGAATGGTGATGAATACCATCTGAAACTTAAGGCTCTCAAGCAGAATTTTTGATGGATTTTTAGGTCTGCAACAACAGCTTATAAAAGTACAAAAGTTTATTAAAGTGTAATATATGACACTTTTAAACATTTTGATTTAGTATTAAGTATTTGAAAATATTATCTAAATTTATCACATTAACACTGATCAATAGATCAAAGTCTTATTATTGAAGCCTATGTAAGCATCCATTATCCCGGCATATTATTATTCATTCAACAAATTTCCATTTCCTTGTTTCCATTCGCCATTTATATTAATTCACATATTTCTCTACAGACATTAGACACTACATAGTATAAATAATTCGGAGAAGATTTACCTTGCAACAGCCCATAAGTTATGCAAATAATTAACAGCTGGAATTCACTTGTAAATTATTGACTTTACTTCTGTCTGGACACAACTACTCTGAAGGGTGTTCATGGGCTCAAGTCTCTTTTATACCTCTGCTCCGTCTGCCAACAGCCTGCTGAAAGGGTATTACGATTTTGTCACCCTGACTGAGTAAAGGACCGAAGGGCGACCTTCGGCTTTCCTTCGCTTTTTAATGAGTGGTTATTTCTCGGGGCTGTATAGGCTTCTCATTTGTCGTTTAGTTTTTCATTAAGCTACTGGTTAATTAGTTGTCCTGTGCCATATTATTGCTATTGCCATTGCTATTGCTATTGCGGCTGCTACCAGCAATTTTAACAAAATTTTACTAAACGTGTACATAATTTGCGCTAATCAGATTAGACAAATGGGCATCATAAATTGTTTTCTCGTTTAGCAAAGGGTATTGCTCCTTTGCCAGAAATACTAAATGAGCCTTAGTCGAATGAGTAACGAAGTAGAAGTAGTAGTAGGAAGCTTAATTTGTTGTTTAGGAATAGTTAAATATATGTTAGCTCCTATACATTTGATGGGTCGAAGTCTAGTAAACTAGACTAAATATATGATCAGGTTGTCCTTAATTGAATGCAATGATGGGAAACTATGAAGTGGGAAAGCGTTGAAACAAGTTAACATCTAATGAGCCACAAAGTAAAATTATTTTCTCTTAAAATTTCAGCTCAATATTTATTTATTTATATTTCAATAGCTACTTGAAATAGTTACCCAGGTGTGATCTTAATTTTTGGGATTGTATAAGTCCCTACTTCTAAGAATCCTCGACTGTTACCTAACACAATTTCTACCTTTTCCTATGAACCTTAAGCAGCTTATCAGGTAGCTCGTAAGGGTATACAATTTGCCACATTCCACACATCAAATTTGCACCTTTTAAGGAGCGGTTATTCCCCAAGGCTATTTAGCTTGTCGCTTGGTTTTTCATTAAACCAACTAAGTTAATTAGTTGTCTTGGGCGTGCCGTTCTCTTATTATTGTTATTGCGTCTCTTAACAACAATTTTATTGCAATTTTAGTTATAACTAATATGTTTTGTAAATGAATTTGAGCCCTGGTTTGCCATACGAATTTATGGTTTTTATGTATTTAAGTAACTCTTAAAGAGTGTTCACTATATAATATATAGTATTTATAGAGGAACTCTGTCAAGTTTGTTGTTCTTTACTTGCCTGATAATGTATTACTGAATATAATTTTTTTTTTTTGTTATTGCAGCTTTTGTCTTCAACTCAGCGCATTTAAATATATATATATATATATATATATATATATATATATATATATATATATATATATATATATATATATATCATATTTATATTTATTATTTTATTTATTACTTACTTTTTATCAGCCGTGCAACAGTCTCCTGCCTTGTTGCTCGCTTGACCTAATAATATATATACAATAATACTCATTCCCTCTAGAGAGAAAGATTGGAATCATCTTGCTTGCTTTGCAATAAGACTTTGATTAAGTCTCTAGAAATATATATACTTATTTTTTATATATGTATTTATTTATCTATAAAATATTATTATATTTTATATATTTTATTATATATATCTATTGTTATTTATATTTTTATTATGGACTCTTCAATTCTTATTGACAGTCCTATCAATATATAAATTTCATTTTTTATTTTCCTCTATTTATCCCCATTTAATCTACTGCGAAAGGGAAGTACTTGAAGTGTCACTTATTGCCTCATGTCATATTATTAAGCCATAAGGCTGCTGCTGCTGGCCGTAATTGATGCCTTAACTCTATGTTGTCGCCTGTTGCATGTCGCACACTCTGACACACACACAAACACACACTCTCTCTCTCTCGCTCCCGCTTACAACCAAAAGGTCGAGAGCACAATTGAAATCGCTTAGCTGTCGCGAACACCATTTAATGTCGCTAATGGTGCATTTGAGCAGTCATCGACAGCATCAATTAGTGGCTCATTATGGCAGCCACATCCCGGGCCATTGGCCCACTCCGGCCCATATGTATGTGTGCTTTAATTGAAGATCAACAATTTCTGACCAAATGCGCTGGGTGGGTGCAAGTGTGGGTGTGTGTGGCTTACCTTGAAGCGGTTCATGCCGCCGCCAAAGCCACCAGAGCTGTGCAAATCATCATCGTCCAAGCTGCTGCCACCAACGCCGCCCAGCATGGACTCATTCAACTTGGCACTGTGGCGTCTCAGCTGATAGGCGCTCGCTGAATTCAAGGTGGCAGCTGGCTTGTAGTAGTAGGGCGGGTGCTGATGCCGATTGGAGTGCGCGTGGAGGGCGGAGGCGGTTGTGGCCGCTGCCGCTGCGTCCTCAAAGTCATAGTCCAGCAGCTCGATTGGATGCTCGCATTTGCAGCGATGCGGCGGTGTTCGATGCGGTGTCGTCATAGCAGATTGAGGATGCTGGTGGTGTCTGCTTTTGTTGCCATTGTGGTGGCTATGACTGTTGCTGCCATGCGGATGCGGATGCGGTGGATGAGGCGGTGGCGGAATGTCTGCGGGTGTTATATAGATTTTACCACCACCACCGCCACCCACAACGCCCACAGTTCCCACAGCGTCCGGCTGTTGCAGCTGCTTGCTCGGCCAGTGGAACTCGTCAAACTCGCTCGAGCTGTTGACCAGTTGTTGTTGCTGTTCCCACTGCATCTGTCGATGCTGTTGCTGCTGCTGTTGTTGCTGCTGTGGTATGTGTCGCATGCAACTTTGTGGCTGCTGTTGCTGCTGCTGCTGCTTGTGGCTGTGGTAGCGAAAATATTGCTGTTGTGCTGTGGCCGCGGAGGCGGGCAAATACTTTTCATCGTGGCCAGAACAAGAAGAGTAGCCATATAAATTGTTTGTTGACAGCAAAAAGTGTTCTCTGTTCGTATTCGCATTCGTGTTCATGTGTTTGTGTGTTTCAGCGGGAAGGCGGACGGGCGGGCGGTATTGGATATAAAGCTTAAGTTTGGTCATACATTTCGGCATAAAGCAAAAAGTGGACAGTGCACGAAATCAAATAGCAACTAAGAGGGCAGCAGGCATAACGAACAACTACAATAAAAAAGGCTTTAAATTGAAATTATGGCAAATGAAATAAGCCTGAGTGCTGGAGTAGATGGGCAAATATAACCAGATCACCAGTTAGTCTGATGATTCTATATTATTATTTAAATTAATTATTTCGTATATTTAAATGCAATTGAAGTGCGATTTTCGATTAGCCAGTACTATTAAATTGAACTAGTTCATAATCTCCATTGCGGGCAAAACTTATCGCTTATCGAACTTATATCAGGAAATGAAAAAAAGTTATGAATGAGAAATTAATATATTTTATATTTGTAAATAAACATTTTATTTTTTTTCATTATTTTAATTAAAACTTAAGAAATGCGTTAAATAAAATCTTATAAAATACAAACTAAAATATTAAAGAGGAATAACAAAATCATTTTGTTGAGCGGTCAGCGAATTGACAACCATGAGTAGTTTATAAGATTTTGATCAGTAACTTTTCTACTCTCTTATTGCTCTTAAACTGATTTAAAGAAATATAAAAACGAATAGAAAGATATGTTTATGCCTGAGAAATAATAATATTTCTAATATATTGAACTTCATTACTTATATAAAATGCACTTACAAAAAACAAAAATTATAATTAACACAGACATTACAAACTGTCCAAATATTTTAATTTAATTTTTTGTATGACATACAAAATAAACAAAAGTCTAAGACCAAACTATATGGCATATAGTGCTAAGGCTCAACAATTTTACAAGAGTTTTTCCATATTATTTATTAAAATATCAAAACTAAGTCAAAACATGGATTTTTTAAGTTGGAGAAAAGAGTATTTATAAATTTAGATATGAAATTTTAAGGTTTCAGGTAAGTTGACCCTGCCCTCACACGAAATGCATGAAACGATAGACAATTCGTAGAAATGTCAAACATAAGCATTTCGAGTTCGAGCTTGATGATCTCAACAAAATTATAATTTACATTCTAATTTTTAATGGCTTAAAAAATAAATTAATATAAAAACACTTTTTCGACATTCTTCAAAATCATGCTTAATATAATTGCTATTAAATAATAAAAAAATATATATTATGTAACATTATTATACATATATTTTCTATATTTCCAATCTAATTTTTTTCAATAAAATAATGGAAAATATTTTAAAATTAATTAAAAAATCATTTGTGATTTACATAAAGAAATAAATTCAGTTTCTCACAACGTGAATTAAGTTTTTAGATAACTGCCATTGTAAAAGGCCACAATCAATAGACTGCCTCAGGCGTTATTTAACCGTTACGCCAGAGACTCTTTCGCAACAACTAAATATTCCAACTATATTCTTAAATGGCCTGCGGCAAAAGTACACAAACGAAGTTACGAAATGCAATTTGCACATAACCAAATAAAGGGAAAGCAAACGAAAGTAAGGCAAAGCAAGTCATAACCAGAGCCAAGTGAGATTTGAGCCAAATGCATTAGCTCGATTTGGTGGCGAGCTCACCGCAATTATTTAATTACACAGTGGCTAGAGGATTGTTTAGTTGGCTTGGTTTGGCTCGGTTGAGACTCCCCGCTGACTGCCGCCCAGTCGGTTTGCTCATGGATTGCTCTTGGCTTAATCAAAGAGCCAACGAAGTCAAGCATCGCACAAAAGAGCGACAAAACTTTTGTTGCAACTTTGTGTTGCAGGCAGCCAAGCAAAGCACCAGCCACCGCAGAAAGGACTTCGAGAGGCGAAGTGTCACCCACTCACACACACAAATATCTACATATATATATATATATGTATAAACATATAGCCATACAGGCTGGGAGAACATGTCCGGACCTTCAAAAGCCGCTGAGCTACACAAAGCTCGAGACCTCGGACCGATACGTATCGCTAATGATGATCAAATAACGGGCCAAATGCTGGGGCCTAGCAACAAAGGGCCCACAAAAATCGTTAGCCCAGTTGGCAGCACACCAGGAAATTCTCTGTTGCCCTTACCCGAAAACTGTGCCATGAGCCTCGTCTTCGGCCTCCCTTGCCGGCGCTCTCTTCGGCGTCGTCTGGGCGTAATGAGCGCTGCTTTCACTTTTCACAGTCGTGAGGATGAGCTGGCAGCGCAGGCCGAGGAGCAGGACGAGAATTGCACCTTTCAACTAGTTTGGCACTTGACTGCTGTGTGGCACAAATGATATGTAAATACCAAAACAATTTGCTATCATTCGAGCCCACGGCCTGAGTTCCTATTTGATTAGGGCTCGATCAATGCGCCAAAAGCGCCACGCTGAGCACGTTTTTGGGTCAGATTTTTAAAGAATTTAATTAGATAACCAGCCACAATGCAAGTCCTGCGGCACAGTCTGCGAACTGCTTACCCAGAAATGCAAAATAAAAGCGAACGGGTAAATTGTGCACATGCAGGTGACACCTAAATTGTGTGTAACGAAGTCGCTTTGCACGGCAAATTATGAATGCAAAAGAATCAGAATAATAAATTATATTTTTGTCGCATTCACGCGTGAATTGTGTGCCAGAGCTTAAAAGTAGTTAATAAAAAAAAAAATAGTAATAAATAAAATACGCACACGCCCCAAAATAGAATGCATAAATATTTCGATGTTTTAGCCCCGCAAAACTCAGAAATAAAACAGCCTAAATATGCTCTCATAAATAATGGGCGACAATCGTTAAATGAAATTGCCATGTGCGGAGCAGAGTAGAGGGTAAAACTCATATAATTTCAAATCATAAACAAATTTCATGCGAGCAGTGCGAATTTGAATATATGGAATTTTTGAGCTGCCTAATAATAAATATTAAAAAATATCAAAACAATCATGCGAGACTTTTTTTGCATTTCTTTCAAAGGAAAATTCCAGTAAAAGACAGTAATATATTCTGTGTTATGTGCGCTATTTAACGGCTTCTTTATACATAATTAGAACTTGTAATAAATTTTAAAATAGCAAAACAATCATGCGAAAAAATAAGAAAAAGTTCTTGGACCGGTTTGAGTTTGTTTTTATTTTGATATATTAAATTGTGTCTCATGTGCGTTAGTTAAGTTTACAATACATACCTGATCGCTTTGCGCTGTTTCAGTCATTGAAACATCTCTGCCAGACATTTTTACACGTATTTTCTTGGAATTTTCTGTTGCGATTGCATAAACTTGGGAGTTTTTACTGCATTGAAAGGGGCACAAATTGAAATATTTTTTAATGGATTTATTTTTTAGTTTTATTTCATTCAAAATTGTTTTTGATTGGATTACGCGCTTCACTTTTTTATGCTCAGTTTTATTGTGGCTATATTCGCATTTTTATTCAACTTTTCGACCATTTATTTCGCTTTGATTTATTGCGCATTCTTCGCTAGTTGTTCATTTTTATTATTTTTAAAAAATACTTAAAGTAGTTTTTTTTTTTATGTATGATTCACATTCAATTTATTTTAACTGGAAATTTGTTTATATATATAAATATTTGTATTTTATTTCTGTGTTGCGCACTTATTTGAGCAAGTCAGTAAATATTTTTCATTTTGAAGCGTAGAATATATATATTTTTTTATTTAATATTTTTTTTTTGCTTAGATATTTTTTGCAAACGTTTCTGTTTGCAGTCCTGGGCCGTATGCCACATGTTTGTCTATATTACTTGTTTTATACCCTTGCTTTTTGTGTCTGTTTTTTAAGTAACTTAATCCTTGTCTACACAAAGTATATGTTAACCGTTTCCCTGAGAGATCCCAGAATTTCGTATCTCATTTGTGCAGCGAAGCAAATGTGTAGCAGCCGCTTGTCATTTAATGCAAATTAAGCAATTTAAATAAGTAAACAAATAAACAAAACGGTACAAAATGCGAATTTGCGGTTAAATGGGGACTACAAAGATGAAGACAAGGCCCAGGATAACAGAAATACACTCACATATATATATATATACATATATATATATATATATATATGTGAGTGTATTTCTGTTATCCTCATACAGACTCATGTAGTGCGCTCGCCTGGCTGTTTTGTTTGGTTTGTCGCATTGCACATAACTCGTTACTCATACGCCACGTTGTATGGCCGAATTTCGGCTAGAAATGTGCTGGCTGCTTGCCTTACGGTTGCCAATTGTCAGAGCCATGCGGCGACCGCGGTAGACAATAACATAGCCTACCGAGCACAGGGCGGTGCCAGGCCCCAAAACCAAAGTAAATAAGAAATATAAAAATACCAACGAGAAATTGAAATTGCGTATACGTAAACGAAAAATACAAAAAAAAAAAAACAAACGAAAAAGGGCGCTTAAGTCTTATGTAAACAGACAGGCAAAAGTAGGTAAGAATCGCGTTGCGAAACGAGATAAAAAGAGTGAATCGTTGCCCGAAAATTTGATAAATGTGCTGTGACCTCTGTACTAATATGCTGCTAAATGTGTATGTAATGGATATTGGAACTGAGGCGAAACAAAGATGGAGCTAGTGCACGTGAGTGAAAGGAATAGGTAGCTACTGGGCACAGTGGGAGCGACGACATGGAAGACATTTACTGTAGTTAAGACTACGATTTTTGTGGGAAATGAAAGTGGAATATGGAACAGAAATTGGCATAGATCGGCTATGTGTAGCAGGAAATCAATTTACTAGATTGAATATAGAATTTGTAAGTTTAAATAATAAACGATTAAATATCGCATATTATTCTAATAAAATAATGAGTATACCTGAGTCATATGTTGATTTAATTCAAATGTATATACCAGTACATACAGAATATCCTTATATATCTTATACATTTCTCTTCTGTATCATATTGCAATTAACTTCTTTAGCACTAACCCAAAGTGTGTGCTTCTATTGAAATAGTTTCAGAGCATATTTGAAATATTTCGAACTACATTGTTGAGTTGTTTACTTAAAATTGCTTAGCTCTAATGTCCGATCATTAATCAAGGGTGCTCAGTTTGACCAGGCAAAGGTCATTTGTGACCAAAGCATCCTCTACTTTAGGCTCGTAAAATGCCAAAGATATTTTACTTGCGGTCCTTTTATGCCGGCACTTTTATCTTGTCAACTAGGGCCAGCTGTTGTTTAGCTAAAATTCATTAAATATTAATGAGCTTAAAAGCGGCGAGCAATTTGTCGATTTGCAGACCAAAGGATACTTTAATTTTGTTACTGACTTGCCGCATAAATCGCTTTGTTATTGATACAGAGAAAGGAAGAGAGTGGGAGAGAGAGAGAGACTGAGACGAAGGCATACACAAGAGACGTTTGCTTGCATTGGGTTGAGCTCTAATCCTGTTCTGAATATTTGATTTTTCATTTGTGCATTTTTCACTTAGGGCAAACATAAATTGCAAGTGACACTCAACAGCCAACGAAGGACCTAATGGTCGTCTGACAGCGCAGAGTGAAAGAAGCGAACGGAAACAGCAGGAAGCATGTCCTTCTCGCTGACAAATAAAAGATGCTGAAGCCAGAACTTTCATCACTTTACGATTGAAAATCCAAATGGCTAAATGGGTGGATTGGGGAATCAAACGGAACTGAAACTGGAACCAGAATTCAATCAAGCGATAAGTTTTTGAGTAATCGATTTTTAACGATCTGTAGATAAATGTGAAGGGCTTATGCATAAAATATATTTATTGATGTAATGTGACACTGATTGTTCATGAATAATAATCAGGGTATTATAATAATTTTAACAGAGTCGTTGTCAGTGTTTAGATTTCTATAATTATTTAGTTAGTTCATTACCTTTCGATAAGTTCATGTCTGGTTCAGTGTGTTTCGATTTTCTTATCGAAACATTGACAACTCTAATTAAAGATGCTGAAGGAGTTGTTGATTAAACAAAGTGAGCTTTTATTTAGTTATCAGCGCTATTCTCGACACTTGGGAGAGCAGCAAAGGTGATTTATGGGCAACACTATTCAATGTCAAACTAAAATCAGCTAGTCAAGTGAGAAAATTTGATAATTCGTTTTTTCTTGAATATAAAAATAATAATTATTGTGTGCAATTAGAATGTCTGACTCCAATAACAACTTTAATGCTCAGGATTTCTCACGGCGCTGGGACAACGACGCGACTCCGTATCAGCGTCAATCGGCTGGGGTTACTTTGGATATAGACTCAGATGAAGACATACTATTGGAAACGTATACTGAGCCGGAACACGGCCGAAACTACAATTCCCCTATAGACTCTGTAGATGCGCACGACGGAGTGGATCTGGATGATGATGTGCCGGTAAATGCGTTGACATCGTCGTGGCCATCTGATAACCAAACCAATTGGGAAATACAAAGCTCCCCGGCTCCTTCAGTTTTAACTGATAACAATCAAGGGTTGGAGGAAGATGAATCGGAGTCTGAATCGGAAGCCGAATTGGAATTTATCTTTGACGAAACGCCGCCGTTAAATGGCATCAGGTTCTACAATCCAAATTACCAACCGCCGGGGGGCTCTGCAGCATCCAATGGCAACGTCAATGCTAATGCCAATATCAATGACAATGCCAATGATCTGGGAAATGCGGCTGCAGTGGCATCGGCTGGCCAGGTGAACAGTTCACGCTTAGATCTGCGCCCGGTGCCGGCCTCGATTGATCTGACACGGAATCGACCCACTGCCACCTGGCGTGACTATCACGCACGCGTCCGGGCTCAGAATCGTCCTTCGGCACCGAATGGCATAACACGCCTCTGTGCCGGGCAACCGCCGCCTCGCGTTCCCATGTTCATGGATGAAGAGATTGGCGCCTATGTATTCTTTCGTAACGATACCGATTCGGAGGAGGAGCCAGCTCCGGCTCCATTGGCCATGGTGCCGCGGCGCGGCAATAGCGTCAGCGATCTAAGCCAGTGCAGCAGCGACGACGAATCAGCTCCCAAGTAGATATCTGCGCGATCACTATTGACATTGATGCCGCCACCCAATAATATATAATAATATAAATACAGCGTGCAACAGATATGCCATCATGGACAATGAATGTTATCAAAAATTAAATGATCAAGACTTTTTCAAATCTTTCATAAGGACACTCTGTGCGTGCAATCCCATCTTATGGCTCCAAACTCTTATGCATTACACAAATACTGAAACCCCAAATAAAGCATTTAAATATAATTTGATTTTATTTTTGGTTTGATTTCTGGTATGATCAATGTCTGCAGGAAGTCTGCCATTTTTATTAATATATTGAAAAATAAAATAATTTATTTTTGATGTTAATTAAAATTTTCAGTGAATGCTTTCTTTGCAAAGTAATTTCCATAAGGAAATTCCTAGATAAATATTTAGCTGAAACTTCAGTTATTTCTCAAAATAGTTTATTGATTCCTTGAGCATGTCAATTTTGCTTTGTTATCCTATCCACCATTGTCCCGTTCTGTGGCCTGTGCCCTTCGCCCTCAGCCCAAACTGTTTAATGCACATTTGAAGCAATTTGCTAGCTGTGAGAATAATTTTGCTTAAATAATTGCAATCGAGAAATGAAGCCCAGGACTAACAATGTGCTGGATGCAAATCTCTGCTATGAGCAGGGTAGGGCAGGGCAGAACAGGGCAGGGTATAGTAGGAACTATAAATTTGGTAGACCATGGACAAATGCCAGGCAGTTGGTTGGCTCTAGGAAATTTATACGCCAGCTGGCTGTCGCATCGTTGTCCGCCTACACATACACCCACCCAGTCGCCCACGCGCCCCATCTTCTTTGTTATGCAAGTTAATCCTTTTTATAGCTATTGTTCAGCGCATCAAAGCTTTACAGCTCCTCCGAACACCCTTCTAGCTGGCCTAGGCTACACGTACGCACGCCTTGTGCATTTGTTTCAATGGAGCAGCTGTGAAGTGGACCGCAGAGGCGGTCGAGGGGCTCGGGGACCGGGGATCGGCAGCAGATGTAGCTATAGCACATGTCAGTGCATTTTTCAGCGACTCCGAGAGGCGACACAACCAACATATTAGCTGCCACACACATATTTGGTGGCCCAGCCTGAGGGCGGGCGGGCGGCTGGCTGCGTCTGCTGCGAGTGTGGCATGAAAAAGAGCTCGGGCCAGGGCTTGATGCATGTGCATCTTCTTGATAGCTCGGGCTAAATCTGGCGCATGTTGTGTTGGCGCCGACGTCGGCGTCGTTGTTGAGCGTGTTTGTACGGCATGCCGCAAATTCATTATTATTTTACCCAACACCCACTCAAGCAGCTGCAGTAACTGTATAAACAGCCAACATATGAAGTAGATAAGCAGAGAGTCCGTGAAAAATAATCTTAAAGCAATACAAGTGGAAATTATGGGAGTCCTTTAAAACCTTCGACCCACAAGCAACACAAATACACAAAAAAAAGGACCTCATTGCTCCTGTTTGATAATTCTATTTAACTGATTTTATAGATAGAAAATAGACTGCAAGTATTTATCCAATTAAATACTATTTTCAAACAGACTCAACTTTAATCCCTGACCAATGAAGCCATAGGACAAAATATCAGTCAGCTGCAACTGCTGCAATTTCTCATTTTAATAAAAATGCAAATGTATTTTGCTCAAAGTGATGGCGTGAAGCAGACATCGGGTCCCCTACATTTTCGCTCTTTTCCAGCAAATTTTCTCATATAAAACGTTGATAAAAACTTTTTGAATTTTCCCCTTGGTAGGTAAAGCCAAAAAGAAAGGAAAGTAAAAAATAGCAAACAAAAATGAAAACAAAGGAAAAGGAACAGCCACAACCAATAAAGGAAATACGTTTCCAATAAGCTGAGCAACGATATGGTGATGAACTCTGGAAGAATTTGACTTCCTGGCAACGTGCTTAACCTCCAATTGTGGGAGATACATACGTGTAGAAGCAAGTCATGGTAGTAGTAAAAATAGCAGAAGTGATGGATTATGTACTATGAACAGTAGAACAAGTTGAATAAGAAGTAGGAATAGCAGCAGTAGAAATATAAATAGTAAAATTATTAGCAGTCAAGTGTTTATAGACAACAATAAGTAGTAGTAGTAGTAGTAGTATAAGTAGGCCAAGTGTAAGATTGTTGCAGTATAAGTAGCAGAAGTAATATTGATAATACCTATTACTATAAGTAGGCATAAGATTGTTGTAGTATAAGTAGTTAAATTATAAGATTCATGTAGTATGTAATTGTATAAGTAGGCCATGTATCAGATTGTAGTAGTATAAGTAGCAGAAATATAAGATTGATACTAATACGATTACTATAAGTGGGCAAATTATAAGATAGGTGTGGTATAAGTAGTATGAGTAGTCGAAGTAGCTACTTGAAGTAATAGTATAAGTCAAAGTCGGAGTAATAGTGGCACGAGTAGGCGAAGTATTGCTAATTAAAGTGTAGTAGTATTAGTAGTAGTTATTGCAGTTTTCGAAGTAGCAGAAGCTATAAATAATTCAGTGGCACGGGATATTGTGCGTTTCCTCCATATGCTGCATATTGTAGCATATTGTACAAATTGTATTTAATTCAATTAATTAAATATGCAATTTTAGGAACGAGAAAAACAGTTGAGAAAGCGCTGTTCTCATATACCAGATGACATAGCGGATTAACGCTTTGTAGATGGAACGTTTACGCTACATATAGAAGCTTATTCAATTCTACAAATGATAAATGAATAAATGTTTTTATTTGTACAAAGTCGTCTTCTGCATATTCTTCATATTTATTTGTATCTGTAAAGACATACCCTTATCTATCACGAGAAATTGAATTTTACTCGCTCTCAGAAAAATGTGGAATTTAAAAAGGCAAGATTTATGAATTTTGGAAAAACCTTTTTATTCCGGCATTTAGATAATATATATAAATATATATATTCATATACAAAAACACAGCGCAATTTGGGCCTTGAATTTAAACTGTCTACAAATGATCTAAATAGGTCGTCACTCAGCGATTTTGGTTTAATGGGGTTGATCAATGCAGAGGTGGGTTATTTCTTCTCCGCTGCACTCGTTTTACTGGGCGAAACTGCTTTGATCACGGAAACGAGTCTGTTTGGCTTGTCATTTGGTTTCGAGCTCGGGCCCGCACCACCTTTATCTTCGCGCTTACCACAGAATTTTTGTAGAGTGCTCTGAACTTTTTCCCCGCTGCTGCCCACAAACTGCTCTAATTTAATTTTATTCTTAATTATCAGAAACGAGGGCATGCTGCTGACGTCATACTCTTCGGCAAGATCCTCGTTATCGTCCACATCGACCTTGACTACAACTAAACAATCCTCGTACTCATGCGCGAATTCCTCAAGACGAGGGCCGATCAGGGCGCACGGGCCACACCACGTGGCAAAGAACTCCACCAAAACATGCTTATTGCCAGCCTCTGCCACGATCCTATCAAAATCGTCTTTCGATTGTACGGTTATGACCTTCTTTGGTATGTTTTTATTTGCGGCAGCTGCCATGAGTGTAATGTCTGTGTGTCAAATTTTGTAAGCCGAAAAAATGCAAGAATCTAAAAATTTCTACAGTTTCGAGATTATCTGACAAATTTAACTAAGCCAGACCGGTGCCTTAGCACCGGATATCACTTAATAATTCTGCAGCCACATTTGGTCAATTTTTTGGTACTGCGAAGAGTTGAGAGTGCGCAGAGTTTGATAGTTTCATTCCATTAAATAATAAAAACCAAAAGAACTAAAATAAAATATTACAATTTGAGAATTTATCAATAGCAAATAATTCTAATAAAACTAAAAATTTGTTAATTTTGCTAAACAAAAAATCGATGCGATTTACTATAATCAATTTTTATTGTGCCATAAACTGAAAGAAGTAAGAGATTAGGAAAACTTTTTAATGTATTGAAAGTGTATTGATTTGAAACCTTCGTATGTACGTGCAGCTTAAAGTAGAACCAGATCAATGCGGTTGTCATAAAGGAAAGCTGTGTGGCTGAAAGGAGTTAAGCCCGCTTTTAATGCAGGTGGGCTGTCCACCTACACAAAGCTTAGAAGCTGTGAACTTTTGTTGGCAACTATAGCTGGGTTGCTTAGCAGCTTGTTGTCGTTTTTAGTTGAACTCGGTCGGGTCGACTGTTTGCTGCTGTGGCCTGTCCTGCAGTTGTCACAAATTAAGACAAATGCAGCGTGGTATGCTCTGGCTGCCTTCAACTGCCAACCTCACATTCAGAGCCTGCATCTGCGGTGCTGCATGTGTGCTGTGTCGTCTTTCGGTTGGTTCTTATCTTTTGAGTGTTTACCTTAAGGCTTCAGAATTGTTTAAGTTCTTTTTACGGCTCTATGCTGCGCAGTAAAAAGTGACAACGGGTAGACTGACGCAGAGAGAGCCACAATAGATGAAGTCAAAGAAAGAAAAGTTCGTGCCCAACCACGGGGTATTTTTTGCTCGCCTCGCATTGAGAACATTTTGGCTTTTATTCGGTTTGCTTTGCTCCGCTCCCAACGTGCGTTTTGGAGTACTTTGTTGGCCAAGCTGTGTGTCGAAGAAGTGTCGGCTTTAAGCGCTTTAAGCATGCCACTACTTGACATTGAGCCTTCGTTAATAATCCGCTTGTTATAAGCATTTGCGCTCACACTCGCGCTCCTCGACTCTCATGCATAACCTAATGAGCAGTGCAAAAAGACAAATGATAGCGTTTAACTGGCGCACACGAAATACGACCGGAAACAGCAGTAGCAGTAGCAGTAGCAGCAGCAGCAGCAGCAGGTGTAGTACATAACATGCAGCAACATCAACAGCAACAACAACAACAACACGAACCGGTACAGTTAAGTGTATCAGTGTCAGTTTTTGTGCCATGTTGTGCAATCGCTCGAGCATCCCATTCAGCGCGCCAAGTGCGCGACTTCCGCTCGCAGAGATTTGCCGCCCATTTGTCTCCCTCTCCCTGTCTATCTAGCTGTCTCGCTCTCCCTTTATTTGGGGTATTCAGTATGCAGGCAAAGCGAAAGTGCTGACCTCGCAGTCGCACCTTGACACGCCGCGTATGAGCAATGTATTAAAATGGCGAATGGCGAATGGCGAATGGCGTATGCCGAATGGCAACCAAACAAGCAGCGAAATATTTTCGCTAAAAGATAGTGAAGGAAATGTGTTATAAATAAAAGAGAATAGCAAAAGTCACATATGTGGCAAGACAAATTGCTTCAAGTGCGGAGAATGCCACTTTCACTCACTTTCAATCAGTCCGCTAGTCAGTCAGTCACTTAGTCAATTATTCATTCAAGTATTCATTCAGTTATTTATATTGCGCATACGTCATGTTGCCAGCATATTTTTATTGCGGTCAACTATGAATTGGGGTTGAGCATCAAATGCTCAGTTTGTCGCGTTGCCCACTACAAGGGCAACTCGAGTTTTTGGTCGAAAGAATGGCTATGATGAATGCATAGAGACAGGCGCTGACGGTTTGGGCTCTTTGAATTCATTTCACAATTTCAAATTAAAAAATATATTCATGCAGAAAGCATTTTTGATTTCGGTTTATTTGCTCGACTGGTTTCGCATTTTAATTGCAAATTCATTTTGTTCACAGAATTTGTGCTTTATATGAGTATATTTTATTTTGTAACATTTTTAGTTGACTGGGGAAATTTAGCTTCAGCCACTATATTCAATACCTATATTCATATTAGTTTCCCATAGTCCAGGGTAGCGGTTAGTGCAGCTCTTTCTATTTCTGTGCCTTTGTGCATAGTTGTAAGAGCTTTGACCGGAATAGCATAAAATACTGGCAGTTAAAAGTGATTTATGACATTTTTACTTGGAAAATTGGTTTCGAGAAAAGAACTGTATGTATGTAGCTTTATTCAGTAACTGTAGAAATAAACTTTGTCTTGTAAGGATTTCAAAGAGCTTACGCCAAAAAGTATGTTATAAAAATGAAAAGACATTTTACTGGGGAGCTGCCTCAATGAAAAGCAGCTGTAAAATATATATGCCATTGGCCGGCCAGAGTGCTCTTCGGCTGGCACGTTAACAATTGGCTACGACTGTTCACCTACGCAGCTTGAATCGCACAAAGAACGAGCACGTTTTGGCCATGTTGTTGTGGTAATTGTCTGGCACAAACTGCCAACTGGCAGCTGACAAGCTGATGGACAAACCACAACAGCTCAGCGCAGCCCGGCAACGATAACAGCAGGAACAACAAGCAAAATTCATTCCAATTTTGGCTTAACAAGTTTATGAGCTTTGACCATGGTGCAAATCGGTGCTTGCATTTGGACTCTTTGAGTATGTGGCATGGCATGCAGCATCTGCTTGCTTAGCCCTGCACCCTCATTCCCACTTTAAGTGCAGCTGCACTGAAGTGTCGCTGCCCAAAATCCCATTTACATTCATGCCGGGTCCATTGTAGTCAATTTCATGCACTGCCATTGCTCCTGCCGCTGCAATTTCTACTTGGTTTATGCGCCAGGACGTTGTTGGGCTGTTGTTTGCCTGCCAGATGTGTTTCTCACAGTTTTGTCAACGTGCGAAATCTCTCAAATTTTATTACGCTCGAATTTCGTGGAGCTTTACAGCGGCCACAGCTGCCACAAACGCGGCGGGCCTTGCCACACTTTGATGGCGCTTAATGTCAGCCCATTACCGGGCGCAGGAATCAGGTCCAGCCTTGTTCAACTTTCCCACTTTCACATGACAGTTGGCATTTTTTTGCCGCGCCTCAGAATGGGGCAAGAACTAAACCTCGCCTCTGGCTTAACTCTGCCTTACGCCCACGCTGCCAGATGAGCCCATACATTTTAACAAGCTGCTAATATCGGCTTTACAGGGACTTTGTTTCTTGGGCTCTGAATTTGCGTGGCTTGCCAGCTTTAGCTGCGCTCCAAGACGAGCTATGACGCACAGTGGAAGCTCTTTGTAATTATATTAAACAAACAAGATTTAAACTAAAATTTTATTTAGATAATATTTTATTTATTTACTAAAATAAATAAATTTAAAGAAATAAAATAAAGTAAAATTTACACTTCTCTCAAAAGATTAACATTTTCCACATATTTTATATGTTTTGAATTTATTTGGAGTCTTCTGTAACAATAATAATACTTTCTTATTCGAGTTTACCATTGTCTAAGCTTCAAGGGAATTCACAGCTTAGGAGCTGAACATAAATAAAATAGGCTCATTTGCAGATTTAGCCAGGATTTCTCTATTTTATTTCAATAATTTCTATGGTAATGGAAATTCCTTTAAATTTATAAGAGAAGTTTATGGGTATATATATTAACAAAATAAATATATTCACAAAATATACATAATACTATTAATAAAATGAAAAAAAAAAATTTAAAGATTTATATTCTGCTATTTTATTATATTCCTTTTAAAGAATTCTCTTATCTTATATTCAAAATAAAATCTTTTAAAGCTGAGCTGTTCCTGGCATGTTCGCTTGCGAAATTAATCATTATAAAATGGAAATATTTCACTGGGCCTCTACCAGCAGCTAGTTACCATTCTCGGCCTGTTCCCGACTAATCAATAAGTTTAATGTGCCCAGCAAAAGGCGAACGACGTCAACAGACCAACTGCTAAGCAGTCAGCATAAAAGACTTCAATCAATCAAGTGCCAGAGCAGCAACAGCCACAGCTGTAGGCAGAGTAGGAGCAGCACACGAAGATGGAGTTGCGAAACACGAGCTGACAATTGTTGTGGTAAGGGGACAAAAAAGGGTTCGCTCTGCACATGATCCTGTTGCTCTTAGGTATTAAAACCACATGTGCTTCGACACAAAACATTTTATGCCCCAGATATTGGTGTGAGGAAGCACCGCAGATGCTGCTGCTTAGGAAGCATGGTGTGAAGGGTGGGCGAGGGTGGCACCTCGGCTACGTCGGCTACCTCGGCTACCGGCAACGGTTCGGCTCTGTCCTCCTAACAAGCTGCGTCAACAAACTAAACCACTTTGAAATTAACACGTTACATTGACATTGACAGCTTTATGCGTGGCATGCCGAGTGTCGAGTGTCGAAAGAGTGCCAACGAGGAGCAGTCATCCTGCAACGGTGGCTGTCAGTTACAGTTTGAGCTAAAGGCGTTAACACAATGGGGACGCCATCAGGAGGGGATGCCAAACGATGCGGCAAATATGACGGTAGCTCATGGTGGCAACGCAATGCTGACGGAATGGCGGCCGGAAGACGCACAAAAAAGGCAATTTCCGTTGTGGCATAAGCAAGACTAAAGACTGTCTCTGCGCTTGAGTGTGTGTGAGCGTGTGTGTGTGTGTGTGTGAGTTTGACTGTGACTGCGAATGTGTGCGTAGTTTTTATGGGAATGCCAGCATTCAGCGAAACGAAAATTACCAATTCAAATGTCAGAAGTCGCGGCAAAAACGCGCTACACCTAACCCAACCACATCCCACCCCGCGCTGGTCTGGTCGTGACGCAAAATTAAATTCAGTGTCAATTTGCTTCTTTTTTTTTTTTTTTGCTGTCCTTCAAGACGTGCATGTAACGACGGATCAACTGGCATTGCTAAGGCGAATAATCAGTTGCTAAAAGTGCCCAAGACAAAGCAGAGTCAAATTGCTGTGTGAAAATGTCTGAAGTGCTAAAAGCCAAGGAAACACCCAACTCAATTTGCTATTTGTGTTTGGTTTTTTTTTTTTTTTCTTATTTTGCGAACCCACGATTTTTCAGTGCCTTTTAATTTGTTGTGCGTGCCCAGCCAAACGAATTTATGCCCCCAAAATTGGTTGCGGGCAGCCCTTTCGGCTGCGAGCGTCTGGCGCTGAAAAGTGCAAGTGCTGCAAAAGCAAACTGTGCGGAAACATTCAAGAAGTGTACATTTTTCCGCTGCCTGTTTTTTAATGGATTTGCTGAAAAAGGGTTGCTGCGGACGAGGCTGCAGTGGGCGGGCTCATGAATTCGCAGAATCTAGGCAACGCCACAATAAATTGGCTTTAAAATAGTCTATTGTTGGGAATTAAAAAGGATTTTTTCCACAATAATAATATATTCGATGATTTTCACTACTATACTGTCAATTGTTATTCTTGTGAAAGGACCGTATTTTCCCTATCAAAGGACAGCACTACCTCCACAGTTTTGCAGCTCACATCCACGTCATCGTCATCATTGTTCAGTTGTCTATTTGACTAAGCCTCAGTAAAATCTCTCGCCGCGCACAGCGCAATTCCTATTTAATTTTGGCTAAGTTTTAAGTCAATATTTTGGTTTCGTGTTTTCGGCTTTGCTCAGAGTAAATAATTGATAATTTAATTAAAAATGCACTTGGTTTTAATCAACTTTATAAGTTTCTAACAGCAGCTTTTCGTAGACCAAAAACTGAAAGTATAGCGAGCAAACACCTTCATCTGCGACTTGACGCAGAGTGATATATATAACTGTGTGGCTGAGGTATTTTGGACTCGTGCAAAAGGTATTTTGAAGCAAAACTAATTAGTTTGAACTTGTATTGTTTGAGGGATTCAATATTGATTAATGCCAATTTTTATATATGCTTCAGTCAAAGATGTTCAAAGAATTTGATTTGATTAGGCAGGTGAGCAGGTGGGCAGGTGAGCAGGTGAGCTAGTAATCAAAATTGCGCTTACTCATTCCATCAACTCTTCCTAGGCATAGTAAATCTCACATCAAAATTCGAATACCTTAAATAATAACTACGCTTGGGTTTATCTCCACATGACTGGGCAATTGCGTCAAAATGGCTCTTGATTTATAGCCGTTGACTAGAACTTAATGATTTGGCAGTTTGTGAATCGATTTTATTGGATTGTAGACTGAAATTGGCTTTTGGCATAAAGTATATGCACTTCTAGTTGCGAGTATTCAAAGTGGAAGTTGCTACCCAGCAAATTTGTTCACTTTGGATGCGCTCTAAAATTTGATTATATTGCGACAGCTCCTTTGGCATTCAGCGATTTGATGGCTATTCAATTTTGCTTTCTCGCCGTTCCGTTGGACGTCGCCGACTGCCTGGCACTAGAGCAGTAACAAGTACAACAACAACAATTGATTTGTTGTATAAGCAATTTGTTTACACGCAATAAATTTACAAATCAACGATAATGCAATTTATTTGCTTCTGTTCGTATACATATACATATACATAGACGACATTCTTTGCCGGCCATTTGGTCTTTATTATTGCAATCGAACTTCGATATTTGTATTATTTGCCTTTTTCGTATATTTTATGTGCTTGGGCCGCAAACATGCCTCACTTTATTGGACAAGTGTGCGAAGATTTATGACTCTCAGTGCCAGTCTGTTCGCTTATTCTTTTTTTATATTTATTATGTTTTTACTATTGTAGTTATTATATAATAATTTCATATTTACTGTGAATGAAAAATTGAAATTCAATTAACCGACAAAATGGGAAATATGTAAATTATTGTTATGGAAATATTTAATAATGAAAAGGAAGCATCAATTAAATTACTTTAATAATAATTAACTCATTTTGGTTAAGAACAAATATTTTAAATTATATAAAATGTCGTCAGGTTGCTCATTACAGATTCTGATTCAGATTCATAGTTCCTTTATCATCATTATGAAAACGAATTAAATTTAATTGCATTAAATTTTTTTCATTATTATTAAAATTTAATGAAAACAATTAATTTTGGTTAAAATTAAAACATGTCGAATTGAAATAATATTTTATATGAACAAAATCTTATTTGCTGGTATTAATTAATTAAGGGTAACTATATTCTTGTATCAGATTCAGCTTCGGAGTTCCTTTCTTTTTCCTCATTTCATTGTTTAGCTTGCCTTAAGGCATAAATAATTCAATATAGACCCAAGTACATTATAACTGTCAAATAAAAATCAAATTTTATCGCCTTAGACAGCAACTTCAACCACTAACCGCAGCCGAAGCCAACAACAACGGCAACCACAACACAATAAGAAAGTTCAATTTAAGCTTAGTTAGATTTAGCAGCCATAAGCAACGACTCTTTGTGTCGTAAATATTTACGATTTTACATAAAGTTTTATTTTTAAGCTGAGCTGCTATATCGAAGTTTTTTCGCTTTTCATTTATCCAAAGTTTTTCTTTTTTTTTCTTTATGTTATACATTTAGTACAGTTAATTGAAGTGCGTACTTATGAACTTGGCCAGTTAGCTGCGCAGAAATGTTTGGAATTTTCCTAATCTTTTCTGTATTGTGTTTTCCCCTTTTTTTTTTTGTGGCGCTGCAACTGCTGCTGCTGCTGGCGCTAAGCTGCGGCTCATGAGCTACCGATTTGCTGCAGCCCTAGAAGAGCTATAAAGGGAGAAAGCAACACATAGAGAAGCTGAAGAAAATTGCAGCAACAAACTGCTGCAGAGTAAGTTAACAATTTTTTTTTCAAACACTGCGGCAAGTGGAATCTTTCAGAGACAGCTGTAGATGCAAGTTTTTCAGCTTTGTGAAAGCAGAAGTTCTCATTGATATGCGAACCAGGTTGGTCCTTTTCGTGTGTACTGGCCAAAAAGCCCGCTAACTATAATGCTTAGACAAGAATTATCATTGCCTACTAATTGCCACACGTTTCCCATTGCTATTCTTCCACACACATACATATCTGTGGACGTGATTCGCCTTAAAGCTTCCACAGACTCCTGAGTGTCTCGGGGTACTCAAAAGTTTCATGTAATGCACTCGAAAATAAAGCAGAGATTATTATATTCTACAATTATTGGAAAAGTATTATTTGCGGTGCTCACACGATAGCTGTAACTTATTGCTGTAGATTTGTTGCTGCATTTGGGTTTTCTTTATGGGCACTTAGTGTAGATTCGTGTTTTACCTCACATGGCGTTTGCCTTTTTGTCCTAGTCAAGCACACACACACACACACACACGTGCCCACTTGACAAATACACACACGCGTACACACGTAGATGGTGCAATGTGCTGCTGCTGCTGCTGCTGGCAAACATTTTAGCTCTTGGCAGGCTTCAATGCCCATGCTTAATGCTCATTGCCAGACTGTTGACATTTTAATAAAAATTATTTCAGTGCATTCGCCGCATTGCAGGAACGCCTCTAAAAGGCAGCTGCATGGGCCAACTGAAGGCTGCAGGAGCCAAAGGAGGGGTATGGGAGGTGCAACTGATGCGATGCCATTATGAGCGCTGTGGAAATTGTGATTCGCAGTTCATGCTAGAATATTTAAAGCATATCAAATTGAAGTGCGTAAATCGGAAGATGCAATCTTTAATACGTAACGCGTTTTCCGTATTTTTATGTAATTATTTTTAATCACGGAATATTCAATTTCCCGCTTTCTTCATAAAAATATATTACATTAAAATATTAAGCAGGGCATCGCAGCAAGGCATCGCAGGACTCATCCTGAGTCCACCCTCAAGCAACTTTAGCTGAAACACAGCTGCTGTCGGTTTTCTTTCTTGATTCCATTTATTATCTGATTTGTTTAAATATATACATATATAATATACATACACTCTACGTAGAATGTGCTACAATCCGTACCCGACCACGTTGCGGCTTAAACAGATGGCCATCTTAAATGGAGAGCTGCATTCACATTACTGATTCCTCTACTTCTCCTCTGCATTTATAGTTTTTCCATTATAAATGAGGAGATGTTACATGAGTACGAATTAAAAATTAAAGATAAAGACTAATTAGATTGTACGCTCTATGAAACTACCTCAATTAATAGTGGCTAACACTTTTCGGCCATTTGTGATTCAAAACGGATTTAGTTGACTAGTTGTTAAGCTGGCCAAATTAACGGCTTTATCTGTCTTTTCCAAATATAACATTGATATATATTGTGAAGTTCAAGTCAAATTTATGTAAATTTATATTTAAAGTATTTTATTTAAAAATAAAGAAAAATATTTATTTATATATTATAATATAGTAAATATTAAGTACAGCAACAAAAACGAAATTTACATAAATTTATATTTGAAGGTTTATTTAAAAATAAAAAAATATTCATTTATATATTATAATATGGTAGATATTAAAGTAAAAAGTTTATAGCTTGAGTCTCTAAATTCTTGATTTAGTTTTAATTTTTAATTTTAAACTTTAGTTTCTTTAGTTTAGCTATAGCTATAAATTTAACACTATGTGAAAGGCTTTGTATTTTACTAAATTGATAAATTAAAAAAAAAATCCAAACTTTGTTCGAATTATATTTTATAAGATTAGATAGTTAGCTTTCGAATAGTGAAGTGGCAGAGCTGATGGAGGCGATGCTCGTTGACGAGGAATGTTGAACATCATTGCTGGTAATTATGATTACGATTATACAAGTTATGAAACGAAGGGCATCTCCTAGTCGCTCATAGCCGACTCAAACCTTTATAACTTGTTATTATTATATTGAATTATCTAAACTAATCATTGGAATGTACAAAATGCTTTCATGAACTCACATAAAAAGCATTATCTACATTCAAATGATTATTTTAGATGTTTATCTGGCTTTCGTTGCAACTTCGTGTTGTTCTGACAGTCGAAGGCTTAAAATAATCTTTATCAATGCACAAGTCATGCAGCTCATAGAACATGAATCAAAACAGCTATGGGAGCAGCCAAAATGTATGCAACAAAATGTTGCAAGCATTGAACATTGAGATACTTGACTGGGCTGTCAAGCAAATCACGAGCTCTCAGGCAACTGTGCAAGCTGTGTGTGTGCGCGCTTGTGTTTTTCTTTCCTTTTTTTTTACTCTACAGAGAAACTTATTTGAAAGTAATAAAGTTTTATGGCACCAGCCAATTAGCAAACAACTGAGACCGAGACCGACAGCGAGACCAAACGGAGCCAATGTGAATACGAATATAATTCTTGCTTAATGCAAAGGATTCGGCGTGACCTTAAGGACGTTTTCATTATTAGTCATTGCTTGAACTGGCCGTTGCTTATCAGTTTGTCAGTCAGTTGGCTAGGCCTTGTTTGACTTTATCCAAATCAACACGTCCGCAATTTGTTGACAGCCTCAGATGAGATTAACTGATGCCAAGTGCTGGCAGCAACATAAATTTGCTTTATTGGCTGTGGCCAAAAGCAACTGAACTCATTGATTAATGTGCTCCTGCGAGTGGCAGGGAAACAAATTCCTGTTCCTCGTCATTTCAATGCGACCATAAGAAAATGTCGCTTAAAAATAAGTTTATCTCTTCTAGTTACAGGTGAGCTGGGAATTGATTACCAAGAATTAATCAAATCAGTTTAGTAAAGTGCCTCAGGCAGTCGGGAGAAGCAAGAGTTAGGCAAATAATATGAAAAGAACTTTAGCCTATCGCCTGCCTCTTAAAATCGTTGATTCGAAAATCGAGAGTCGTCTATCTTATATTTGTTTTTATTGGTTTGACATGATTTCGTTTTCTTGTTATTGTGCAAAAAGTCGAGTCAATATTTTGTTTGTTCGTTTTTTGCAATAACAAGAGAATTTTTGTTTTGAAACCAGCATTTGGACTGCTGCAGGCATTTCATTGAGTCGCTCTGAATGCTTTTGAAGATACCTTAAATTAAATAAATATTCCTATCAGTGGATCTTCATGTGTACAGGTCTAAGGTGCCAGGAAGCAGGAACTTTGGTGTTGGCGTGTGTTGTTGATGCTAAAGGCGTTGCTTTTATGGGATTTTGATGTTTGCATAAAGTTGCGGTTAATAAAATACTTTTATATTTCACTTTAGCCTGGCACATTATTAAAACTAGTTTTCCTTACACACACCCACACACCAGTAGTGCCTATACCAAGCAGAGCCAAAGGAGCTTTTAATTTAGCTGGAAAACTTGAAGTAAAGTTTTTATGGCCTTGGGTAGATGTTTGGTTATTAAATGGACGCACATGCAATTTGCTTTATGGCTGACATTAATAAGCATTCTACACACACACACACACTGACACATACACTTACATTCTTACTGAAAGACATATGAACAGAAACTGTGACAATTTTATGGTGCAGCTGTCTCTCTCGCTCTCTCTTTCTCTGACTGTAGAAAATAAAATTTATATACTTATTTATGAAGCTGCAACAATGAAAAGTCATGCAACAAACAAATGTTGAGACTGGCAACAGCTTGTGGCAAATACTCTCGGCAGGCGCTTTCATTTGCACCCTGTTGTAACTCAAAGTGCAGGCAGGTCCTCAACGGGCTTAAGGAAGTCCTCGTATAGTTTGCTTGGGCCATCAGCCAATTGCTTTCAGCTTACTTCGGCTGTTTGCCCCACAGGGCATCTCATGATGATTAAAGTACTTTGTATTATTGTCTCCTAAAAGGCCCTTTGATAATGGGTTTCAATATATTTGCCATTTGGAACAGATTGCAGTGTTAGGCCAAATAAATAAGGATGCTGAGAGGTGTTTCAATAGAGTCGTCAGTTAAAGGCTGGGATATGGCCATGTTAATACAGCGCAATTGTATTATGGCTAAGGCAAAGCAGGAGGTAGACGAGATGAGATTTTACTCGATAAAGTGTAATGTTGGGAAATGAGTTCCATTCAAGAGCAGTAATGAAATCCCACTTAGGTCCTAGGGAATGGTCCATCTTTTGTTGAGTATTTGCTTAGTAATCCTTAAAGCTGTACTCACGCCCACCCACATCTGCCCACAGGGCCATCTTAAAGCTCATTGCAGACTAATCAAAGCTAATGCCTTCGGTCACAGCTCATTGCCAAGTGACAATAGAAGCCACCATGCGCCGACAAAGCTATTAATTAAAAGACACAACAAGCAGAGCAGCCCATATAAAATACTCGACCAATACCGAAGTGCTCGGATGTAAAAAAATACGACTAGCATCCAGCACAAAAGCAACAAATTAGCAACAGTCCGTCCCCACATGGCCACTTCCCAGCCTAATATACACTGAGAAAAATGTTTTTTTCTTAATTTTTTTTTTGTTTTATATTAAAATCTGTTGTAGCTACGACAACCTATGATACTCATAAGAACAAAAGATACTTTCCTATTATAAATATTTTTGAAGTCTTTTCTCTGCTGCTCTACAGGAATTTTTAATTAAAATTCTACAATTTCTAATTGGAATTTGAAAGCGAACTGTTGATTTTGTTGTGTCTGTGGTAAATATTATTTCTTTTCTCAGTGTATCAAAACATTCACTGCAAAATGTTACAAGGTCCCCAAGTCTTTTGTTCTGGACACAGTCATATGTATATGTAATGTATATATATATATATCTTTATGTATTGGAATATATATATGTATATATATATATCTTCTTTCGTATTTTATAGCGTATTCCGATTTTTCTGTTACGAATCTTAAAAAAAATTCTTGCTTTAATTTAAATATTGATTTTGGCACCAGAGCCTCGAGCAGCTCGAAACAAATACGACCCAACGCGAGGCGCAGATCTGTGTGTATCTGCTATATGGGCTTTGTTTTTGGCCAACGCGCAGCAAGCAAACATATTCAAGATTCTGTTGATTGTTGAAACGCAAACCAGGAACGAAACTTCACAGAATTGCAAAAACTTCAAGGAACAGGCTACCACAAAGGGCAACCTAGAGGAGAGATGGCGACCACTAGGCCAATAGACCCAAAAGCAAAGTTCCCGGCTATTTGCACTTGGTCTATTGTGCATAATTTGCGTGCCTTATGAAAATTTCATGGATGCTACAAATGCAAATAGATTCAACACATTCTCGTGTGTGTCCTGTGGTCCTTTGGTATTTCAGTAAATGCCAAATTTTCAATTGCATTCTATAGTTCGATTTGTACTGAAAGCGGATTTGGCTGTAGCAAACGCAACTTAATTTATAGAGCAAACTGCTTATACACGATAACCTAATCTGCTAGGCAACACACGCGGCACAATCTTATCGATGTCATTCACATGACATTTTTAATGACTCCAAGTGGACATTATCGTTGCTCGTTCTAGCTTGTTTGTGCCAATCAGAATTGTATATTTATGGTTTTTGGCTGGCAAATGCCTAACGAGGTAACAACTTCCCCTTCAAGCAGCTCAAAATAGTCAGTTTCTGTTCTAAGTTCACATTTACTTGTGTCATTCGAAGTAAAGCACAGGATTTTAGTAAACTTACACAACTGAAAATGAGTAGCAAGTCACTTGTAACTATTAAGCTAATTCTAAGCAATTAGTAGATAGATTAATAGTAGAGTAGTTGACCAAATATTGCAGCTTACGCTGATAAAACATATTTTGTGTGTGTTGGCCTAGTTTTTGTTTAACAAACAAAAATAAATAATGAAAAACAAAAAGTGCTCGATTTTGAAACTATTTTGAGAGTGCAAGTAAGATTTTTATACCAGAACACGATATCAAATTCTAGCAGTTGGAGAATTTTTATGATATTTTAAATAATGTGTATCGAAATTCTCTAAAATCACGTCACTTAAAGAAAACTAAAATTTTGATTTAAATAGTTGTCAGGGTATCTTTGTATCGGGCATGCCGACATAAGAACCAGAGATTTTTTTTAAATATTACTATTTAGTGATAAGATTAAATTCGGCTATAAAGTCGTCTATCGGGCAGAAGTAACCTAATTCAATTATGACGGAAATTCTTTGAAAACTTTGCCATTTTATTTTTTCTAATAAAAAATGAAACCTAAGACATTTCCACGAAAGACTTTTTATATATTTGCAGCTTACAAACAGCATTACGGTAATTGTGAGCGTAATTCAATGAATTAGACAAGCACGTGTAAGTGTGTTATTTTCAGCACATTAAGAGCCGCTGGTGTTGCTGCTGTTGCTGCCACAAAAGGGGCATGGATGAGGGGGTGGACTGTGGCAGCTCGTTACTGACTTGAATAGTGAATGACTGACACTCGCGCCTCTGGCAGCCTCTCTGTAGGGTTAGCCAACATAAAGACAATCATTTTAATTGAAGTGCCACTTGTGCCGTGTCCGCCGGCTGTGCCAAAATCTTAAGGGCAAGCGGACGCGTCTCCTCAGTGAACGAGCAGGAGACAGGGTTAAGGGGTCAAAACTAGCGCTTAATAAAAAGTTTTGTTGCTGCTTTTACTTTTTTTTTTGCTGCATTCTCCTATCTGTGTGTGTGTGTGTGATAAATGTTTCTAATTTGTTATTGTATTAATTAGAGCTGCGCTTACAAATCTGTTGCCATAATACTTTACAATGCCACAGCTGTGTGGCATTAGCCACACTACAGCGTTAATCTCATATTATTAGCCATTTAGGAAGTTGCCGATGTCTGTCGGTCTGCGTTCAACTCATTTCACATTGTATCCATGGTAGATAAAACATACTACAATGAGTAATGATTCAATGTGCTTATAATCAACATCGTCTTGTATAATCGTAATATATTATGCATATATGCTACATTGTTGACATGCAACAAGATGGGAAAACAGAACAAATTTAGGTAATACAAAATTTAGAATTTGTCATATACAAACTTATTCGATCAGAATTATTATTTTAATTATTCTAATAATAATTAAATATTCGAATTCTGTGATAAAGTAAAGATATGAATGTTGCAAGATAAAATTTATGAAGATTTGTTAGCTGGACTCTATAGTATATAAATGGAAATATAGTTAGTTATTTTCTTATCTATTTATTTATTTATTTAGGTTTATGGATGCACGCTCTATGGGTATCACTGTCATGTTTTCACTATAATATATAATTTGATAAAATGGAAAACAACAATCGTAATATTGATGGTAGAAATATTTTCATGATTTCGTATTTAATATACATCTCTGATGATTATTAATACTATTATTTTTTTTAAGTTTCAGTTTTTTTAAGCAGCTCTCATGACACTTTATAACCAAGATCATTGAGCTTTAAAATATATATACTTATGTATGCATTTATTTCCCACTTTAAACATCTGTTTATTTGTACTTTTAAGGATATAAATATAAATACAATAAATCAGAAATTTGTTTCTTGAAGAAATTGTATTTTATTTTGCATAAATACTTTTAAATAAGTTTAATTTAATAACTTGTTTTATTCCAATTCAAGAAACTTTGATATTCTTAACAGATCTGATGCAATATGTTAGCTGTGTAATAAATTGGATTAAAATCAAGTTGAATGTAGATGATATTCGCTGCTGGAGTGTTTTTGTTAGGTCTTTTGTAAGTTTCAAAATATTTCAAAGGAATCGTTTAGCATAAAAGCATAAAGGAATTGTATGCATACGGCATATGGTATGCCACTTTCGGTATGGTATGTGTGCCTGTGTGTGTTGAATGTAACTACAAAATGGCCGCATTCAGCGCGTGCTAGTTTGCTTCTTTCATGCATATGTTGCATTTAATTTAAGCAAATGTATTGAAGGTATGCGACGGCGTGTGCGTGTGGCTGTGGCTGTGGCTGTGACTGTGTCTGTGTCTCAGCCTGTGTTTGTGTGTGTGAAAGGTCATTGAGCGTGCGTCGTTGCTGCATATTCGCATTTGACGCACGGCCTGCCTTTCACTGTTAATTATACTCGTCGACACTCTCATTATGCATAAATATGGATAAAGGTGAAACATGTTTTTTTTGCTCAGCGCTCGACCTTTTCGTGTAATGTCCTTTTTTTTTTTATTTTTTGCTGGACCCTTCTACATTCTGGCAGATGCTATTATATTGCTTTCGTGAAATGTGATGCAGCATAATTTATAGAAAACGTTTCGTTTTTATATAGATACAATTCGTATGTCAATTTATACCATTTATGTTATTTTATACATACATATATATAAGTATATACTAAATTAGACTAGTCGTATTATTTTTTATTTTATATTTTTATTTATATTTTATTTTATTTTTGTCTCTGTATTAAAATGTTAAAAGTGTATTTAAAAGTCGACCAGCCAGATATAGTCATTTATTGGTGTTATTCTTATTCAGTAATAATATGAAAATTAATCACTCAGCTGAGTCCAGGCGAGCCAACATAAAAGGGATGAGCAGAGAGTGTACAACAAATTTATATGACTTTTTAATGGGCATCTAATTAGCTCATTTTGTTGGCAAATGTTTGCCTTTTCGGCGCATTTTGTTTACCTTTCTGATGAGCCAGTGTTTTTTCTATTTTTTTTTTTTTTATTTTTTTGATTTTTTATTTTTTTGGCTGTCATTGTTGCTGCTTTTATTGGTATTTACTTTTGTTTATTTGGGCTTTGACGCGTTGCTCTTTACGCGTTTTACTACGCGCGCGTAACACGTTGCGCATACGTAATTTAAGGGAGCCTCAAATTGTGCCGTACGAAAATATTGTAAGCCTAATGAAAATTGCGCTTCAGCAGCAACGGGGCTTCCCCAGCCCCAGCCGAGGAGCAATGCAGCGGTTTTGCCAATTCAGCCAAAGCGGAGGCGCAAGCAAAACAGGCTAGAGCCAGCTTTGAATTCACGACTTAAATGCCCAATTGGCCGTGTAGAAAAGTTCTGGTTTTTATTTTTTTACATTTAGTTTCATTTGGCGAATGGGGCCACTTGAATGCGCAATGAAGCTGCCGCAAAACTCCAATATGTCAAAAGAGTAAAAATAGAATGTAGATAAAAATAGAAGCAGATGTAAAAAAACACTGCAACTCGAATGCGAAAACGAATGCGAATGCGAATGAGAATTCGAATTTTGCATAAATTCAGCGCGCACTCTACAAATCCTCACCATTTTTGGTTGACTATCGCAAGCGATTTGTTTGCACAAATCTCTGCTTAATATTCATAAAAAAAATGGGAAAATAAAAGTAAGCGTCAGGCCTTAAATAACCACCAGCTTATTGTTGACATTAAATCCCATACTGACACGCCCCCATCTACTGTCTGCCACCCCCAGACGTGTGCCTTCCGCACGCCTGCAAAAGTGTTAATTAAGCGGCACAAAAGCCTCGGATGTCGACTTTTAAAACATCATTAAAATTGTCAACTTTTGTTGAGCCTTCCTTATTGTTGTTGGTGTTGTTGCAGCTGCTGCTTAATTATTTTTATAATTTTCAGTTTTTCCTCTTTACGCTCTGTGGTGTGGCCATCCCGTTAAGTGGACGCTGCTGCCGCTGCTGCGGCGAACACTCGTTAAAATTAATCAATTCATTTAACTTCTTGTTTATGTTGTTGCTTTATCTGATTTACGTGCCATACAAAATATAAGTTGTGTCCAATGGGTCTGTGGCTAGCGAGGCTTTTAATTGTAAGTAAAATCAAGAAATACTTATGTACATAGAGTTCTGGCTCTCGGCCCCAGAAACTGGTCAAGTTATTTATGAATAGTTTTTCATTATTATGTAGTATAAATTCTATCTTTAAAATGTTTTGTTTTCGATATGAATTATAAAACATATGAGATCTGGGAATCAAAATTTTTTTTACTGTTTTTTAATTTCTTTAACTATTGTGTACATTCAATGAAACTTTGTATTCGCTCAGCTCACGAATATCTAAATTAAATTTGATAATTAATCATATAATTATTTAAAATGTAATTTTTCTGTCATTGTCATTTTTTAAAATATCGTATAATTTACAGCAATTATAATTGTGAATTCATATACAATTTGGCTTACTTCGATTCAACACGCTCAGACATTAATAAATGCATAATTGCTGATTCAAAAGCGATTGCCGGAATGTCATGTTTTATCATTAAATTATTATTTATAGGAAAACATGGGTTTTCTGTGGAAATAAGATGTTCTGTTATAATGTGTTGCTACGATTATTATTCGTATAACAAATTAATTATGTATATTGTAGATAATGCCTTAATATCAATATCAAGATTAAAATTAATTAATATCAAAACATGCATATATATTTTTAGGGACTGCAAAGCTTTGAAGTGGGTCCACTAATACAGTTAATTTATTTTAAGTTGTGGACTTAATTAAAAATTGAATTTTACATGTTAACAGTTCATATTGAATGAATATAATGATTGAATATTTATGCACGGACAATGTATAGGAAAATAAGATCATTTCTCAAAATACTATCACTTTAGTACTTTTATAAAATTGTTGTTGGCCTTTAATTGTCAGGTACTTTCTGGAGGGAAATTTCGTATTTTTTTTGCAACAAATAAAGCTCAGTTTTTGCATAATTGCTTTGGTATTGAATAGCTGACTAGGGATTTATCATGATAAGAGTTGCAATTTAATAATGCGTGTCATACATAAATAATTATTTTAATAGGCTCTTGCAGCTAATTATGTTTCATATATTCAATTTGATCAGATACCATATTGAAACTACATTAATAAAACGTTGAATGAATAGAGCTATAAGTAAACAATTCAAACACTTGGATTTGTGCTTTGAAAACGTCGAATTCATTATAAAAAGCAACATTGAAAATATGATATTAATCATTATAAAAATAGAAAAGAAATTGTATGTTAAGAACTTGCTATAATCTTCAAAATTGTTAAAATTACTCATACGCAGTGTGGCCTAACACGAAATATGTAGATAATATCTGATTTATGTATACATACGTATATATATTAACATATATATATGTATATATAGATATCTGTGTTGGAAACAAACATCGATATTAATAAATGCGTAAGTATAATATACACAAAATGTGGAACGTTCAGAAGAGCATAAATATATATATATTTTTTACAGCTGTCTGCTCTGCGAGTGAAACTGTGTATATGTTTGCATATATACATATATATATATATATATATATATATATATATATATATATATAAATATATATATATATATGGAATACACGCAAATATATAAATCTACTAATCTCTAAGCAAGTTCTCTTATCGGATTCTCTATTTAATTTAAATAAATATTCCGGAACTTCTGCACTCGGCATTAACTAATACATTTTGTTGTAATCAGTGCTTAACTAAGTCAAATATTTATTGAATAATTGCATTATTTGCTTCTTGTCAGGTGAACAGATATATATATATATATATATGGATTGATCACACTTTAACACATATTTTTGTTAGACAATATGCTTATTGTTATAAAAACAGATTGCAAATAAAAATAAATAAATAAAATATTTATATATATAATTTAGATCGAAAAGAAAATCAATGAAATTATTATTATTTTATTATTGTGCAATTAAAATTATTTGTTATATTTTATTAATACCATCTAATTTTTTTTTAAAACATTCTTTTTTTTATAATTTGCTTTATTAGTAGAAAAAATTGATATTTTAGTTCCGTTTATGAATTGTTCATTTTAATATATAATTAATTTCAAACATTTTTTATAATGAAAATATTTCTGAAATATTATTTTATTCATTGATATGGCTTTGCTATTAAAGCATTGTAATTTTATTCTGTCGGATATATTTACCGAATTAATAATGTATTTTTTATTTCAGAATTTTTCACGTTCTCATTTGTATTTATTTTATTACATATTATTTTCGTTTTTTCATATATCAGTTTTTTGAGAAATACGTTTACTGACTTGCTCATATCCCAAAAAAATCACGCAACGCACAATTTTTGCAATTAGTTTAATGCATCATTTTGTCAGTTCGGCATGCAGCCAAATCTGGGAAGCTCTTATAAGAACAAAGTAATCTTCCCTTGCATTGAAGTGTTATATTTTTAATGTTTATTTGTTTTTCTTTTTTAAACATAATTTCACAAGTGAAGCAGCCAAATAAAATCAAGCGAGCCAAGTTTTGTGGTCATAGACAAAACGGAGGCGGCCTCGGCGTTGGCGTTGGCGTCGGCATCGGAATAAGTAAATAAAAAATAATGTTGGCAAAACAAATGCAAATCAAAATTAAAGTTGTAAATGAAACTTGATATTTGGTTACAGTTTTAAATTCGTTGCAACCCAATAAACAATCACAGACAGACAAGCAACCAGGCAGCCAGGCAGCCAGTCAAATAGGTAGATAAAGATAGTGTGAAAACACGCATTTATGATGAATATGCGGGGAAAAAATTGAAATAAAAATCAGAATTCATATAGATTGCGCTAAATTGCAAACGTCAACGCAATGGAAATGAATGCCCGTCCGTTTGGCCGCGCGTCTGTCCGCCTGTTTGTCTACACATCTGTAGCACTGTCAATGTATATGTATATTAAAGCACGCGAATGGCACTCACACAGCTTCAACGTGGACACACACACCTACACACAGCGCGAGAAAGTTGGGCACTATTTGGTCACACACGCGCGACTGAGAAAAGACAGAAAGAGGGCGCCTGAGCCGGAGCAAAAGTTAGCAGCCGAACCGCACGTGGCGACTAACAAGCGACAACTGAATTGTAAACTGAGTCCAAAGCATGCCAAAGCCACATCTGGAAACGTTCGTTCTCCAACGCTGAGCGAGAAACACAGCGCAGAGCATAGAGTGAGAAATAACCGGATTGTCGGATGCCGCCAAATCAAATGAGCACGAATGTTGTTGCCGGCGAAAGAGCAGAGCACAACAAATGCTGCAAAGAGCGCCGTTAGCGTTGCGAGTGAGTGCGTTCAATTGAGTGAAAGTTGCTGTTTAAAGGCAACAGGTGTCGCTAGCGTCCTCGACACACAACTGTAAAGCACGATAGTAGAGCGCTAGTGTGTGTTTGTGAGTATGTCTGCTTTCGCAGCCATGCTGAATGCGTGGGTGTGTCTGTGTGGGTGCGTGCGTGTCTGTAGCTAAATTGACGACAAATTGTTGGGCTTTGAGTGCGTTGCGGGTTTGATGACTCGGATTAAAGTTTGTTTTGTTTTAGTTGCTGGCGCCTGGCTTAATATTTCATTAACGTCCGCTGCGTATACGTTATATTTATTGTATGAATTGACATTTTGTGTGAGCAAATTGATCAAATCGCTAAATATTGACGGTTTGGTGCTTAGCAGAAAATCTTTTATGCATAAGCAAAATATGAATTCCAATTTGGGGGAAATAAATTTGGTTCAGTTGGCTGATTATCTTTTCAGCTATTCATATATAGCTAGATATATTCCCAACGTCTTTAATGTAATTTAAAAATAATAATAAAATTTAAAAACTCAAATAGACGCTCTTTAAGTTTATATAAATAAACAAAAATTCAGTTTAATAAATATCAAATTAATAGAATTCGAAATATTTTTATATTTTAACAAATATATTTTATTACATATTTTTAAAATTGGTAATCGGGTTGTGCCCAAATCCACTTTAAACCCACATTATTCTTCTTCTTTAAGCCATACCTTCGTCAAGAAGACAGACGAAATTTTAGAATTTCACACCGAACTGACTTCAAGGCAAACCCGCAGCTTGCCAATTAATCCAATTAGGGCAAACAAACCTTCGGACAGCGGACAGTGGATAGGGGTCAGATGACAGTAGACAGTAGATGCTGTAGAAAGATAGTCCTTAAAGTTAATGCGCCGGACCGAAATCCAGTGCTTTGACCAATTAACAAATCAAATTAAGCAGCAGTGAGAAGCTTAGAAAGCACGAAAATTTAATGCTGTGAGAAATTCAGGAAAAATTATAATCCGGCAAACTTTGTCAGCGCCATTTAGATCAACAATAAGTTAAACGGCATTTATTTTTCTGGCCAAGGCAAGAGAGGAATCGAGTCAAGCCAAGGACACATTTTGCCCACAGGATAATCAATTATGCAACACACACAGCACAGCAGCTGCGACGACCCGCAAAGACCGAGCCGATGGATGCAGAAAACGGGAAGCAAGCAGCAAGAAGCAAGCTTTTAATACTTTAATTGCCAGGACCCTAAATTATGCATAGTGAGTATTATGCGAATCATAATTTGCAGTTTATTACGACATTGATTTGTTGTCTGCGCCAGCCGAGTAACCAGATTAGCCAGTCAGCACTTAATCGGCTTAATCAAATAATCATATTAGGCAGTCGCCATCAATCAACTAATGCGGTAGGTGGGCTTACAAGCAGGCGTCTACAACAAATTCATGACAATTTACAGTAAATACGACAAAAGACACGAGATTATATACAAAATCAGTTATCTAATTGGAAATTTAATAATGGACTTGTACAATGTTGAGAATCGTTTAATGATATTGGAATGCCTCAGAGAGAACTCGGCAAATATGCGCGTCGAGCAGGCGAACCTACGGGATCGGATTTCCCAGGCCTTGGTGCGGGCTCGCACCAGTTTGTTGTGCATTCGACAGCTGAACATCGAGCTGCAGGAAATGAAGATGACTGTGGACAATGCCTTGGCCAATGATTTTCAGGATTTGGCCGATTTCGATGGCCCAGACATGGATGACGAACTAACCGAAGCTATGCTGGAACAGCCTATGATCCGATTGACGGATGGAGGTGCACCAGAGCTTCCCAATGAGGCAGGTCCAGCTGATAAGCAATAGAAAGAAATAAGCAATGGTGTCTTTAAGTCTTTAATTATATTTTAGTGCAGTATTTTTGTTTAACGAGTCCATATTAAAAGTACGCCAACCGCAACGATTCCAAGCATGAAAACCACAGCAGCTTTCAAATATTTTCATTGGGTAGAGTATAATCGATTAGGAGGTAAGCATTTGTGTATGAGAGCATGGTAATTGACGTTAATTCTGTTTTTATTCTCCAGTTTACTCTTCATATATAAATACGTTGAAAAAGAGAGGGAGAGAGAGAGAAAGAGAGCGAGCGATTCTTTAAATGTTTTTGCAACAATAATTTGAAATATAGAGTTAATTTAAATTTATTTTCCACATATATGAATTTCATGCTTTTCAATCTAAACCTCTAAAAAAATTAAAATAAATATTAAAAATAATAATTAAATAAATATTTTTTTATTCATTTTTTTTTAATAGTCAAATATATATATATATATATATATATATATATATATATATATATATATATATATATATATATATATATATATATATATATATATATATACATATATATATATAAAACTATGAATAGCTCTTGGAAATATTTATGTTATGATAATTTATAAGGTATATAAAAATTGTATATCATTAAAATCTATAGAAAATATTTTTTGTTTGTTTAAAATCAATAAAAACAATAAAAAAAAGCTTAACTTATGTAACGAAGTTCTATGGTAGGAAAAGTAACTCAACCTTAATAACAACATAAGTTTAGTCTATCAATATTGCTCCTTTTCTACCTTGACCCAAATCCTCATCAATTATGCTAGCAGGCAGGCAGGAATAGGCTCTGGCTGATTAAACTGAGCAAAATTGTTGTCGCATAATGAAAAACTCACAAGGCTGGAGCCAGCCAGCCAGCTTCGGTTGGTTACTTTGCCTAGTGCGCCATAAATCACAGTTCAGCAGCGCAAATATTTCAAACCCAAAATCCAATGAAGTGCGTTGTCGAAATCAATGGATACCTTAGTTAACTGGATTATGTATGCCAATCAATCAATGGTTTTTTTCGGTATTCGCAAAATTAAGTGTAAATATGTGCAGAGCCTGAAAAGCAGAACCGTAAGCCGTCAAATTTGTGGCTTCAGCATTGATTTGTAGCCGAGTAATGGGATTACGTGGCGTATGCGTAATATTTGTAGTAAATTGTGATAGGAGTTTGTGTTTTTGCCAAGAAAATGTAAGTAAAATTTATTTAAAATGTATTTAATATTAATTTTAATTAATAATCGACTAGAATATAATCTAAACCCAACGATTGGCTAAATTGTTTGAATATGGGATGCACTACATTTTTATTGTCTGCAAGATTAATTACTCTATCTTATATTTTCAATAAATCATTTTATAATAAAATCAATTTTTTTTTTAATTAAAAATAAAATAAAAATATATGTATATATATAATTTGTATATACTTATATATATAAATATATATTATGTAATATATAAGCATATTTAATTCAAGCCCTTCAAGCTTTCAAAAGTTTAACTTTCACTATCTCTTACACATGACTAGACTAAATATTTAGCGATAAAGAGCATTCACAGTCGCTAGCTGAAAACTAATTCTCCGTGCAGCTACCTATTGTCGAGAGAAACTGCAAAAAGCTGCATGCGATATTTGACTGCAGCTGATTGCGCCTGCTGCATGCGTCAGCATTTGTGTGTGTGTGTGTGTGTGTGTGTGTGTGCGTGCCTGCACTCATGCATATGGTAAGCTGATAATGCACTGACAATGGCGCCATTGAGCAGCACTTTCAGCTCAAATCGGCTTAAAGTCTTTTGACTTCGATTCGCTTAGTCGCGGCTTAAGTAGATGATGGCAATGGATGGACCATTAAATCGATACTTTTAAGCCATCAAATTAGTTTTGACGGCAGCTACATTTTTAATGAATTCCCGAACGTAATTCATTTCCAGCAACTAATTCTGCTAGATAAAGCTTAGTCATAGAAATAAATAGAATTTGATTACCTATAAGAATTGATTTACTTTACATTAAATTTAGAATTAAATAATATTTGAATTCAATATAATTTTTTATAATTTTATTTTTGATTTTATGCTTTTATCATAACCGAATAAAATATTTCATATTAAAACTGAATTGAGTGTGGAACTAAATTAAAAGATAATGCAATTTTATTTTGTATATTTTTTATTTTTTAATCACAGTTAATAGCAAGCCAGCAGAGGAGAAAAGTAATAAATCATTTTATGAATTTTTTTCAGATGGCTGAAGACTCTTTTATTAAATTTGCAGAGCAATATATTTTGCTTTTGTTTAATACTGACCATCCAATGGAATTAATTGGAAAATTGTTGCAGCCAATAAATCGGAGCTATTTTCGAGCTGGCTGCCTAAACTTTATTCATTATTCGAATGGCAATGTACGAACTATGTTCAGTTAGTCAAGAGTCGTCTGGCTTCACTGTGCAACTACTCGAAAACTTTAAGTCAGCTAACAAACTACACAACTATCAGCTGCACCTGCAACACCGCGAACAGGTGTCAACAACAAAAGCGACATCAACGACAGCCGCAACGCGTCGCATTTCTTGTCGCTAATCAAGTACTTTGCGCTTTGTGGCAAGTTTGATGTCAGTTTGGTGGCAAGCGTCTGCGGAGACATTGATGTTCGCAGCACGTATGCTGTAGCTTATACTTGGCTTGGCTTAACTTCGCTTGCACGCGGATTACGCATACGCAGCATTGGCTAATTGAGTTAATCGAAAAGCCTGCGAGCAGCTCGAGCATTGCAAAAGTTCGCTAAAAACTTTTGTTGCTCGTTAAATTAACACCTGATATTTGCTTAATGCATCGATAACGACTTTCTGATTATTTTAATATTGACGAACCATTATATGGGCAAAGTTAGAGCACAATGATAGGGGATATAATCAAAGTTAACATCCTCTGTATTTATTATGTTAATGATCTGATCTGATCTTTATGAATCATTGATTTATCATATATTGTCGGAATTCGAAAATGCTTCATTTAATATCACTAAAAATTTTTTTTGTATAACAATCATATACAAAATAAGAAAATTTACAAAATTTAAAATTGCTTAAGTTTTATATGAATGAATAAAAATTAAAAATGTCTTACGAAAAAAATGTATAAACCTATATTCTTGAGAATGTATATAACACGAAGCCTCTTCTTCTTTATATTGTCTTAAAAATAAATTCTTATTTTTAATATTTAAATATTTTAAATCAGACGCATTTCCAATAGGTTAATATTGTGTTGCTTGAAAAAAAAAAAAATATATATATATATATAAATACTTTTTTTTTATTCTTTGCAAATATATATATATATATATCCATTCTATATATTTCTAATATATCAGACACTCCCCGCTAGAGAGCTTCTTTATTTGTTTCATTTGTTGGCTTGGAAAGATTTTTTTTTTGAATTGCTTTTCACTTTTAACATTTCGCTGGCAATTTAATTTTCGTGCTTTCCTTTATGGTGCGATGTTTGCGTTGTTTAAATTGTTTTTCTATTTGAGGTTGCCCTAGCCCTCGGGTGCGAACAGACAGTCGCAGAGTCAGTTCCCCAGTCAGGTATCCATTACACTTGCCGTCAGGCAGCGTTTGGGCAACGCCTTGCTGCACAGTAATCGCCGCTCCGAGCTTTACAAATTTCATGTTGGCAGTTTTTTTTTTATTTTTATAATTCTCAGAGATAAGTGTGGGGAGATGCATAGAGAGAGAGAGAGAGAGAGAGAGAGAGAGAGAGAGATAGAGGGAGAGAGAGATAAAGGGAGAGAGCGAAAGAGAGCGAGATGAAGTTGCATGGCTTTTATATATATTTTTACTAACTATGTTATTCAGCATTTTTTATAGGAGATCCAAATCTTTGCATGCCTGCATATAAAATATACTAGTTCATTGAATTATGTAGTAAAAAGAAAGAAAGAGAGAGAGAGAGAGATAGGGAGAATGCGAGGCAGAAAATGAGAGAGTTTTTGGTTTAATATTTTATAATATCAGTTTGGAGATATTAAATCAATTTTAATTTATTTCAATTATTAATAATATGAGTCGGGAAGTCAAAGTTCAAGTCAAATAGTTGAAGCTGGAAATATAACACTTTTGTATGCTGTTTGTTAAATGATAAAATGTGAGAACATATTTAATTTGTATGCGCATGGGAACTTGAAGAAAAGGATATTGTGGGAAACGTATTGAAGGTTGTTTGCTGTCAATTTAGATTTTGTTGGTCTACAAAAAATATTTTAGTAACGAAAATAAATTTATATAGTTCGCCTTGAAATTATTTTTAAACGGCATTCGAAATTGTTTCGTGTGATACACGTTTTAAAAAAAAAAACAGAACAAGAATACACACAAACATTCACGTAGAATGATCCAAACCGAAGATCGAGAACTTGATCGAGCGCTGGAACTCTGTCAGTTGATACAGAGCGATCTGCGTACTTGCGTCAATATTGTTCAGCGTTTGGATCAGAAGTATAATGAGCCGGATCGGAATCAGAGTGTCACCATGCCATTGCGTTCCGACATGATAGGAGAGAGCACATCATTGTCGGCAATCAGTTTGGCCCGATCATCGAACAAGTCGCTGTCCACATTCAGCCTGGATAGCTTGGGCAAGATGAAAGTGGAGGGGCGCACATCCCACGAGCTGGACTTCATCTTTGTCGATCTCACAAGTAAAGCAATCAGAGTACGCCGCGACCTAGAGGCGGCTACCGCCCACACACAGCGCATCACTGACTTCAGTATGCGCCAGGAGCCGATACAGCATCGAATGCTGCGCGATGCACGCGGCTCCAAGACATTCATCTGCAAGCACTACAGCAAGAGTAAGATTCTGAAGAGGGGTAGCCCGAAGAGAATGTGGCGGCTGCAGGATTACATCAATGTGCCGATGCTCAGCAAGGAAACATTGCAAATGACTTTTTGTCGTTGATAGTTATTATTGGCATTTTAGTTTAGTTTTTTCTTCTTCTTCTTCTCTGTTTGAGCGTTTTTCCCTCCGTTAAAGACCAGTGAATCGTATTAATGCCACTTTTTAGCTTTCATTAAAATTTTTGTCACCATTAAATAAGCGTAAACTTTGCCAAACTTACCCAAAAATTCATTTGACTTGACATTAAAATCACGAAAAGTTCTCTTTCCACTCGCTTCACACAGCATCGCATCGCATCGCATCGCATGGCAACGTTTTGCTGTCCTAAGTGACAACATGGGATGCAGGATGCGAACAGGAGGCATACACATTCGCGACATGTCTCAAGCGTAAGTTTTTCATGTTCTCGCAATGATGAGCATGATTCTGATGATGACAACAACACAACAACAACAGCAACAACAACAAAAACAACAACAGCAGCAGCAGCGTTAGATGTTTACGGTCGCAAATGGAAGCTCGAGCTGAGAGATATGAGGAAAATATGAGAAAGCGCTCCAGCTCCGTCGCAAAAGTTGTGATAATATAAATGCAAAAGTGGCCAAAGGCTCAGGACCTAACTTTCGAACAACATTCCCAAGTTGCCTCATTTTGAATTTTTTTTTCTGCTTATTTTCGCCTGCGTCCTTCCAAAGAAAACAAAAAATTCGTTCTCCTTCAAAACTAGCAAAGGCAAAAGGGGAATTCTGTACTTTGCCAACACGACGCTGTTGTCCCTAACTGGATAGCCAACAGGCCAACTGGCCAACAACGGCGGGGACATTAAACAGAACTTTGCATATTTCAAGTTACATCCATGGAGTTAGTGCAATGAGCTATGTACAAATGCACGCACAGCACAAGTAACGTTGCTCCTGATGAGCATGCGCAACTGCATAATACCCTGTGTGGAATTCATAGCTACGTTAAGTTGATAAAGCTAGATATGCGAGTTAAATATGGTAAATTTGTTCTTTTTCGAAAGACAACTAACAATGATCTATGATTTACCAGTTGAGGCTGTAGAAGTATTTGAATTCGATGTATACTCGTTAACGAAGTGAAACAAGGTTCGTCTGCCTGTCTCTCTATAGGAATGCAAAATACTTTACTTTATATGAAATATTCATATGTAAAATATTTTTTTAAAAGGCCACTATAGCGGAGTGGAATCAGGGAAAACACTCTTCCAGCTCGAAACACAATTGAGTTACCATTGACCCCGAAGCCCTTTTAAGGCATAGCAAATCTAAAAGTTTTAGAGTTCTATTCCCCTGCTGTAGAGGTGGACCTTATTCTATATAGTTAAACCATGGGGGCTTTAAAAATGAATAGTATATATTTTAGCATAAGCGTGAACGAGTATTAAGCAGTCAGTGACGCTTATATATTTATTTAATGCCATCGGCTATGGAAATACTTCATTGATGTTTACTTTAATATTTAAAAGTATAAAGAATGAGCGCTAGTTGTCTCAAGTTGTAGTCTTCATAGAAGTTAAATTAAATGTATAAAGATGATTCGGAAATATCCTATTTGAATTAAGCAATGGCTTACGAGAGGGGCTATATATAAGTATTTAACTCTAAAGTGAATCATAAAAATCATTAAAGTTTTCTACTATACAAGCTGGATTGCTCTGATATTAAGGCAATAGAAATTGGAGCATATTAAATTTCGAACTTCGAAGTGCAAATGATAGTATGCCTTAGTCACTAGGTTGCAGTCTAGCGATATAAATATGTGAATTAGCCTTTGATCAGCATATTGACAGCTGACAGTATAAAATATTGACTAATAAATCAGTTGTTATTTTAGCCAAGCACTGACTCAGGCTGTGACGAGCATAACTATAACTACATATATATAACTATAAAAATGCAATATATAAATTTTATATATATAATTGTTTAGATTAGATAAATGATAGATTTTAAACTAGAAATCGCCACTGCTTACACTTGAAGAATTGGCGCTAACTAACCAATTTATCAATTTCCTTCCCTTTTTAGATCCTTAATGTAAAACTATCTAATATCGGGTCAACACTTAGCTACTTGCTAGCAATGTACGGACTTACACTGCTGCGCTTCTAATGTGCTGAGGGCCATTGAGTGTCCGTTTGGTTGGCCGAGCAGCAACGGTGAAGGGGTCGAAGTTCCAGAAAGGGCAGTATCTCCAAGCCCAATTCAAAGTAGGAAATATTCTAAAAACCGCCAAATTGTTTTCCACGTTTGCACTCTGTATGGGTGTATGTATGTGTGTGTGTGTGTGTGTGTGTGTGTGTGTGTGTGTGTGTGTGTGAGTGCTGTTAGTATCTGTGCAGCTGAATGCTTTGTCATTGTGTGCGCCACAAACCTAGCAGCAAAATGTTGGCCTTTGCTCAATACCAACACAGAAATTTGCCTTTGTTTGCCATTAGTGGCCGACGTGTGTCGGGTCGAGTCGAGCCAACCTCGAACCGAGTAGGCTAACTGGGTCCTTTTTGTTGGCCATTTAGGATTTGCCATTACAAGTTGCTTAATTAAGATTTCCTGCGGGTCTGTCTGAGTCGCTCCAAGTGTTCAATACAAATGGTTTGTGTTCCTTTTGTCTATAGACAAACTTAATGACGCAGCAGCAGAGACAGATGTTGAATAATAACAACTGCTGAGGATATACGGGCCTCAATAAATATGCAATCAAAGTGACAGTCAAACTTATCGACTGTGCTTCTACACTCCCTGTTTAGTTAGGCATTTGCCTAAAAAAAAGAAACATCTGCGACTCCATAAGTCAATATTTGCTATAGTTCAAATAGTAAGTCGAACTAGACACGCACAACTGGTCTAGACGACTAAGGAACTGTAGTATATAAAGAGTTTAACATATATGTATATATATATATATATATATACATAAATTATATATTTTGTTTCTCTTAATTTTTAAATTTAAAATGGAACAAAAAAAATATAGTAAAAATTCTAAGTTAAATTTATAGAAATTCTCTTTTGATTTGAAACTCTATAACTCAGGGCATTCATTCCAAAAAAGATTTTATGTGTACATCTGTATATCTATCTATTTATATATCTGTCTATCATCTATCTATCACCTCTCTATCGATTTATCTATCTATCTACCTTTCTATCTATCTACCTTTCTATCTATCTAACATCTTTCTAATTTATTTTTATACATATTCACATAAAATATATTTTGTTATCTTTATACAAAAATTACCTATTCGCTTTAGTCAAAATTATTTGCAGTTGTTCTTTTTGAATGAATTGCGATTTGATAACTCAATGCATGACGCATGAGCTAGACCATCAGCAATGTGTGGCATTCCACAAACAATTTAGTCCTCAATATGTCGGGCCCTCAGGACACTGTAAGGACTTCCGTCTGAATAAATATTTAATCAATCAATTTCGACAATTTCTTTTGGCTCGGCAAATGCGCACACAAACTAAATGATCGAACAATGCTAAAAATAATAATAACAATGGAAGTAATGATAATAACAATGACGATGACGATGATGACGCTATTACTGCTCAGGCATAAAACAAGTCAGACACATAAAATTGATTTGATTGAAATGTTAATTTCGTATGAGAGCCGACAAAAGAATTTCGTCTGGCGTTGATTTCCATAAGCAGCAGCAGCAGCAGTCGAGAGATAACTAGGCAAGCATAAAGGGACTTAGTCATTCACAATGAGCTGGACCTGCCTAATGACAAAGCAGCTTTAGGTAGGTCCTTTTGCTGTGCTGCTCCGAAATCTCATCAGTGAATTTCCGTTTCACGGTGATTCGTTTCAAGTGTCTGTTTCTATTCCTGTTTTAGTTTCTGCTTCAGTTTCAGTTTCAATTTTGATTTCGATTTCGATTTCAATTTCGTTTTCACTTTCGTTTTCCCTTTTTGTTTTCAATTGAACTGATTTTTCCACAAATGCACATTTCTCCGGGCCGAAATCAGATTCTGCGGCTCACTTTGCGCTATGCGTGCGACTATCAGAAATGCTATTAGTTCAGTTTCTTGTTATTGACAGTCGCTTTGAACTTTGGATTATGTTTGATGTGCCAGTCGATATATTTATGGCGTCTGTGGGCAACCGACGAGTCCTCAGGTGAGTGATATTTCCCCGGAACTGGCATACAAGACACGCCCATATCTGATTGAAATTCCATTTCTTTCTTCTTACTTTTAATTTCGTGCTTAGCATATGAAGCTATTACAACCAGTTTAAACAACACAAAATACAAGGGACTGAAATCGGTTCTTTTTACTATTAGGAAATTATTCTACCATTCATAGGCAATATTAGCATAGTTTGGATATTGCCTGGATTAAAAGATCCGATTGCATTATTTAGGCTACTCTGAATATTATATGGCTAATATATATTCTTGATTGAAATTGTTTTACTGTCTATAGCATTCCTTTATTAAATATATAAACATATTCTTTATTTTTCAATATCTAACTTCAAAACTGATAGACTGATAAAAGTTAAAATATATATAAATAAAATATATAAAATATATAAACTATAAATCAATGTACCCATTAAATTTAGTAATAGAAAACGTAAATAGCATATTATTTACAATTCTTGAGCTGTCAAAGAGTTAATGGATGAATATTCACCTATGCTTCAGAGTTCTTTCGCCTGAAGCCTTATTTCAGCAAAAGGCAAAGACGTGAAATTTTTAACTTATTTGATTGTGATGTTAAATTTTTGAGAGAATGTGACTGCAACAAGAATATTTATTAGCATAGCTGGAAATATCAAAAAAGCATTTCTTTTCAGTTCCATTGGGAACATACAGCTATATAAATGGTATATATTATAAATATATAAATATATATATAAATGGACCACAATGAAAATTGTTCACGTTTTTTCCCTAAATAGGTAACTGATCTAAGTAAATTTTTATTGTCATACAGAAAATTTAGTCGCAATAGCGGCAAATATAAATAGATTTGTTGACGTGTCATTCGCTAACATAATTTGTAAAGTATTTTTGTCAACGTGAAAAAAATAAATTAAAATACGAAAGTATGAACCATTTGGAATTGGTTTCTTACGAGCCATCCTCAATGGTCTGGCAGGCAACAGAGTCCCCAGTGCGCTCAGCTAGCATGTTCAGGTTTGGCTTTGAGGGCGGATCGGTTTGAGTAGATCCAACGTCACCCACATCATTCTTCACTTCGCCCATGTGCAGTGATGTCAGGTCCAGACTGTTTTGCTTGAGTCCCACATGCATATCCCGCAGGCTTGTAGTTAGGCATGTCATTCGGCCCACAATGCGTGTGACCCGGTCTTGTATGACCTGCAGCCTCTCCTGATACTCCTGTACATCGATGGCGTGTGAAAACATCCCAGCATCGATACCGGAACCACATTCGTTTGATTCACTAACAGATTCACTAATAGTCTCGCTATTTGGGCCATCTTCCGAGCGGGTAGCTGAGTCAACCAGATCGCTCGATTCGCTTTTCATCACTTCTCTATCCATAGTCGAATTCCAATATTGAGCATCTTCAAACTCTAGATCAACAACCATGGGTGTAACCGATTCCTCCGACATTTTGTTTTTAAAATATATACAAAACGATCAGCAATATTTGCTCTGTAATATGATCCTAATAAAAAAAAATAGTTTTCTCGTAAAGGAATTGACGCTATACAAATGTCGTTTCGACTGAGAACCGACCTAAGATTTTAACTATCAGAGAGCAATAAGCACAGAGCCTGCCTAGAGAAGTGCTTAACTGAAAACACGAAAGGAAAAAATAGTAATATATATATTTCTTAGTTCTGATTAAAAATGTATATTTATAAAGGATAAAGAGACCAGGTGTTTTCCATATTAAATTATAATTTTACTAATTTTATTATTGCTATTCAAATGTATTTCATCAGAACACATTAAAATAATTATTTTAAAGCCCTGTTGTGGCATTCACTTTTAGCCAAAAAGAAGTTATCTATTTTTATGGGTATCATCAATTAGTCAATCAGCACAAGTTGTTCTGTGTGTGCACATTCATATGCTCATATTCAGTATATGGAAAATCAATTAACGAAGATATTAATACACTCTCATACATACACAGAGTCAATGGATAATTGATTCAATGGTTGGGGAAAGCAAATAAATATATTTCTCTCTCTCTCTATCTCTCGCTCGCCTTTTTCTGAATGTGGGTTGAAGAAAACAGCGCAAAGTTTTGCCATGCGTGCAGCAAACGGAACCAGATTCTATACGAGAGTTGCTGGAAAGGGGCGCATAAGGACGCTACCCGAGGCGCCATTGCTACAAAAGATAAAGACCAAAAACCAAAAGGCGGAAATGCGGCATTCATCTCTTCGGTTTGGTACTATTTGAAAAACAGTTTCAATGAATGTTTGCTGTTGGCTTGTTGTTTGGCAGTATTTCACATACACGAGCCAACGCAGTGCTCAGTTGGGATATGCAATGTTGAAAGCAGAGAACATTCTTCTTTATATTTATGGCGTAACTCAAATAGTTTGACAAACCTTCAAATATGACAATTTATGATATCCTGTTTATTGGACTTCCTAATATGAATAGTGAAGAAGACTCCCACGACTACTATGAATAGTGTAGCCAGCAGCCGGTTGCTTGTAGGTTCTTACTGTCTTCCTTTCGTCAAAAGAACTTCAAGCTTCTGCATATGTGAATTCCGATTCTGTTGTATAAAAAGTATTTTTCGTGCATGTCAAGGCAAAAATATGCACAGTGAAGATGCGTTAACCTTACAACTGATTCAGGAATGTAGAAAAAACATACATACATAACACACATTGGTGTTAACAGATAAAATGAAATTTCTGCACTTGAACATGAACTATAGGGAAATTCTATAGTTGTCAAATCTCTTAATAAAGCCATTCAAATAAACGTTTTAAAGGATATTTATCTTATTTTTATAAATTCTTTTTATAAATTCGTGTATATCACGCGCAGGTCGAGTTTACTTTAGAAATTCGGTAACTCTTCTCGTTTTTTTTTTATTGATTAAAAACGAAAATCGATTTTCAGTTTTAAAATTATATCTTCTACATCTTTATAGTTAGAGACTCCAAATCTTGTATTTAGTTTATTGGAAGCTTTATACAATTTAGATTTTTGTTAAATTTTTGATGCCACGCCCCCTTCGCTAAAATTTTCAAAACACTTATTTCAAATACTAGAGACTTGTGCTTTTGCACATACACACATATAATTGATATAATTACGCGGGGTTGAGGCTATTTCCTAGTCAGGCAGCTCTGACTAGAGTTTCCTTACTTGTTGTTTGTGAATTAAGTAGAATAATAATATATAATTATTGTTGTGCTAATGATCATTTTTCTGACCGACTCTACCGAACTCAACAGGTAGCGCTCTTATTTCCCACTCAATGATCGACTGTAAGAATCGTGTCATGACCTCGACCTAGCTGAGCTCGAGAGAGTTGAGCACAACTTTTGGCGGGAGTTTTGCCCTATATAAGGGCAAGCCGTCTGCCCAGTTCCTCAGTTGGTTTCCTGACCCCCTGATGGTCAGTCGTGCTGTGCAGTGCAGTGCAGTGTAGTGTAGTGTAGTGTCTTCTCCTCGTCCCCCTCCTGCTCCTCCGCCTCTTCTTCTTCTGGATTTGGTAAGTACTTAGTTAATAATTTTAGTATTAAGTATATTAAGCAAAATTGTATTAGTTATAACTGTTCTTTTAAGCAAATGTTTTACTAAAAATTTTTTTTTTGTGGCCGATTCTCTCCTGCTGCCCTCTCTACGTCTGCTGCACTCTCTACCTTTGCTGGACTCTCTCTTGCTACTGGAACCTCTATCTGGATTGGACTCTCTATCTGCCCGACTCTCTGCCAATCTACCGTTAACCGACTCGCTACTGCTGCCCGACTCTCAAACACTGTACCGTTACTCGACTCTCTACTGCTGCCCGCCTCTCTACTGTTGCCCGCCTCTGTACTGCTGCCCGACTCTCAAACACTGTACCGCTACCCGCCACTCTATTGCTACCCGACTCTCAAACACTGTACCGTTACTCGACTCTCTACTGCAGCCCGCCGCTATACTGCTGCCTGACTCTCAAACACTGTACCGTTACCCGCCACTCTACTGCAGCCCGACTCTCAAACACTGTACCGCTACCCGCCATTCTACTGCTGCCCGACTCTCAAACACTGTACCGTTAACCGACTCTCTACTGCTGCCCGACTCTCAAACACTATACCGCTACCCGCCACTCTATTGCTGCCCGACTCTCAAACAGTCTACCATTAACCGACTCTTTACTGCTGCCCGAGTCTCTACCGCTGCCCGACTCTCTGTCGTTGCTCTCTCTATCGTTAGTAATATAGTAGGTATCTTAAGTAAAATTGTATTAGTTATTAATCTTTCATTTTACGAGAATTTCTTAATATTAAAATTATTATATAAAGAACCCATCAAAAATGGGGAAATCGCCTGAATGAACATTCGGTTGCAATATGTATGTAAAATAGGCTTGTTTTGGAATATCAACTTTTCGATGGGTTCAGGGGATCTCCTAGTCGGGCACACTCGACCAGAGCCCTCTTACTTGTTTTAAATTTGATTTGATCAAGTAATTAAATTTAATGCTCCTTTGAGCATACAATAAAAATAAATCAAATTATATTTTAAGCGCTTTGATTTCAATGCTTTTAGCAAGCTTTGGATATGAACATTAATTGATTAAACAACAAAAACCAAAGCAAAAGCAAAAGCCAAATAAAGCTCAATTCGCACGTCTACTGAGTCAATCAATTACAATGAAGAGTCCATCAGATGACGTCTAATTGACGATCTAATTGAAACGTTGAGCAATCATTTGTCGTGATGTGTGGCCGCAACATCTGTATAGTCAAACACAATAAATAACCATAATAGCTAGTTGGCTTATAACGAGCATAACACGCTCGCCGGGCTGCATAAAAATGCCATCTCTGGAGATTAATGTGAAAAGGTCATGCGAGCATTCAGCGAGCACCGCTCTGCACGCATTGGACATTGACCTTGGCCATCGCTACCCTGTACGCCCAGCAGAACGGCAATGGGGTATGTGTAATGAGCTGAATTATCGATTTGGAAATGTTTGGAATGGTAGAATGGTGTGCAGACTCTTATGAAGAGTATTTGAACTTTGGCATCTCGAAGACAACAATTCTTTTTCGATTACTCATGTTTATGAAATGTATTTTCTCAGCTCTTCAGACACGTGACATTATCACAAAAAACAAATGAAAATTGCCGCATGTCAACATAGGGGTAGAAGAGGAAATTATGTGGACTTATAACAAAGCAAAAAGTGAATATAACAGGCAACGAGCGACTAACTGCTCGCACCTGCCACCTGGTACATGACACCTGGCAGCTGGCATCTGGCATCTGGCTGATGTTCGGCTTTTGTTTGGTAAGTGAAAGTGACTTTTGGCATGTCTTTTAGTAGTTTTTACATTTGTCTTAATTATGGGACAGGGGCTACGGTGGCAGACACTTGAGAATGCGCCCCAAGGCCCCAAGCCGTGTGTTATATAAGAGCCCTGGCAGCCCACACACATTTACTACACTTGCCGTGCTTGCTGCTGCTGCTGCCCAGCTTCGTATCTTCGTAGCTTGCCTGGCTACGACTTGCTTTCAGCCAGCTGCTGCCTCAACTTGCTGCCGTAATTTATACGGTGTTCTGCTCATGTTTGCATCTCCGAGCACTGCTCACAAATATGTTATTACGTTAAATTAAACTTGAAAAACGCGTTAATAGACCGGCTAGCTGTGGAAGCTGCCTCCAAGGAAGCCCCAATTGAATTAAATTCCACACTCATTTTCTTACTTTCTTTACAGCTTGCAAAACATTTCGAGACACATGTGAAATACACGCACTTGGCTTGTGTTTGCTACATTAAGTTATTCTGTTTACACATTTAATTGTGAATTCTCATTATTTGGAATTACAATTGCTGTACTTGGGAATCTGCGTGTAACTGTTTAATTAAAAAGCCAAAACTTTGAAATAATAACAAGAATTTGATCGAGTCTGAGTCTGACCTTAGCCATTTTAGTATTTTAATTAATTAAAAAATTTTTTTAATTTTAAATGTTTAAATACATACGTATTACTTTATAAATATATATAAGTATAATATAAATATAACACAATATAATATAAGACTTTAGCTTAATCAACCAATACTCGACAGCAGAGTTAGTTTTTGGCTCACATGAGTAAGTTGGATAGATTCTGAAATAAGTAACTTTGTTTTATTTGAAGATGTTTTAATATAAATTAGATTTATATCTATTTATAGCAATAAAATCTCTAAATATTTTATTGAATTTTCCTACTTTAAGCACCAGGTATGTTCGATGCATTGATCGGTCAACAAGATATTTTCTGTTTACCATCTTTACTTATATAGATACTCGCATATCACTTAAATTTGTGATAATTTAAATATGTGAAGTTGCAGCACATTTTCTCAAGTCTTCTCACAGTTATTTATTATTGTTTTTTGCCCTATATTTATCTGCTAGTTTCTAAATTCAGGATATAAGCCGAACAGACACTTGCTTATTTTTCAATAGATTTAGCATTGCAGAACTTGGTAATAAGTTTTGTTGATTTATATGAGGAGTGAGTGGCAGAGGTCAGTCAGTTCAGCTCTTGAAAATTCACTCACCTCACAATTGCTATATTTTCCAACACATTTCATATTGAAGTTTCTCGCATCTCCCATTTTATTTTTGTTGACCTTATTCGCTGCGGCTGCTGGCGCTCATTTTGCACCTGGTTTGTGGCTGAGTTGTTCAGAGCTGTTGGCCCGTATTGCAGGTTAAGTAGACGCTGCCGCGTTTTGCTCCCAACAACGGCGCGTTGGAACGAAATGAATAAAAGTCAAACAACAATGAAGGAAGGATGCGAATTCGCACGACCTCTGTGAGGGGCTCAGTCTTTACAATCAAAGTCTGTTGTTGCCGCTGCTGCTGCTGCTGTTGTCGTTGTTGAAGAGCTTATTACATTTTTTAAGTGCTGCTGCATATTATTTATTAAATATGGCTTAACAATAAGAACAACAAGAAACAGCAATAAATTGTACTTCAAAAGGTAACCAAGGTCACTCGGCATGTGGCAGGCAGCAGGCGGCAAGCGGCAGGTGGCATGCTTCAACTGCCCCTTTTAATCAGCCATAAATATTTTGCAGTTTCCAGAATTGCACACCAACAGTTTGCAGGCAACCAAATTCACAAATTTTCAAAAAAAAACTTTACCATTTTGCAAAGTTTTTTGTCATCCCTTTTTTGAGAGCAAGCAAATTTATATACCACAAAAGTTCACATTGCACATGGGAGAAGTATAACAAATTTGCATGCGAATTTCTATTTGAGTTGATGCAACTTTGTTCAAGAGTGATAAAAAAAAAAAAAAGAAGAAGATGAGGCGTGACTCAACAGCAACACAAAAAGCAAGTTCAACTATTTAGTGTTTGCCCTGAGCACATGTACATAGGTGGCTCATAATGATGATGACGACTAAAACTGCGTTTGTGTAAATGAGTCGAAAACAAACAAGCGGAAACAAAAATCAAAATCAACATATTTTGACATGTCGATTTTTAGATGCTCTAGAGTTCTGAATAAAGTTCCGTTGCCTTAGAAAGTTGAACGTGAATTTCATTTAATATGAAATTAAATATTGGGCAAGTTCCGCTTGATCTTAGTTATATTAATATAAGGGATACGGCGATGCCTTCTGTTAAATATGTATATATATAAAAACATATATAATATATAATATTTATTTATATATATAATATTTTTATATAATTTATTTATATATATATATTTATTAAACAATTGTGACTATAATAATAAAAAACAATTTTTAAGGATATATTTATTTAATCTGAAATTCATTCAACGAAGTTTTTCAATTATGATATTTCTCTAAATATAGATGTTTACTAATTCAAAGCAAGCTATTAAAGTTATTAATTTATGTTTGACATATTCCATTTTCTTTCAATTTTATAAAATAATAAAAAAGAAAATGGAATATGTCAAACATAAATAAATATATATAAAGGTCTCTTTTGTTTATAGCTAAGTTTCAATATTATATTGTTAATATATTATAAATTTAATTATGGAAAACGTACATTTCCATTACAAACATTAAATATTTGTAATAACTTTGTATCATATTTGTTATTTGACTTAGTACACATATACCCCCTGTGAAGGGTATAAATTGAAAGATTTTCGCATATTTTTTTTCTGGCGTTTTTGTGTTAGTTTTTCTAACATATTCTGACATGATTTTTGTTTGTTTTCCCAAGTCTGGTGTCGACGTAGCTTTTTGTTTGTTTGTTTTTGTATTTTTGCAAAGGATACGTTTACCAACATATTGTGCTGTTTCTTTTTTTTCATGTTTAAGTTGCTGAGACATTCTATTCAACGAGAGCTTGCTGATTAAACAAGAGTAGAGGGAACCAGAAGAGCGAAGTATATCGCCTTCAGTTTGCTTTTGATTTGATTCAATTTGAATAAATTGACTTTGGCATGTAAATTTAAAATTTTGAAGTGTGTAATAAATAAAAAAAATAATTGAAAAAGCATATTTATCGATACATCTCAACTACTGAAAACTAAACTGAAAACTCTTATAAAAAAATGATCTGTTTTTCTTTAACTGCGATCAATATTAATTATATATATATATATATATATATATATATATATATATATATATATATATATATATATATATATATATATATATATATATATATATATATATATATATATATATATATATATATATATATATATATATATATATATATATATATATATATATATATATATATCACATTACTTTCCACGCGTTTATTAACTTTTCGTAGCCAGAATATTTGTCTTAGTCAATTCACCACCCACTTCATTTCGTGGCTATTAAATTGAATTGAAAATTTGTTCGAGTACAGAAAGTTGTCGTGGCATCGTCAACGACGCGCCAGCTGATGATTTATTATTATTAACGCCAGAAAAGTTTTTCCTTTTGCCCGGCCAAATGATTAAAAAACAAAATCCAGTGTCCGGGAAGCTCTTGAGCTCAGTGCTCAACTACTTGCAACGCGTTGCACGCGCTTCTTCTTCTTCTTCAGCTGGCTGAAAACTTGTGCCTTTGTGCCTTTGTCGTTGCCTTCCTACGACTTTCTATGTTAAATTGTGTGAACTTTTTTCAGACAACTGCCTGGACGACACTTTATCATGTCTCACTGCTGTCGCTGACCGCTTTTCACAAATTGAAATGTGTCCGCGGCAGTCAAGAGTAAATGAGCCAAAACGCAGTCACAGCGGGTCGCACTTGCTCCACTCCCATTCCCACTCCCCCTCTTGCTGTACAATGCTGGACGAATCCCACACAAAGAAAAATATATTGTAAGGATTGCCCGCTTTTGATTATTTTTCCCTGTATCCACACCAAATGGGCAAGCAACACTAGCCAATTCTACATACATCTCTAAAGAATTCAGTAATTTTATAGGTCTACCTCGATATTACACAAGTAACTGGAGTAATCAGAAAGGGAAAATATTTAGTTATTTATATATTTGAAATTATAGTAGAGGGTATCTGCGAGTAGAACACTTGGCATTGATTGAATAGCTTTTCTTATCACTTGTATTACTCTAAGGACATCAAATTGTTATATGAGACTTCTCTTTTGACAAAGCATTAGTGGGATTAGGAAGGAAGATCTTACTTTTGTCAGGCAAGGAAAGAAGAGCATAATAATTAGAAATTCGTGTCCTTAAGCTGATTACGAATAAATTGTATTTCGACATAACGCAATGCAATTCACGACTATTTCAGTTCGATTTGTTATTAGTTTCAGTTTGTGCCAGGGTACAACGTAGTCGACTCCATGCACGATGCGCTTCTTTTTTCCATTTTGTATTTGACATCTGAAAGTTGTTTCTTGACCGCATTTGTCAAATATTAGGCTTAAGTGATTTTTGACAGCTGAACCTGAACCTATTTTATATCTAGCAAAGGAATATTTTCTGCTCCGTTTAAGGGTAATTTGTGTCCGACCGAGGGTCAATGCGGCGTATGCGTAATTTTAAATACAAACTTGAAACCCAAGGGCAAAGAAATCTTTTTCTGAGCAGACGAGTTTGTATTTCGAATTCAAGCGTGATATTCTCTTTCGTTGTTTACTTTCAATAAAAATGTAGGAATTTCTTTTAAGCAAATTTGTTTCACGTACACAATGATTATTCCTTAAATTTTTTTTAAGGTTTAGTTTCGATTTCTTATGAGTTTTATTAATCTATACATCTAAAAAAACTGCATTTTTTGCTTTAAATAAAATTATACATTTATATCTTTATTTGTAGTAATTTATGTGTGAGCTGACGTAGGATCATAGCTTTCTGAGCTCTCAGCCTTACGATATTATTTATTAATTGCATTATTTTTAAAAAGGCTTTGCTATAATTAGCTACTATTCATTAAATACACATTGAATTCTCTCCTAAGTCAACTAGATTTATTAACTTAAACTTAAAATTTTGTTCGAAAACTCCAAAGTTGTACGACAATTCTCACCTCGCTCCAACTCAAAAAAAAAAAGTGTAGAACAGTGTGAAAGAGTGTAAAGTGTAGATTAAAAGTTTACATAGTCTAGTTCTCGGCGCAACCTCAGCGTGAGCCTCAGCTTGCCGATTTCCTTGTCATATTGGGCTTGGCATCGATCCACATCCACGGGATGAGGCAGCGGGAGCTTAAGTCTGTATAGGGTGGTGCCCAGGTCCAGCTCCTGTTCGTGAAGCGTTAGGCTCATTTTGTCAACAGCCATTTGCTCGCCGGGCAACGCAATCTCTAGAATGAGATCTTCACAGCTCGCCGATGCTGCCGTGCGCCGGCCCATCTGGATGAAAAAGAATACAGCTTAACACACACTGCCAAGAGGCAGACAGACATCGCAAAAAGGGTTTGTGCCAACCTGCAGAAAGACGTCCTCAGTGCCAACGGCCTGCCGATAGGTCATCGTGTATTCCGGGCACTTGCGCGTTTCCAAAATGTCGGCATCCTCTCGCTCCTGTGCCTCCTGCCATTCCTCAAGGGTGTGGGGCTGCTCTTTTGCGGGTTCCACCAACGGCGTTGCCACCAGGTTGACCTTACTCTTTCCGCGTGCCTTGGCAGTCCCACCTGGTGCCGGGGTTCCGATGCTGCCGGGTGCTGAGTGAGGGGATAGGATATATGAAGCTTCAGTCGTTTCGACGCTCCATTTACTCACTCTGCTTCCTAACCACCAGCGATTCCTCATCCTCACTACTGCTGCTGCAGTCGACTCCACCTCGTCTACGTGTGGGACACAATAAACTTTGCAGCTGTCGCAGCTGGTCGGGATTGTCGAAAAGCGACATCGCTCAAATTTATTCACTGCACTACTTTATTGAAAAATAACTTATTTTATTATTTTGCTGGCAACTTTCACCTATTTACAGCTCAGAGCTTGTTTAAGGAATGAATGCTGAGTTCAGCTAGGCTGCTCAAAATCGATTTGGATTGATGCCCAGCCTACTTCTCGCCAGAAGTTAGGTTGCTAAGGCCGTTTACGGGCCACGGAGCAGCTGTAGCTTGTTTATTATGTTGTCCAGGAAACGGACCAAATAAGGGTGTGCCGATGAAAAGGTACTCGACTGTAATTCACATTAGCTACAAAAAGGATCCCAGCTCAAGTCCCCTTCACACGATGCTTTTCCGAAAGATAATGGAAACACTAATAACTCACAGCTGGACGCCACTTTTTACTCTACCAATATAAATAAGACCCAAATTTTTGAACTTTGAATGCAATGTAATGCTACGAGATGTCAAATGTACTCCTTTGGAATCCAGTAAGTACAGAGTAGGCGGCACTGCCTAACCAGGAAATACCCTGAACCCAACAGAGCGCAGAGCTTCTCTTATGCTTAAAAATCAAAATAAAATTATTGAAATTTGCGTTCATACTGGGGCTATATCGCCCCAGCAGGTATCAGGTATCCTGATCAGGAATATATATACTTTATGGTGTCTGCCACGCTTCCTCTTGCTTGTTAGACACATTTTACCAAAACCATTATACCCTGATTTCCAATTTTGAATGGGCTCAGGGTATACAATGAAATCAATACATTTTGAATACCTTTCTAGTTCCAAAATTCAATTTCAACGAAATACATAATTCTGCAGCTTCTACGGCCTAAGGCTAAGTTCATAATTCACTGTCAAGGATAACCAATGGCAGCTTCAACTTGCCTCCCCTCCTGCCAACACTTAGGTATTTCAATTAAAAACTTGGTGCCATTCAGAAAAAAGTTTTTGCTATGCCTGGCTCCAGGGGCACTCGACAACTAGTCCAAAAATTAACTTTCACGAGTTGCAAAAATTATGACACTTGTCAAAAACAATTGTTTTGCAAATTGTAAATTATTTTTGTAAATTCAAATTATTGCTGACCTTCAATGGGTCTGCATCAACAACAACTCGCCCTAATTGGGGTCAAATGTAAATCGGCTGGGCGAAAGCGAAATTACAAAAACGTGGCCGCGTGTTAAATGTAAACAACATGAAATTCACACTGAACGCACACAGCCAGCGGCTAGCTGAGAACCACATATTCCACATCAGATATTTAGCAACATGGGGTCTGAGCGCCCGGGCTGCAGTTGAATGCAAACGGATTTCTGTGCCATCCATTTTGTCTACTGCTGTTGCTGATGTTTTTCATCTTGTTGGCTCGTATGCGTTTAATTTGTTTAACTCGTCAGTTCCGCATTGCACAAAACCGGAAAATACTAAATACCAAACGGCGTAATGCTCGCTCAAAAATAACTAAAATCATTCCTAAAACCTTAACAAAATTCTTTGATTTGTTTTTAGAAAACATCCTCAGAGGCCAACTGCCTTTTTTGGCAATATACCATTTACATATACCATATACGAATCTATATACAAGTCTACAAACTGACGAAAGAGATTGAGCGAAACCGATAAACTCCCTTAGTTTCGGCTTGGGTATAAAAATGTGTCCATGCCCAAACCTCGGATTTGCTGCTAACCACTGGACAGGCCAAAATAGTTTTACCTGTAAATTCTTCAACCTGCCCTAGTTAGTTAGACACCGTGTAGTTTTGGCATAGACTTACTTTGTATCATAAGACCCAATTCGCAGTATTACCCTTTCAAATTGGTAAATGGAATTTTTATCAAATTTGCTATCAAATAAAAAAATTAATTACAAAAAAATAAAAATTTATAAAAGAAAGAAGAAATGTCCATCTTTTTTTCATTTAAAATATAATTATTTTTTTGTATTCAAATTTTTAAAAAATATAAATTGAAAAATAAAAATTAATAAAAGAAAGAAGAAAATTTATTCTCTCATTCATTTATTAAATTTAAATTTTTAACTTTTAATTTAAAAAAACAATTTTTTTAATTGATTAATTTCTTATCTGCAAACGATAATTTATAATTATATTAATTAATTAAATTCTTTCTTAAATTCTTTCATATCCGAACATATTTGTATAATTATTTTAGTGTTAAGTTCCATTGTGGATTACCATATTAAATATAACTTTTACTCTGAGCGAAAAGCCAAACTCTAAGAATAATAGAACATTCATTAGAACATTCCTTGGATTTTTTAACTTAATACAAACTTGATTAATTAACAGCAATTCAATGGGGTTTCTAATTGATTTAAATGGCATGCAAAAGTTAAGCCGCTGTGAAAACATCACGTAACTGAGATTTAACCTTGTTTTGGTCCATCAACCATGACTTTTGTTTTTTCATATGTTCGTCTCCGTTACTCACTCGCTCTGGGGCTCCTCTGTCGAGGTCCCAGCTGACGCCCATCCACATGAGACAATGGGCAATGCATGAATACGCGTACATGTGTAACTGTATTTTGGACCAACGTTTCAATGCATCGGAGGGGAGGGCCAGTGGTGGGGTGGGGAGATCTTTCTGTGTATGTATGAATGTATATCTGTAACAGATGATTGTACGCCGTCATATACAAGAGGCAGAGCCCAAAATGGATTTCGGCACAGTCGTATACCACGTAGCGTCACATGGAAGCACGCAGTGAAAGTGGAAGTCGAAGTGAAAGTGGCGCCTCGTCGCCCCTTAAAGCAGCTGCTACACATTTTCGGGCATTTTTTTCTCTTCTCCACTTCTCCTCTCCTCCTTTATTTTTTTGGCTGCCCCTGTGAATATGATTTGTGTGCTAACAGTGCTCCAGCTGCCGTTTTTTTTTTTTTGTGTTTGTTGTTTGTTGGCGCAGATTCTGAACAGAATATGTATAATACGAGTGTTTTAGAGGAGTCTGGGGGCTACATAAAACGTAATTAAGAAGGCATTAAGTAGCATGCATAAATCATTGAAAACTTGCACATTTACGCCGTTTTCTGTTGATGTGGCGCGCTGTGGGTTGGGGATGGATGCTGACGCTGTTATCACGTGTGGGCGGAGTGGGAGTGGGAGTGAGAGTGGGCGTGGGACTTATATAAGAGAGCTGCGACGAAGGTAGGAGCTGTGCCTTTATAGTCACCCATTACTGATAATTGGATGCTGCCGAAGCGTACAAAAAATATTCTGGTGCGGCGGCCAAGTCCCCTCGTCATAGATCTGGGTCTGTTGATTGCATTTTCGGGCGACACAGAGTCGCACAACTTTTGGCAAAAAGGAGAACTACTTCCGGCCTCAGAGAGTTTTCTCTGTGCTGCTCTTCTCTGCTCATTTTGTGGAAATGTAAATGTGTCCTTTACAACAAAAATGCAGCTAGTTAAATTATTCCCAAAATAATCATAGCAGAAAATAAATTATACTGAAATAAAAGTTAAAAAAAAAAAAATTCATTTGACAAAGCCATATTAAGGAGGCTCACTGGCAGATATCCTGTAGCCAAGTGTGAGTAGCTATAATAGGAAAGAGAGTTTTTCAGCTCATGAGGTCGGAATACGATATACAATACGATGTTCAGCATATGGAATACCAAAATAGAACTGTGAAATATATTTCATATACGATGTTTAAAATAAGCGACAATATACGATATATGCGATACAGGATATTATATATTAAATATTTTTTCATAATGAATACTGGGCTAGCAAAATTACGAAAATGATGTTTGGCTATATCGGGGATATCTTTTGTCTGTTTAGGCTTATTAGGAAATCCTGTGCACCTGTTACATCTGCTCGCACATAATCCAAATACACGACTGACTTTTGAACAGGGTATTAAAACCATGCAGGATAAATGCCGTTGCCTTAGATTTGAGTTTGTGCAGTCAAGCGGTGCAAACCAGCGAAGAGAACAAACAAAATGAAAATGGCAAATAGAAATAAAAATAAACATATAGAACTAAACAGGCTAACTTAGCTAACAGCCATAAGAGACATATCCCAAAAATGTACGGCGAAAAACAACAACCGAAAAACAACTCAAAACGAGCGTGCTCTACTTCATGGAGCACACATTTTAAAGTCCATTCGAGCATTAAATATCTGGACAAAAATGACAACAGCAACAGCAAGACAGAAAATGATGCAGCAGCAGAGAGGCTTGGTCGAGATTTAAGCCGTAAAGGTTTTCCGACCACAAAACCGCCATGCCCATGGCCATTGCCACATCAGCCATAAAGCGTGAGTGAAAGCTCTGCAAAAGCGCTCAACGACGGCCGAAGCAGCGTGCGAGCGAGATAGTAATAGACAGTAAAGAGAGCCAAAAGCTGAGCATAACTGTCAGCTGTTGAGTCGTTGGAGTAAGCCACGTGCTGAAGCTTTTTACTTGCATTGCGGTTGTTTGTAAACAAGTTGAAAGCTTTACAACAGCTGATTATAACTGCCTGACACAGTGGGCTGAGTGTATTCCAGAATTGTTAGAAATTGAAATGCGTTAAATAATCAACCCTGATTTACATTAAAATTAAATTAATAATTAAAATTATAATATTGCTCAGAGCTTAACTTATAAAAGTTTAATTCAGCTTCTTTGTATGTTTATATATATAATATTAACTTTAGTTTATATCTCATTTTTGGTCAACAACAATTTCAATCATTCCGAAATGAAAGTGAAATGTGCTCTTATTGAAGTAGAGCGTGAAATATAGTGGAATATTGAAATGGTTAGTGACAATTATCTAATATAGACAATGGACAAATATTAATTCAATTATCAGAGGCAACGAGCGAATGCAAATGAAATCAACTACAAAGACTCCAATTAAGTCCGAGCTCGTGCAATTTGAGGCCAATTCGAGTCATAAAACACAAATCGCAGACAAGCGACGACAAGGCACGCGCGTCGCTGCTAGCGATTGCCAAACTGATTGGAATACTTAAATATGTAGAGCTATCTGTGAAATGGAAAGCTGCTGCTGTTCGCATCAAGGGTCTGGAAGAGAGTTGAGTTGGCCACTCACCTTTCGTCTTCTTTCTCTCGGCACTGTCGACATCCTCTTTCTGCGCCACTGTGCACGCTCCGTTTCATTGCCGAATAAGTTCTCGACGCTGCTGTCGCTGCCGCTGCCGTTGTCGCTGCTTTGGAGACTCTCCACATCGGAACTGTCACTTGAGTTCAAGTCTTTCTGCAATTTGCCCGCTTCAGCGTCGCGCTGCCGCAGCGGTCGATAGTCGCTGGCTTCGCTGTTGCCGCCGCTGCTTATGAAACGCTCGCGAAATGATTTATAGATGCCGGCGCCAACGCTGGCAAGGCGGCCATGTATGCCAGCCGTCGCTGCTGCACTGCGTCTGCCCTGGCTGCGCCGCTTGCTCGCCTTTTGCCGTGCACTCAGCCGCGATGCATCGAATGCGCTCACCGCCACGCTCCCTGACTGCGCAGCCGTCACATCAAGAAAGGCACTCATGTTGCCTATGAATAATGATAATAATTCTGATGCCCAGTTATATAAAGGTTGTTGTTGTTGTTGTTGTTAGTGTTGTTGTGCCTGAACCACTCTTTGTCGTTGGCATTGCTGAGACCGCTTAGAGATTCGCGTTATGCACTCCTGAGTTTTCCAACCAATTACGAGTGTTTTCCAGCATTCGTATTTGTATCTGCCAAGAGAAGTGGGCGAAAATTTGCATGTGTTGCATTAATTAGGAAATTCGATAGGTGCGCCTACGGTTTTCCATGTTTTTGACATGGATTGTTGACTTTATAGCGTATAAGTGTTGGCAACGGAGAATGGGCCCCGAACATGCTATGAAAAGTTGCGGGATATGAGCCATGTCAGAGGCAGAGTGAAATGCTTTCAAATTGCAGCAAATTTACTACTCACTGGATGTCTAAAGATTTGATCTACACTGCAATTAAATCTATTATATTCAAGTAAACAAGACTATATATTAAGTAATACTATATATGTAATTAAGTACGTAAGAAATGAATTTGATAATGAAAAGTAGTCTGACAAAAATAAGAATTAAGAATTAATTTATATTTATATTAATTTATACATTATTATTATTTTATTATTTTTTATTGAAATCATCAATTATTTTTATTTATTTTATTTTTTTGGAATTTTGGAAAATAATTTAGAAAAGTCTTTAAAAGAAATTCTAGGGAGAATTAATTAATATAATAATTAATTTATATTTTTATATTATTTTATAATTTTTTATTGATATTATAGATTAATTTGAGGCAACTCGAAAAATAATTTAGAAAAGTCTTGAATAGAAATACTAATTGATAATTAATTTAATAATTAATTTATATTTATATTAATATTTATATTATTTTATTTTTATTTGTATTTTTGATTCAGCTCATGAATTGAATAAAAAATAGATCTTCGACATTTTCGTATCATAACACAATTTATAGACCAGTAAAATCGATTCTCGATTACAGTAATTTAAATTTCTCGCCCCCATCAATTAAATGCGAAAAGTTAAATATTCCGTTTAATACTTTGTTAATTCACGTTGCAATAAAAAAGCAAAAGAAAATATCAAACGAAAACAGCGGCAAATGAAGATGAAAATGCGAATTTTACTGGGTTTTCTTTTTGCCTTTGGGCCCGATGCTTGCAAGTGAAAAGCGTCGGAAAACATAAAAGGCACAAATGAGGAGTAAATTGCGAGTACCGATGCTGCGGCCTCCACATGTCGTATATGATGACAAAGGGAAACGAGTGCATCTTATGACAGTAAAACCTTAATCTGACCACTAGTATGCGATCAATACTCAAGTGTAGGAACTGGTGATATGTTATTGGTTACTTATGAGGTACAGTTAGATTTAAATATTTAAATTGAAATTGTGTCTTAAAAAGTAAAATAATAATAATACTTCTTCACGGACCCATGAATATTTCATTACTTTGCAATATACACTTATATGTATATATATATATATATATATATATATATATATATATATATATATATATTATATATTAAGAAGAGGTATCAAATACAGACTCAACTTACATATAACAAGTGGATTACATCAAAGTACAAAGAGAGGGAGAGAGAGAATATTTGCAATTTTATTCCAGTCAAGAATCTGTTGCAATCTATATTCTTATAGACTGGAATTCTCTTCAATAATTACGATTAAATAATCACATGTTAAATCATATAATAAATAATCGGATATTTTTACAATAATCACATGTTACACATGTTAAACCCTTAAAAAAAAATAGAAAATAAATCCGAAAGTTTTGCTTTATATAATTTTCAAGTAAAAATTAAATATTCTTAACTGCTTTTAGTTGTAAAACTATTTCGAATGTTCGGCGTATATTTAAATATTTGAAAATCCAATTTTATTTCGTTATTCGACATTAATTCAAATATTTCTATTACCCTTCAAGTAATAAAAAAAAAACCCTTTCTTTATGGCAATAGGGAGAAATATTAAATACTCATATATTATGTTTTATGGGTTCCAAAATAATTTGATTATTTATACTCTTCAGGCTGTAAAGAAACAACCCCAGCAGAGGCAACAGCGTTTTATTTAACACTTTTGGTATAATAGAAAAACTTGCAAATCACGATAAAGAGATTCCCAGTTAGCTCAATGTGTGTCAGCTGGCAAGCAGAGCGTATTACTCCGCTCAGGAAATGGCCATTAAATGGGTTATCAAAATAATCTATTGCCACATTCGATAAGCATTTAAATGAATTTAAATTCTCGCTGTGTACTGACGTTGTGGGCATAATAAACAAACTTTAAATCGATGCCGCCCAGGCCCAGGCCCAGGAGAAGCCCCAAGAGACAGTGCGCCTCACACACGCACACGCACACAAAGAGACAGCGACAGAGACAGAGGCAGAGCGGGAGACTCTCACCCGGAGGAGCGACTGCACACCATGGCAAACTGTCACATTAGCATATTGAGAACGCAACGGGCCAACAAAAATGCGACTTGTTCTTTGCTTTGTTGTTTGCCAGTCAAGCGGCGATGCCATTGACGTTGACGTAGACGTAGACGTTACGCCGACGTTGACTGTGACTTTGGTTACGACGCGTCGACGTCGGCTTCGGCGTCGCAGTCGCATGCGCAACTTTGGCTTGGCTAGCAGATCGTGGCTGAGGCGTTTGCTGTGGTATCAGTCGCTTTGCAGACTTTCGCGTGTGCGGTCGAACCGAAAGAGACTTAACAACAACACCAAAATCACGACGAAAGCCGTTACATTAAGAATATTCAATAAGAAGAAAGAAAGACAGAAAGCAAGAGAGATAGAGAGAGAGAGAGAGAGAGAGAGAGAGAGACGAACAATTCTGTATATTTAGGCGCGACTTGTTGACAGTTTGAATTATGCGCCGAACGAGTGTGAAATGTGAGAAATAGTTCATACAAAACGAATTGGATGCATGTGATTAACATAATTAATAAGTGAGGTGAATGGGGAAAACCTGCTGAAACAAGAAGAAACTTAAAAATCACAAAATATCAAGAAATTATTGTAACGGTAACAAGTTGATCAGTTGATCAGTTGAGCAGTTGAAGCCAGCGTTTAGCTGCCTCATTAAGCTATCATTGCACGCGCGCAACCAGTTAGAGTTGAAGATGCTGCTGCTGCTCCACTTACATCACTGGCCATTAGCATTGGCCATCACTTCCTGCATTGTCGCCGCCTCAACAACAACAGCAACAGCCACGCCAAGTGAGGCAAAATCAACAACGACAACATCATCCATACCAGGCAAATATCAGGCATATGGCAGCCAGCATCAGCCGAAGAAGCTGCGAGCTGGAATTGGAGCCGCTGGCAACTCTAGTGGCAGTGAACCAGTAAACCAGTTCCGGCAAAATCCGATCAAGAATTGGTTTGGCGTCTTCAATCGTAATAATGCGCCACCGGCTCAAGACCAAACAGCGACATGCTCCTGCAGGTGGGTACCGGTGGCCAGAAACAGTTCCACTTATGATTGCAGCTGACGGCATCCAGTTAGCCGAGTTAGTTAACCAACCACATTTTATTGGGTGTCGCTGTCATGGCATACAAATCGCGCTTACAGTTACTGACGCAACTGCACGCGATCAGCGAGCTTCCACAAATGCCATTTATTATTCATATTTATGAAGGTGGAGAACTTGCCACACACTGTTGCACACAGTACGCAAACGTGGCACTGCGAGTTCAATAAGTGGCCCATTATGCAGCCAACTTAGCTGTGAGAACTGAGGGCCAAAAGCAACCAAAGTAAATTCTACATAATTGTCTTAATTTCAGTCAAGTCAGGAATATTCAAGTTTATAAATAGGCAAAGTCGTGTAGTTGGGATCTTCAAGAACTGGAAAGTTTATAGAATTTCTAATATTCTTTAGAGCAAATTTGTATCCAAAATTGAAAGCTAAACCATATTAATCATCTCAAGCTTAAACGCGACTCTTAAAATGCTGCTCAGCTGAATAGGTTTAAAATTTTTGTTAATTTGAAAAGTTATATCAAAAACTTTGATTTGATATAAATGTTATTTAAACAAATTAATCAGTTTTGAAGAAAACAAGTTATAGGCCTGTAAATTTTTTATCTTTTATGATTTTTAAACAATTTTTTTTTAAAGAATTTATCAAAAAGTGAACTTTTTTTGTTTATATAAATATTAATTTTTTATGATTTTTTTAAAATTGTTTGAAGAATTTATCAAACAGTGAACTTTTGAATTTCAATTTTTTATAATTTTTTTAAAATTGTTTGTAGAATTTATGAAAAACTTATCTTTTCTTGGTTCATATGAATTTTTATTTTATTTTTTATTTTTTGAAGAATTTACCAAAATATAACCTATTCATATTTTGGTAAATTCTTCAAAAAAACTATAAATACTAAAAGTATTTGTATAATGTATAAAAACATAATATCAATAAAAGAGCATCCTCTTTAATATTAATTCACATTTTGTATGTCCTGCAACTAGAGACATAATCTATACTACTATCTATATACTAAACAAACATGTATATCAAATATAAATATGAATATATTGAATATGAAAGATATTGACTCGAACTTATCATCTAAATGAAAGCTTTGGCTTTGCGCACAATGCAGCTCGAATCACAAAGCTGAGCTCCAATTAGAAAGTCATTTTCTAATGAGGGTTAGATATTTATTGTATTTAATCATTCGTATAAGCTGGAGATTAAATGATTTTAGCCTTTGGTAATGGGAGCAGCAATTAAATGTAATTGCCTTTCTAAATAATAGTTTTATGCTTTTATGCTTTTTGCCCTTTCATTTCATGCATCACACCGAAAATTTAGCTTAGAACTTTTCGCGGCTCTGCACTTGGTTACATTCTGAGGCATGCTTGAGACAAACTCCACCTTTGTGGCGCAGCTACGCAGCTCTTGACTCTGAGATGTCGATTTGAAAGGCATTCCTGAGATGCCTGCTGCAAAGTGCAAATTGCATTGCCTGTGGTACTCTGGGCTGCCAATGGGGATTTGGCAAGCGCCTTAGGCATTGGCATTGGCATTGGCATTGCCATCGGCATTGGCATGTTGAAGTACCCGAGGGTATTGATGGAGTCGAAACTGTTTGCATGAATGCAGAGACACTTCCCTCCAGGGAGTTCAACGGAATGCGTTTGTCGGCACACCCAGCGTAGGAATTTTAACGATCAACTGAACTATTCGGAGAGACTTGACTAGCGCGAATTAGGTTAGGTCAGTTTCAATGCACAATGCTTATCCAATTCGTAGGGGGAACTCTCTGCTTGATTTTCACTTTTATTTTTGAGTCTCTCTAAATTTATGGCTTTTGGATATTTTCCAAAAGTTTTCTGCTTCTTCCCAAATAAAACCCATTTCTTAGCAACGTTCACAAAAGTCTTCTTCTTATTCTCAGCAACACGAAACTTTGATTTTATAAGCCTAAAACCCGTTTTAGTTCTACTTTTTGTGTCTTTTACATTTATTTTTACTTTTTTTTTGCATTTGATTGGAAATGGGCCCGATTTGCATAAGTTTTGATAAGAACTCTTCTTGTTTTAAATTATTCTGTTATTGTATCTCTGTGTATATATTCACATAATATATATGAATATACATAAATATATACAGCTACCAGGTAAGGCCAATGCGTCATATATTTATTGCCGTTTAGCAAAGGGAACGCCGCATTCTCTTTGAATTGGGTCGCAGATTTTTATTGTCTTTGTGTTTGCATGTCGCTGGCTTTCGGGACGCCTTCGACTTTGCCTTGCCTTGCCTTGGCCACCATTTTTGGGGCAATGACTCGGTTAAGCAACACCAAAAAAAGATATCAAGCCCAAGTCAAAGCTTATTGCTGTTGTTGTTGTTGTTGTTGTTGTTGTTGTGAGCCGACGATTGATTTGTGGCAAAAAAAAAAGTATTTAGTATACATATAAGATTGTATAGCCAGACTTTAGAGAACTGGTTGTTCTTCCCCCACGTCTCTCTCATTTCATGCCTCTCCTTCTCTTTCTCAGTGTCTCTTTTGAATGCATTTCCTTCAGTTTTTGGCAATTATAAACCAGTTTTATGTAACGATGTCATTTTAAATATGCTGGAAAAACTGCAAAGCGAAACATTTGCACACACGCTCGTTAAAGACTTTGACACTTTCTTTATGACATTATTAACGAGGTCTGCTAGGTTGTTGAACTCTGAACTAATCAGCGAAGATTCCCATTCAATACAATGTACGAGGAAAACTCTGTTAATATTGGGACGAGCAAGAGAAAAATACAGACATGAACTGAACTTGCAATAAAATTACTTAACAAATTAATAAAAATAAAAGTAATATGAGATAAAGGCAACAAAATGTGGACAACTGACTGGTTAGGATATATATATATATTTTCTTTTGACTCAAATTATCCAATTTGTGTTGAGGTATTCTAGATTAATTGCGTTCTGATTACGGCATTATCTGATCTGTCTAGAAAAATTATATAATTATATAATTATATTTTGCATAAACATAAAACGACAAACTAAATTTAATAATGATATTAACATTATTATCATATTTATTTCTACTTTTTTTTTTTTTTTTTGCTAAATTGATTTTTTGTAACCCATTGTAAACAAAACATAAAACATGGTTTATTATGGCGTTGCCTGATTTTACGAGTTGACATCAGTATTGCCAATAACCTACATTGCTATATATTGTTAGTATTAGGCTTTTTCTTTTCCCTATTCTTTTTATAATTTTAATTTTGTAATTTTGTAATTTGACTCACGATTGTAGTCAATTTTCTTTATATAAATAAATAAATAAATAAAATCATCGTAAAAATTCACTGAAATTGTACTTAGAGCAAGTCTATTGCATGCAATATACTTCGAGATAAATAGGCTTTTCTCTAGAGAAAACAACTCCATCTAAATGGGTAGTAAATAAGAAAAAGAATGAAGGAAAGATTCATTTACCTATTATTTACATTAAGCACATGAGCTTAAATAAGGAGTTTGAAAATAGAAAGGAAATACAAAAAATTACAAAATTACTTCTAAACATTCTGTTCTTAACTTAAGATAAGCTTCATACTCAAACTTATGACTTATGCTATGGCTACCTATCTTACTTATACTTATCTTAGCCTTAGTATCGCCTCATTGTATGCAATAATTGAACTATGAACAGAGTATGATTCAGTCAGGTTGCAAGGCACTTAATCAGCGTCATCAGCTGGATGGAGTGGATGACAAACATATAAAATTTTGAAGTCCGCTCACATTTTCTGCTTTTGGACTGTTGCAGGTGCGGGGAGCGCAACGACGAGTCGAGAATCGTCGGGGGCACTACAACTGGCGTCAGCGAGTATCCCTGGATGGCCAGACTGAGCTACTTCAATCGATTCTACTGCGGTGGCACGCTGATCAACGATCGCTACGTACTGACGGCGGCGCATTGCGTCAAGGGCTTCATGTGGTTCATGATCAAGGTGACTTTCGGCGAGCACGATCGCTGCAACGACAAGGAGCGGCCGGAGACGCGCTTTGTGCTGCGCGCCTTCAGCCAGAAGTTCAGTTTCTCCAATTTCGACAATGACATTGCCCTGCTGCGCCTGAACGATCGCGTGCCGATCACCAGCTTCATCAGACCCATCTGCCTGCCCCGTGTGGAGAAGCGCAATGATTTGTTTGTGGGCACGCGTGCCATTGCCACCGGGTGGGGCACGCTCAAGGAGGACGGCAAGCCCTCCTGCCTGCTGCAGGAGGTAGAGGTGCCAGTGTTGGATAACGACGAGTGTGTGGCACAAACGAACTACACACAGAAGATGATCACTAAGAACATGATGTGCTCTGGCTATCCGGGAGTGGGCGGACGTGACAGCTGCCAGGGCGACTCAGGAGGTCCTCTGGTTCGCTTGCGGCCCGACGACAAACGCTTCGAACAGATCGGCATCGTCTCCTGGGGCAACGGATGTGCGCGACCCAATTACCCAGGTGTCTACACCAGAGTCACTAAATATCTCGACTGGATTGTGGAAAACTCAAAAGATGGCTGTTTCTGTGACGAGGATTACTGAGCGGGCGAACTCTGTTTCATTTTAGTTCTAGTTCTATGATTAGTCTTAACGCTATATATATATATATATTTTGTACTTTTATACAGAAAAACATACAAAACAACTGAATAAAATTATAATTCAAGTAGTATATATCAGAGAAAGTCGGATTATACTTTAAAAGTAAATGGAATAAATAGTTAAAGGAAGAAAATAGTCTAGTTCTTCTTGACTTTATCAGGCATGCGCTGATTTGTTTCTACGAGGATCTGTCATATCTATTTGCTCAAGACAAAACGAAAATATAATGAAGAAATAGAAAAAAATAAGTTGCATAGGTGAATCAAGGACTTGAAATCAGGATCAATGCAAAAAATAAAATATGAAATGATAAGAGTAACAGGCCGATAGACCCAAAGGTAAATTGAAGCCTAGGCGCCTGTTGGGGCTGGATAAATTATTAATATCATAAGGTATTGGAATACAATGTGTAAAGGTATTTTTGGAACATTCGATATCTTAATTCTTAAATGTTGCATTTTGATTTATTTTAAAGCTGCATTTCGTTCTGTTCTACTGTCTTCGTTTCTTGGCTGTTTGGTACGGAGCCATCGCAAGTCGCGCACTTTTTCTATTCTTGACAACTACCAAATGATCAGCAAAGCAGTAATCTGCTTATCAAAAAAATGACTGCTTGCACATATTAACAAACACTGCTTGCTATGCACACTGCTTACATTCTTCGAAGGGAAATATTTGTATTACAAAAATCTGTTATAAAATCGTGCCGCACATATTCGAATTAAATAGTATTTAATTTATATTTTGGTTTGTAGCATTAATTGGCATCATAATCAATTTGATTTCTTATATATTTTTGCACTGCACTATATTATTGTATATTCTAAACTACAACTAGAAGAGCGTGGCTTATTTGTCCTGGAATGCTTTTGCTATAAGTTTTTGAAAGTCCCAAATAATTCAAAAGTTCACTTTTATTTTGAATAGACAGAACAACTGTGTTTACCAAAAACCTCTTTTTTTAACCAAACAAAGCTATATTATTTTTAGATACAGTCGAAGTATTAGGTTGACGCCCCACCTGTCATCAAAAATACTGCTCGATATGGAGTCGCTGTGTAGTATTCTTAGCTGCCACGCGAAGCCAACCTTTAAAACGTTGCAATCAGACATATAATTTACAAAAGCATCCGAGTTTATACCAGCATAACAAATACAATTATTCACATTTGACTTTTCGATGCGGTGTATGCGCCAAAAAAACGATAAATGAAAGAAAAAACAATGATGATGATGAGGAAGGCCGAAACGAGCTGTTGCGGCTGGAAAACTGGTTTCACCTTAACGGAACAGCTGTGAATATACAACAGAGACTAAAGCCAGAGGCATCTAACGTCTGTACTAACTGCAAAGAGCAGCAGACATCTCGAAAGAGTTGAAATGAAGACGCGAGCCCAATAAATACTTTTGCTCAAAGTAAACTCTCAACATTTGTTTGCTTTTGATATTTCGCCTAATTACTGAACAGAACGCGGAGTGAATCACAGCCAAAGACTTGAAAGTCTGCCCGCTCAGATAGCATCGCTGATAACAACTATATTTAACCCACTCTATTGCACTAATGGCCACTTTGAGCTAATTGCACTGCAGAGATTTGGCCAATTCGCCAATTTGCGTAACTCGACTCACTTGCGTAATTATTCAATAGGAGACTGAAGATTCGCGCATTCGCAAGATACTTTTGTATCGGGTCACCTTCCAGGTGTCTGGGCCGCAGCAGCAGTAGCAGCAGCAGCAGCAGCCGCTTGTGGCAGCTTTTTGGCTTTTTCTTTTGTAATTGTCGTTCGCTTTCAACGAGCTAACAATTTTCCCGCTTTTCGTTGGTTTTCGTTGCCAGCAGCTGTTGTTTACCGTTTGCCGCTCGCGCACTCACTGAAAAAAAAAAAGAAAAAGCCGCCATGCGTTGATCGCTCCCAGAGATTGTTTGGAGCATCGTCTCGGGTGCTGCTCACCTGCTCAGCTGTTGAGTTTATAGTTGCGAAACTCCTCTCTCTCTCTCTCACTCTTTCTCTCTCTCTCTGTCTCTGGCAGAGCTTAGTAGGCCTGAGTTGTTAGTTTACAGTCAGCAAATCATATATTGTACACAGGCCGGAATAAATTTATATACGTTTAGCATATATAGCACTTCAAATATAAAATTTCAACTTGAGCAAATATTAATTATTGAATTCGTCGATATCATGTCTTTGCCAGTCAAAGAGGACGTGGGCGACCCTGACGACAGTCAGAGCCAGGAGGCTGTGGATGACTTGCAGCTGGCCACGACGTCAATGCTGGATACTGATATTTTTGCTGAGATTGACAAGCGCTTGGGCTTACTGCTGGACAGGGCCAATAAGCTGGAGAGCACGCTGAATCAGCTTAATGGCAAATGTAAGACTGACGATCAAGATCTGGAACTGGACCTAATCGAGGACTTGGGAAATGACGATCACTTTGGAGATGGCATTGATATTAATGAATCTGACAATTTAGATCTTGATCCATCAGATAATAACGTTGCCATAGATGACCTCTCTGAGAATCTTGATAAAATATATCTGGACATACAAGAGGATTAGTGACAGGGACCTGGGAACATTGCAACACATCAGCGATGCTTTCAATTAAAATAGTTAAATGCCGTGACTTTTCAAATTATATATACATACATGCAAAATACTTCACACATAGAACATTTGAGAAAAAAAATTGTTATCAATGTAAGCAAACTATTTGTCGTTGCGGTTTGCATTTGCATCAGTGGCGCCATCTATGAGTTAGTTGCCGTATTAAAATGAACTAACTACTGCTTGTCAATAATTGAGTACTGCTTGTTCTTTATAAGCTTTGCCGATGTAGCTATATTTAAGCGACTGCTTTATCGTGCTCGAACAAGCTCAATCTCGAACATCAATATCCAATATTATGAATATTATAAATTTTCTTAATACTTTTAATCACATATAATGATATGCAATGTAACTTTTTTCCTTATGTCTGTAACAAATGTGGTATTCAGATAGATTTGTATCCATGTTTGCTCCATATGCAAATATGAAGTGATTCACCATATCACAATCTTTCCTTGAGAGGGCTGCTTTGCCTCACAAATAAAGTAACAGGAGCGAGTACATATAATGTCATTATAATAAAGTGATTTTCCAACGAACGCCACCAGCTGTCCGCAATGTTCCCGGTTCAACATGTTATTTGGCTCCCCTTTGCCCCATCTTGTGAACGTTGGCGGCTTGCCGCTGGTAATTGAAATATATTTGGACTCCTTAGAAAAATTCGTAATGCTCAGCCAATAGCATTTTTTAAAATTCAACTTTCGTGTCACTGCATCCAGATCTTTACCACTTTGAAAATTCACCAAATCCGCACCTAATTCTCGGCACTTGTGCAGAGCTTCAAACCAATTGACGGCTGTGCTTCTTTCTATATAGTAATATCTGGAATTTATACTTTGAAAAGGTTTGATCTCGGCATAAAAGTCATGTGAAATTTTAGACAAGATGCTCAGATTGGCAAAGTTTCCTGAAAGTATTACATTTAAACAGTCGGCTTAAAATTTGAAGCGCGTTAAGCTTTACCTATTCTTTCGGGGACCGATGATGCCAGCGTCTCCCATCGTAGCGAATAACAATAAAATACGAGCATTAACAATTTCAAATCCATCTTAGACAAACTCAACATTTCCATACTGTGGCAACACAATGACTAACTTACTTTGCGCACTGTCAATTCGAATGCCCTGAGATTTGAATATTACTGCCAGGGTTGCCACCCTCATCTGATGCATCTGAAAACTGAAGAATATGATCTTATTCATTGAAGTGTAAAAACTATTGTACAAAATTCTATAAATTTTGGATTAGTTCTTCAAAATGCACTTAGCCTATGTTAAAAATGTACCGTAATTAATTAATATATATTTTTACAATAACTTCGACAACTCCATTGGCTAGGAGTGAATAAAATGTGTGAATCAAACCCAACACAGTAGAGCAGAAATCGCCTATGAATTTATATTGGAACTACATAGTCATTCGACCTTGAGTAATACAAAGTCATCAGAAATTTTTAAAATTAGGAAATTGAAGTCATCTAACATCTATAAGTAAACAATATATTACTAGTATAAAACGAATAGGTAAGCCAAGGAATTGTGTTAAAAATATATGAATTAACTAACTAAATATTAGAAAAATATTATTTCCTCACTACGAATTTTTAAGTGACTTTTCTCATTACATTATGCAGCACTATCTAGGCGATACCCAAGTCGAAATTTCGCTCAAAATTAATATTTAATCTGAGTTTATTATCTTGTGGATATTTTGTATTTTAAGAGGTTTTGTATTCAGTTGTATCAATTGTGACGTCACAGTAATGGTCCCAAAGCTGTTAGTGTAAGCAGTGCTCATTTCGAACTGCTTCACTTTCTGATAAGCAGGCATCAGCTGATTGTAAACAGTTTGTGATTTCAGTAGGCTATTTTTGTTTGTTGTTAGTTGTTTCTGTTGAATTGCATTTAAATTATTTAAAGTTGAAATGTTTGACAAACTCAACGACGATTGCTGGCTTACCATCATTAAATATGTGACTCTAAACGATCAAGTTAAACTGGCACACATCTCCAAGAGCGTCCAATCTGTTCTTCGATACCACTGGGAGCACCTAAAGACCGCCTACTTGGACCAGGCGCTGCTGGAACGTTTCGAGAAGCAGCCGAACGAAATGAGGGAGTTCCTGCAGCTGGCCAGTGGATCGCTGCAAAGTCTGACAATGAAACAAACTGATATTGCGCTACTTCGGCAATGGAGATCATACGAATTTCCGAAATTGGTTTCTGTCGACTGCGACTTGGGCTTCGGAAACGAAGAAGAGGCCGACGAGAAGATGCTTCTGATGACCGAACTCTTTCCAAATCTGCGCCACTTAACATTGCTGGGCAACACTACTGGCCAACATATATGGCTCTGGGATCAGTTGCAAGAGCTACACTTGAGGTGCTGCGAGTCGCTGGAAACGTCAACATTTAAGCAGATCTTCAGCGTAATTCCATTGCGCAAGCTCACGATGCTCTTCTATGGCTACAACACGAATCTGGGTGAGGAAGTGGAGATCATATCGAAGTGTGCCACGCTTGAGGAACTTGTCATGGACGATCATCACCTGCTGGGCGACTTCATGCCCAACCTGCTGCAGCTGCCCAGGCTCCGTTGTCTGGCCTTTTACACCCGCGACTATTACGAGTATCTGCTGCAGACGGTGAGCAAGCTGGCACCGCTCAGGGTGAAGTCGCTGCTCTTTCACGACGCCTTCTGGAGCAGCTCCCGCGTGAGCCACACCATGATGCGCATGACGAATCTGCGTCGCTTTGTGCTGCACGACGACGACATTGAGACGAGGGAACTGCACAAGATCTGTGCCACATTGCCGCAGCTAGAGGAGTTGCATTTAACGAAAATGCGGGCGCTGCCAACTGCTACCCAGCTGTGGGACATAGTAGGCGCCAGCGAATCCCTTAAGATCCTTAACTTATCGGGCAGCCGGTTGGATGACCAGTTCCTGGAACTGAGCACCTTGTGCTTGGATCGAGTGCTGAAGAAGCGGCGCCTATCCTCGCCCCTCACACTGCACCTGCACAATACCTTGCTGGCTGTCGATCAAAATGAGGTAATATCAATAATCAATAATAATATAATGTCAATAGAGCTGGAGCTGCTAATGAGTATATATCTATTTTATTCCAGATACTAAAGCAGCTTAGGCATCCGAATTTGGAAGTCTCCTTTAAGCCAATCGATTTGAATGTCTGGAGCTCTCGCTTCGTCCAAATTGAATTTAATCCCGCCACGGACTAAGTCTTCTCTATTTGTTATTAATATTAATTAATTAAAAGCGAGTTTTGTGGTACAAACGAGTAGTCAAATTGACAATAAATGCAAGGCAGAATATCATAAGTCAGAATAATCATAATTGAGGTCGATTTTCCTTTCTCGCTTTAATGTGTTTTTCTTGTAACTGTTGTATTTGCGTTTAATACATACATACATACATAAAAATAATACACTTATTAAAAATTATAAAAAATCAAAAATAAATATACATAAATATTTAAGCTTTATCTGCTAAGGTTACAAATGCGCTTGCTTGAAAACCGATCTGTTAAAGATGCGTCTAAGGGCGTGTTTCAGTTGTATATAGATATAGATATAGATATATATAATGTGGTATTATATAAGCAATTATTATCTGATTATCTTATCTTTTGAAACGAGGGAAACTAGGTTACTAAATTACAGTTCAGTACAGTTAGAAATTAGTTATCGCTGCTTGCGCTGGGTGTTAATTCAAAATGGTTAAAATATTTGCTGGCAACTTTTACGTATATGCTTGTTGTATGTATATGTGTATAGAATATGTATAAATATAATACAAATATAAGTTCGCTTAGTGTACGCTATATAATGTTTATAGTTAATTTTTGCTAAACGATCACAAATAACCAGGCACTCACACACAGCCACTCACAAAGCTCATTCAGACATATTCAATCACGCATTCACTCGCTTACAGATTAGAATTTCGCGCTTACGACTTAGGTTAATGGACTTAAATCTTCTAAATGGGGGAGAGCGGTAAGGGGACGCGTTACGTCTTCCTTTCTCCTAGACAGCGATGGACAACAGCCTCAAGTCAAGGGGCAGCAGTTGGCCCGATTTGAGAGGGTTGGCCAGGGCTGGGAAGGGTTTCGTATTTTTCTCATTGCTTTTTCATTGCTTTGACAAAAGTTTTTATAAAATTTTGGACTTGCATTTCGTATAAAAGAAGTTCTAATAACATTTTTGTTTCATGGATGAATGACTGAGAGGTGTGGGCGTGCAGCGGACGTTGGGGCGTAAATGCCTCCACATCGGCTGCACTTGTTCGCTTGCTCGCTTCGCTTTCGTTGGGGGCAGCGCTTTGTAAAATCACAGCAAATCGGCGCAGACGCCACCGAACCACGCCAAATATAGGGGCAGCAAATAGACGACCAGAGCCCGACGCAACGTCATCTTCTCCGGTGCGCTGGAGGTGCGTGTGGCGCCATCCGTCGACGAATTATGGCTGGAGTCATCTTCATCGTCCTCATTGTCGTTGTCGCCATTGTGCGCCTCATCCAGATCGTTATGATCGTGGTCCAAGTGCGTGGTATGCACCAGCGGATTCTTGTCATCCACATTGGGACGCGACGTGTGGGTGGTAACGGACGGATTGGTATCCTCATCATCGTCGTTCTCAGCATCGACGCGCACCGACGGATGCTCCACGTCCGGCTTGTGGCTGGGCTCGAATGGACCTAGACCAGAGCCCTCATCATCATCTTCATCATCCTCGGACCCAGAACCGGAGCCAGCGCCACTGCCCATGTAAGGTTCCTCTGCAATTCAGAAGCACCCATTAGAATACGAAATTTCACATAGTTCGTAGTTCACTTACCTTGCTCGCTCCAGTCCACATCCTGGCCATTGTAGGCATTTCGTAAGTGGCTGATAGCATTCTTCAGATGGAACAGCTGCGTGGACATTTGTGCCGTTTGGCGAGTGCTCGCTGGATTGCCGCTAAACTCAGGATTCGAGCCATGCTCAGTGGTCACCGAGTGCATATATCTGAGGAGGCAAAGTGGTTAGTAATGTGATCCACTTATGGTGAGATTGATCCTGTACGACTCTCACCTGTCTATAGTGTGGCCATTCCAGCACATGCCATCCACATCGGATGAGGCGGCGATGTCCTCGTTGCTGCATATCGAGTGCGGTAGGTTCGACCAGAACTTCTTGTAGTCCTTTACACGCTGGCGAATGTCCCGCACAATCTTGTCAAGAACGGGCTCCCGGCTGCCGCCATTGCTGTCGCCATCGTCGTCGTCGTTGTCGTTGCGATTGTTCTGCTGCTGTTGCTTGCGCCGCTGCTGCTGCTGCTTGCGGCGTTGCTGCTGGCGCTTGTTACCACCGCCATTGCCATTGCCATTGGCCACGCCTTGCTCCTGCGACTGCTGTGTCGACGAGTCCTGCGAACCGGGCTCGGCGGCCCGCCGCTCACGCAGCACGATCGCCTCGTCCAAAGTGGCATCAATGTCTAACGTGTCCGTCTCCGGCGTGCTATGTGCACGCAGCTCCTGCACCGCAGCGGCAGATGGAGCCAGCAGCATTTTGGGGCTTATGGAGCGTTTGGAACGTCCCAAAGTGGGCTTGCCGCAGCCCTGGAACACACGATTGGTAATGTCCTGACCAGAGTCCTGGAAAAAATAAGTGTTTCAAGTGAGAAATCGGAGCATATAAATGAGATTTAAAATTTTAAACACTGTGGATAAGCATCACAATTCTACTCACTGCTCTTAAAGGACCTTATATAAACTATTATTCAAGTCAAAATCGGAGAAGAGCAGATTAATTAACTATAAAAGTTTATTCTTTAAGAATATTAGAATCTTTTGTTATTTTATATATTAATATGAATTATATATTTAATAATTTAATTCCCTGTTTAATCTCCTACAAATATTTAATTCTTCTGAATTAAATTTAATATTAAAAAATATTTAAAAAAAATTATTTTACATGAAAAGTGTTTCAATTATATTTTATATATTATTTATTTTATATTTTATTTATATTTTGTTATTTATATATTTCTCATTAAAGCCAAACTTTGACTTAACTAGCTATTGTTTAATGAATAAAGGAAAGTAATTTTAGGAAAAATTTAATTATGCAAATGAAAGTCATCTAGTTGTTTCTCATTTGATCCTCAAATGGCGACTCACAAGGAGGATTTGTTGAGATAATTGCTACAATTGCATTGCCTGGAAGCATGCCAAGAGCTATTTATAGTTGGATTTTATACAAAGAAATCCATATATGTTTGATTTACTGCTCATGCTATAGGAGCAGCGAGACCCTCAATAAATCGTTGGACTGTCTTGTCTGACTTATCAGCCATACTTTATCGAAAGGCGGTAATTGTTGACACGCCGACTACCTCAAGTTGTGTGCAGAGTAGACAAACAGACAGTTGCGAACGACTACCTTTTACAGTTAAGGGTCGTGTTAGGGTTAGGTTTAAGTAGGTCTTATCTAGCTGACAGAAAAGCCAACAAGCGGCTCTTGGCCTATCCCAACTATAAAACACAACTAACTGTAGTCGTCGGACTAAGAGCTCTGCGTAATCTGTGATTTGCTCAAAATAAACCTTTGAATGTTAAGAAAAAAAAAAAAACTAATAAGAATTAAATTAAAAACTATTTTGCTTACGCCGGTTGGCCTTTTATGAGGCCGACGCAAAAAGAAACAGAAAAAAATACACAAAATAAACACATTAAAAACAGAATGCCGCACTACAATAACAGCAGCAACAACAATAACTAAAGACATAACACTCACACACACACACACACACGCACACTCACTCACATCGAAACAAACAACAAACAAAGTAGAAATGTATAAATTTTAAATGGAAATATAAATTAAATTCATATGGGAACCAAATGTTGTGCAAATAAATCGTTAAATGGCAAACAAAACACACGAATGGAGAAGTCAAAAAAAATCGAATAACCGAAAACTGAACAAATTTCGAACCTTGAAATATTACAGCAATCAAAATTCAATAAATTGTGAGCGTTATTCACGAGTGTAAATATTTTTCGCATTTTAATTTGAATTGTGTAAAAGGCAACTAACAATGGACAGACAGACAATTCGGATTTTTTAAATCAAAGCCATGAGGTGGCATATGGTAGTAGACGATATAATATGAAGATAGGAGAACGGGAAAAAATAAATAAAACAAAAAAAAATTGAATATTGAATATTTAACGATATCAGACTCAGAACCTGCCCACAGCTGACACTATTTAGCGGTTTTCCCATACTTATTTTTGGGGAATTGGGATCGGGTAAGTCAGCTATTCAAATGAGATGGGGCTGGCTATCATAAGCCCTGCCATGCGGACAGCTTTATGAGATAATTTATAAACTAAAATCAGTGGCCATAAAAATACAAATCGGCAGCTGTTTGCCAAACGAGTTAAGTCCGAGACGGCTGTAAGCTATATGCGGAAATGATCGACTAGCAGATACCCGAACTCGTTGACAACCCTCATTCTTTCTGGTAAAGACTTGATAGTTACTAGATCATTTGCTTTCGGCTAAAATCCTCTGTTTATATTCAACTCTATTATTCTTCAGCAATGCTCAACGAGAGGGGAGATGAGCTGAGCAGGAGAAGCACACGCACCTGGAAGTTCATGATGGCCTCGGAAATTTTGATGTTTATGGGCTCCACTACCATCACAATGTTGAACGAGCCGAGCATGCGTTCGGCCACCTTATCCATGGCCAGGGCAAAGTTCTCCCACTCAGCGTCGAACTCATGCACATAGTGCAGACAGCCCTTGATCACATTAACGCAGTAGTTGGTGCAGGGCTTCTCCGTGTAGCCCTTGCAGGCGCCGCAGTGCTGCATCTTGGTCAGCGCACCAGTGCAGTCCGGATTGAGTCGGATCTGAATAGAATGAAAACACAAGTTGTAATTAACTAAATATAGTATTGAATTCAATTCATTTTCACTTACTGCCAATATCTTCTTGGAGACCTCGGCGGCGGTGATCAGCGCCTGGCCGTAGGTGCGAGTGGCTACAAACGACCGCTTGATTTGGACTGAGAGCTTGTCGGGCACATCACCGAACGGCTTCAGTTCCTTCATGTGCTCGCTGACGCATTGCATGTATCTGGAAGACGATGTGTGTTTCGGGCAAAATGTTAGCAAAATATTTTCATTGGCATTGGCCGGAAATCTCAGCGTGTAAATGGCAAAATGCTGAACGCACCTCCGCTCCACCCACCGCCCAGCTGCCTGCTGCTGTGTATACACAGATTTTTATGTGCAAAGAATAATATGGAAAGAAGTTGTCTGACTGACTGCTTCACTGCGCGCCATGTGCTGCACGTAGCACGCTGCACCTGCTCCTGGCCATGAGGCATGACAGCTGTGGCACTTGTATGGCTGCCTCGCGACGAGGTTCGCCCCAACTTGACTCGACAATAGACGAGTGGAGTGAAAGGCTAACACGCGTTAGCTAGAGCCGAGTAGCTCTTTTTGTTTTCGACAAAATCTTTTTCGCTTTTTTCATTGGTTAAAACGAAATCAAATTTAACCAAAGGCAAATCCTTAAAGAAGTTTCTGCTGTAAAATATTTATGAAGCCTTGATTATAGTTCTGTATATCTACTATCCCCCTTTTTAGCTGCACTAAGTAAATTAAATAACTGATTTATAGACTATATCTATGTCTATATACTTTGCTGTCTTTTATTTCTTTCTCCCGTGCCGAAGCACACACTTATTTATAAAATGTATTGGCAAAACATTCGCAGTCTCTTGGGCACCCATTCGTTTGTTTCCCTTGGCCATTGAGGGAGCAACCCCTACATTAAATGCAGCACAGTCGGCTGTGAAGTCCATTGTGGCTCTGGGTCGCAGCTCGCGCGACTCGGCCAACCGCATACAGCGAACAACAAATAACAAGCAGCAAGTGCCAGCAATTACGCCGCCATCGTTGTCCATTGCAATAAACGGACAACGTGCCAAAGCACGTACGACAAACTGAAACGATGACAATAAAAACGAATCGCAGAGGAAGGCGGCGACGGCGGCAGTGGTAGCAACAGCAGCAGCAATTGGAAAGCGCGTGGGTAACACGAGCCGTGCTGTGCCGTTAAGAGCAAGAGCAAGAGCAAGCGCTGAAGTTGAACCCGATGCCGAAGCCAGCGAAACAATTCGCCAAGCGAAGGCGAGTCAAGGAATGGGTCCAGTTCAATGAGCCAAGAGCCAAGTGGGCGCAATTTAGCGTGCAGTAGGAAATGCGACCAGCTGCCACAGGAACTGCCTCAAAGTGGGCTCATACACACACACACACACACACACACACACATACAGTGGGAGTACATACACATTAGGATTACGTTTGCAGCCTACAAGATTAAGAGATGTATAAAACAACAGCTGCCTGATTAGCTGGTAATGCTGCTTATGAGTGGGACGTCGCCGATGGGTATCCAGCTTATCTTTAGGATAAGGAGTTTATCCAAAAGTTCACTTTGAATGTAGTCCCTTAGATCTTTCTTATTTCTTAAATATATATTATATCCCCTCTACAAATTACTAGTTCTTGCTATTATTTATATAGAATGTAGGATCTATCCACATAAAATGCATGCTTTGTTCTTGAATATAAATTAAAGAAACTTGAAATCTAATCCTAATTCCAATCATAAAAACTTGCCTTAAACTAGACTTGAATACACTCTAGATATAATTAGATTTAATTAATTATTAATTAATTAATTAATAAATTTCTTTAATTTTACATTTTTTTTTAAGAGTACCTATGGTTCGGCATTTGGAGTACCAAATTTGGCGCATTTCCTAGTTAAGCGTTTCAACCGCAAGCAACGCGACAACAATAAAACAAAAGGGCAATTCAGCCCATAGACCGAAAGCTGAAATTGCACACCAGAAGAGTCAAACAGGCCGGCAGGCAGGCAGAGGCAGCAGCAGACATTCAGTCAACGTCAGAGATTCGTCAAAGCTTTCAACAGTCTTTGGCTCGACTCAGCCAGTCAGTCAGTCAGTCAACCGTTGACGCTCGACACTTTGCGGTTTCACACGTCTGTAACTTCAAATCTGTCAGGCGACGGCTGCCTTAATGGAGACTTTGGATCGGATAGCGCGGGGTGTATTCGGGGTGTATTCGGTTACGATAATGCATGTGGGTACTCACTTTTCGTTGAACGCGTACTGCGTATTCAGCACAGTGAACATCTTTTGGTAGAGCGTGCTGAAGAACTTGTCCATCACGTCCAATAGATCGACCCGTCCGCGCGCATAGTAGTTTTCCAGTTCGTTGAACAGATCCGAAAACACATACGAGTGCTGCTGATAGATCACTCCATATGTTCGCATGAACATCGTGTGGAACTGTTCCTTCGATTCCAACAGCAATTTGCGAAACATATCTGCAACGAGAATAGAGACGACAAGAAGAAAATGTGAAAAATTAAGACAAATTCTGTGAGTCGCTTTTATTGAAATGGGCCACATCCGCCACATTCAGCCAGCCGACTAAATGTTTCTGTGGTACTATTCCTAAATATTTGTGGCTTCCGCTGCACAAAATAAATCTCAACATCCGCATTGTCGCATTCCCCCCTCTCTCATTCTTACTCTTTCTCTCTATTTCTATGCCCTTCTCACGTGCTACAAATCGATGTGTGTAACCCGAGGCCCACATAATCCATTGAAATGGAAGCTAGTCCACTCGACACCCGCAAATAGTTACAAATCTGTAAACTCTAAACGGTCTACAAGCAATTAGAATCGGACGGATTGAACTCGAGCTGACAACTTCAAGTAGCTGTTGAGTAATATTTCTGGTTGTATTTTGACTTACCATTGAATTTGGCTGCCTTGCCACCCAGCAGACTCGACATCTTAGAGATCTGCTCCTTGGTGTGCCACTCCAACTGCTGGCGTGACTGTCCCGCCATGCGCGTCTCCATGTTGTAGGTGCAGCAGGTGCCCACCGAGGGCGATTCACAGTAGCGTAGCACACGTTCTGCAATAACAAAAGAGAACAATTAATTACGATTTAATAGTAAAATATGTTCGCTATAAATTATAAAAATTTATAATAAATTAATAAATTTTATTGAATAATGTGAGAAGAAATCCCCTATAAGGTTAAGTGAACTTTTAATTTAATTAATATTAATTAGAGGTAATTCCAATTTAATATCGCTAATTTTAAACGATAATCTATGTAGTTATATATAGAAACAACAATAGATGTAAATTCTATCAACTTTTTGTAGGATTTTTGACTTAAACTAGCGATGATTCATGGGTAATCTACCTCCATACAAGTCACAAAATATTCAATAATAAATTACCACTAATATTATTGTATTACACAGAGTAGACAATAATGAGCAATTGATGTATATTTGGAATACATTTCCTTATTCAAATCATATTGGGCTGCAGCTTCTGGCTGCTCGGTTCGTTGATGAGGCAGACCCGCATCAGCGCACACAAATATAAATATTTGAAGCCAGTGAAATTCTGAGCGTTCTATTTGCTCGAACATTAGGGAACGACTGCAGTTGTTTGTACTGGTCACTAAACTAACCTCAGCCTAAGCAGAAGGCATTACAAACGGCAGCAGCACATTATGCAGATTCCGGGAACTGGAACTGGCTGCCACTTGACATGGTAACCAAAAACCCAGACACCAGCGGTAGAAAAAAGCAGCTAACTGCGTGCCACTTTGTTCGTTCGGATGAAAAGTAAACGATGCGTTTGGCTACCAGTTCGGAGAGCAACAACATAACGAGTAACCGTAACCGTAAACGTAAAGGTAACCCGAGCCCACAGATAAGGGCGTGGTTGCCAATGATTCTGGATGGTTTACGCAAACATTTAACACGTTCACATTCCGAGTTCAGGTAGTTTCAGAACGGTTTCAGAAGTAAACTATTCTAAAAGCATTATGCATTAGATCCCAACAACGAAGTAATCACTATAAATTATGCTGCACATCTCCTATGCTCCCGGGATGCCTCCAATTTGTGTTCTGGTTTTTTATTTTTTGAGTTTTATAGTTGGAAAAAGTTTTGTTTATTTAGACAGTTCTCATGAATGGATGAAGACGGGCGCTGCATACAGTCCAAAAACTTTAACGCTAATTGAAAGCAAACATGTTGATATTTTTAATATACTTGGCAAATACTCTACTTGCTGTAGAGTGCCTCAATTTTGTATTGTAGAAAATCTATTTCTAATTTAAATTAATTTTTTTTTAATTTAAAAGGAAAAATTGTATTTTAGGCAGATTGATGATTAGTAAATTCGTATATATATATATATATATATATATATATATATATATATATATATATATATATATATATATATATATATATATAGATTACCATTATTATAAATATAAAATCTATTTGAAGGGTATTAGCTATAGGAGCTGTTGAGCCACAAGTATTTCTACACTTGACTTGGTCGGAGCTCATAAATATTTTGCTGCCCAGTTTAATGCATCATCCACGTGCACAGTGCATAGAGGAAGAGAGTAATGTATTTTGTATTTTGTATTTTGTTTATTTCCAATATAAATTTAGCTACTTTTCGTGCACATTTTGTAAACAAATCTAGCTGCAGTTGCGCTTCCCTTCGGCGTACAGACATGTACATAGATAAAGTTCTCTCTATTTTGGGGAAGGGCTGTGGCGTTCGGTTCGTTCGGTTTTATGGTCTGCACTAATTGTTATGTTGCACAAGATATGAATTAAGTGTAGCGTGGGGCAACTGGAAGTCGTTGCTTATCTAAATTGGCTCGTTACCAACGGCAATAATTGTGGTCGCTTTTTGCATTAACTGGCTGACAGCGTCTGTGACTAGCATGGCTAATGCGAAGGAGCTATGCTTTCCTCTGCTTGGCATCCAGTTAATTGAATCGTTGCCTGAGAGTTGATAAAACTGAATGGTGTCTTAAGCGAATCCTTTTACCGATACCAGCTGTGGGTAGCGGCAACAAATTCCCATCATTAAATGTCGAGCTTAGTCTAACCACACATTCCACTTGGAATCGATAAATCGTAGCTAAAAATCGATGTTAAAACAACATTAGGGTGGCCCGCTTGCCATTTTTTATGAATTGCTGCATAATTTCTTCACAGACAACCGAGGAGGGCGGGGGACACGCGCATACCAAATGTGGCCAGCAGGCGGCGGTAGGAAGGTGTCGTGAACATAATAAATGACCTTAACTTAACGATATGGCATTTTTTTGTTGTGCTTCCTTTGGCTGACTCGTCGGAAAAGCACCCTGTTCATGTCTAATAGAAAACTCCAGCTTGCCTTTGATAAAAAGTAAGCTGGCAAAGCAATTTCTCTAACCACCCACCACTGGCTGAAACCTGGGTCATATGTTCTCTTTGTTGTTGTTGTTGTTGCTGCTGCTGTTGCCGTTTTTGGTTGAGCACACGCTATTTACTTAGTTGCCGGGGTGAAAGCAGCGGAGTGAAATTCATTTCAAATGATTTACTGTAACGATCAACAAAACGACTCCTGCGGCGACCAACGGGACACGACAGCCACCCCTAAGGCAGCCCAAAAATGTTAAAAGGGTGCGAAAGTTTAGCCACGCTTCTCGCACAGATAACAGCAAGGGGAGAGCCATTGCTGGGCTGCCAGAGTGCTCCAGCAGGTGTCTTCTGTTACTCCTAGTTTGGGTGTTGTGTGAATATGAGAGGCTGTTGCCAGTGAAATTATATTTTTGGCACACAACCTCCCTTTGAGCACCTGCAGCAGCCCCTAACAGACACTCACTCTGTCGCTTGACACCGAAGCTCAGTGAAACATACTAGCTGAGTTGAGGTTAAAATATAAAATATAATAAAATTTAATATTTATAAATATACAAAATTTAATTAAATTTAATATTTATAAATATACAAAATTTAATAAAATTTAATATTTCTAAATTTTTATTTTTAAGATATTTGTGATTTATATATATATTTTTTATATTTCGTGAAATAATGAGCAAATTAACTTTCATGGGTGTGTGAAAATTCAGGCTTAGAAACTTGACTTTTTATGCCATTAATTCATAAACATATATTTTAGTCAAGTTTTTGTAGAAATGCTTTTCCCAAATGCTCCATTTCCATTCCGTCAAAGTTTTGCCATTCAGCCTATTCCCTCTTTTATTCACCCCTATCCCCTCTCTCTCTTTTCATGCAGATAAAAGCGCAAGCGGGCCACATTTGAAAACAGTTTGCGAGTGAAAAGCCCGACAACAACAAACAACAAACAACAAACAAAGGAAACAACAACAGCAGAATTGCAAATGTAACGAGACATAAGCGGAGGACAAAACTAAAAGCGTCTACACCCCAAGAACTGAAACGTTGACTGAATTTCCCCTCTGATGGCTGTGCGAACAAACTTTACTTTTGAGTTGAGTTTCAATGAGCCACTATAATGCGGAGCGAGACGAACAATGCAAGAGATAGAGAGGCAGCTAGAAAGGGAGAAGGAGAGCGAGACGGAGAGCGAGAGAGCAAAACTCACTCATCGCTTCGTCCTTTTTGGCTTGGCACAAAAATGCGACGCGGCAACTTTAACAGGCGCCCAGCGAACAGCAGCTGGTGGCAACTGTTGCACAGTGCAAAAGGGAAATGAATAGCCAGACAGACGGCTGGTCTGGGCGTGAGAGAGCGGCTAGAAGAGAGAGGGGAGAGCACGAAACGGAGAGAGCACATGCTATGCGAGAGAGCGCGCCAGCCATCGGAAGGGGTCGTTGCACGCATGGGAAACAAAGCTTTCACTTTCAATAGGGTTGCACATTGCTGCATGTACGGCAGAGCTTGTCGAGCCGGCCGGGGGGGTTTTCCGTGTCTAGTGCGGATAGTGCGGAGTGCAAACAAAATGGTCGATACGCCAACTAACCCCCAAAAAGCAGTTGTCGACCTCGCCGTCTGGCAAGGAAATTGCATTAAGTGAACTTCTCCCCAGACGCAGGCATCGACCCAACGCGTAGCTCAGAAGAAATTTAAGCAATCTGAGAGCTTATCTCTTAAAAAACCCTTCAATTTGACTTCGGGCTGCTCATTTAATTTGACTTCAATTTCCGCCTGTCCTTTTCCTTTTTTGTTTGCATAAAGTGAGCTGCTCCTTGCTTCGGTTTATGCTTATGGTAATGAGTTTTAATTAGGCGCACAGCAAAGCGAGAGCAGCAGCAGAGTCCGAAACGAGCCGAAGGCCGCACCACACCAACCACCCAACTACTCAACTACCCAACCACCCAACCACCCAACCATCCAACCATCCAACCAGCCACCCACCCATCTAGCAACCTCCTGGGCTGGAATAAGTAGTTAAAGGGGTTGAGTTTTTTGGACTCGACTACGGACTACGTTTTATTAAGTGTGAAAAGCAATGCCTGTAAATCTGAATGGAGAAAAACTTCAGGTTTACGTGTGGTGCAACAGCTGCCACTACGGTCTCGAAATTGGTTATAGCCAGCCAGAATTGGGTCAGGCGCAGCATGAGAAAAATTCTAAATATGGCTAATTAAAAAGCGGATCATCAACTTAATTAATACAAAATGTAATTGCTGTTACTTTTTCGTGCTTGCTGCTGCTTTTGTTTCTCTTTTTGGGGCATGCCACTTGCACTTTAGATTTGTCGAAAAACTCGAGTTTTCAGTTTCAATACATAACTCAATTGCCACCCGCGGTCAGACAAAACAATAACAAATACTTAGCCTAAAGCTAAAGATATAACAACAAAATAAGAACAAATATTTGGCGTCTGCTTCGCCTGCTCGCATTGAGTCGCACTTAATTAATTTTATAGCCCTGGACCTCCCGCCTGTCTGGGCGGAAAACCTTGCACAATATCTGGCAAGTGCAATTTGTATATTTATTTAGACTAATTGATACTACAGAATAACAGGAAAGAGTGTCTATCTATGACACGTCGAACTTTAAATACTCTATAGACCTGTTAGTAGTTCGAATGCTTCGATATGATCATTTTCATCTTTATAGATGAGAGATATAATTCATTGCAGTCAGAGAATATTCATTTTTAGAGAGACGTAGAGAACTAGATTTTGTTTCGAATAGACTCTTTATTAGAAAAGACTTCAAAAATATTTAAGAATATTTAAAAATATAGAAATACAATAAATGAAACTGGATTTGATATTAGCTTAAGAAAGAGACATAATTGTGATATAAAATCAGATGATGAAAATTGAATTATATGTGCATTCGTATTGTACATATACAATTATTACAAATATTTTGGAATTTATATTGGAAAGCTATTACTAATCGTAAGAATCTATTTATTTGAATTATGGATGTAATAAAAATATGTATATATATTTTTGAATATTTACATTAATAAATATATAGAAATATAATTATATTCATATAATAAATTAATAATATAATATATATATTTATATATATTTGTATAAAATATGTATATATTGTATATATTTATGTATATATTGTTAAAATATATATACAATTTTTATTATATACTCAAATATGAATAAGTTCATGCTATTGGTAATACGAATACGAATACGAATACGAATACGAATGTATATATATATATATATATTCAATAAAAATACGGATGAAATCATGGCACAATAAAATGGAATAGTTCTCTTTAATTATTATTATTATTTATTTACTTAGCTTTTACTTACTTAAAACGAGCTACAAATGTAAAATATGTTCGCTCGAAGTACTTGCAGCTACAAGTTTAATGGACTTTGGCATATATTTATGTTTAATTTGAACAAATTTTCGCATTCAACAAATCAATTCGACCAGCTGAAGAAACAAGAAATCCTAAGATTGTTTTTCAAAGAGATGGGAGTTTTGGTTAATTATTCATGGCTGTGATGCTGTGATGTTTGTTTGGGTGAGGTATCAGAGATTGTGGAATTTGCTATTTTGACATGCATTCCTTGTTTGCCGCAGTTGCAGTTTAGGGCCGCTGCACAAACTAAGGAAAGGCGTTCGCTGTTAATGTGCATCGGGTGCATGCAACATTTAGCATGCTCCACCTTCTGTCCAGCCCCTTGAAAGCCTCTGATTCCTGAGCTGTGTGTAATTACGTGTCGAGTCAGGTCGTTGCATAAATGCCAAAGGCAAAGATGTGGATGGTGGACGGGCGGCACGGCCCGGGGTCGCCTTCTCTTTGGCTTGGGTACTTTTCCTTCTTTGTTTTTCGTTGTTTTTTTTTTTTTTTTTCTTATTTCTTTCTATACGTACGGTCGGCTCTTTTAGGCGTAATTAAAATTACTCAACTGCAAACTGGGCTGGCGAGAGGTCTGAAGAGCGAACAGATGTTTATGCTGCCAACACGTTTCTTATAGCACAACATAAACATAGCACGGAGTTAGAAGCTGCAGCTTGTAAAAGAGCTGCCGTTACCTCTGTTACTTCCCGGTTGAGTTTGGGGGTTTTAGGACCTTTTGCCCTAATGGAGTGACGAATGTTGCGAACTTTGGCGCTGCTCTGTTCACAATTTCTTTTTGTTTCAGCTGCCCTCTCTGCCTCTGCCTTGCCATCTCCCGCCGCCCTTTACTGTGTCTCGCAATCAACGCGTTTTCTTCGCTGTCCGTTTTCTGAGTGACAATTTCAATGCGCAAATGTGCGAAAATTCATCAGACTACGATGCACATGAACATGAACGAAACGAAGGCGGAGATCTCAAAATAGCACACAGCATGCAACATTTTCCTTGTTGCTGCCTCAGCTATATTTATGAGTCGTAATTAGCCGCCGGGAAAACTGAATGCTGCAGCTGAGTTTTCTTATGGCTTTCATAGTTTTCCACTGCTGCCCCTTTTTGGCAGTGAAATGTTTGAAAAGATGAGGTAAGTCGGCATGTGGGCGATTCAAGCCCCAATGCAGACAGAAACATCTGCCGTACGAACTCTGAACCAAAATCAAATTTTAGTAAATTATATATACATATATCTGGTCTTGCCTGACATGCAAATGTGTATGTATATTTTCACCATTTCAACAGAATTTGCATATCAAACTAACATTTATAGTTATTAGTTATAACTAGTGATGGAGGGCTAAGTTGATCAAAAGTAAGATCAAAATCTTTGCAGCCTTATAATTGTCTTTCTTATGAGTAATAGTATTCTTTATATAGAAATATATTTAATTATTTATTTTTTATGTTTACTAATACTAATAAATATATGTAACTAAAAGAGTAATATTCACTATTAAAACAAATCCAGCGGCTATTGCTATAGAACAAGATTTTTGTCTACTATTAAAGTATATAAATAAATATTTACAAATATATAAATATATCCATAAGGAGTATCCGATTACCAAACACCTATATTTAATTTATCCACAGTAATTTGATAAAACATAGATACGATTTTAGAAGTTGATATTTATATATTTTTTAAAGTATTTAAATAAATTTAAGAATTTGCAAAATGCTTCAAACAATTACATTTCATAATAAATAATACAAGTGTATAAATGGTTTGTCAAATTATATTTGTCAAATTATATCAACAAATAGAGGATGCCATATCTTAAGTCTCAATATTAAACTCTTAATTTCAATTATTTGTATAGCTGAGTGTTACATACACCTGCACAATAACAAGCTACCCGCAACAACCCATTTACAGGGTACAGAAACAAATAAATGTCAAGCGAAAAAGTAAGCAAATATTGCGGCTGAATTTCTTTGAAATAATCGAATCGAATGCCATTTGCAACTATTTTCGGTTATTTGTTTGTTTTGCCTGCTGCACGCCGCCCTCACCTGCTGCCATCTCCATGCGGCATTCATTCAAGCGAAATTAATTAAACAATAAAATTTGATTAATGGCATTATTTCCTTCTTTTTTTTTTGGCAATGGCGTGGAGCGGCGGGTAGCAGGGACTGTGTGTTGCTGGTCAATTGTCTGGTCATCGGTGTTCGGTTAACCTGTGCGCTGTTTACATTCTCAGGTTTGTTTTGTTTACTGTATACAAAAGCTTCATATCTGGCACAGTATTGGTTTTATTTTCGTAATTGGAGCAGCTGTCGATAAAAAAGTGCCAACTGGGTTAAACCTGATCGCACTTGATATCAATTAGTCTCATTAGAGACATTATATTCAAGACAAAGTCTCCAGACACATCTCGATAGAACACTTATCTTATATTATCAATCAAGTTTGTGATGATTCAATGAGAACTGCAGCTATCTCTGTTATTTGCAAATCTTTGAATATATATAATGCAGAATCAAAGACACAATTTAGCAGCACATAAAACGCGTAGTCCAACCAAATTTTCACACCATCAAACAAATCAAATTGAACGACAGCTAGACATGGATGGGTCGGCAGGGGGTGAGACGGGTAAGCTGAGGAGCTAAGCTATCAAACGAGCCGCTTAGCCAGATCGAAAGTCATTGAAACATGTTGGACCTGGTTTGTGGCTTGGATTTAAATTCGATTTTGGACGCGAGATAAAACGCGCGACAGAGATTTACAGCGGTGACTGGTGCAAAAAAAATTTGAAAAAAAATACTGTCGAGCTATTCAAAGCACGTTCCCGTGTTATGGAGTTTAATTTTTTTCTTTCTGTACCCTGTATATACAGATTGAAAGGGGTATATGAAAAATGGGGTATTCAATATCTCGAGTTGAAAAGAAAATGCCCTTGAAGAAGCTTGGGTGCGGAATAAATGCGAAAATGCAATCTGAGAATAATGAATTATTCTATATATTAGAATATGTGATTCTGCTAGATATATCTAGGTTAGCTTTAAGATAGTTACAGGGTATTTTCGATTCATGCACTCAGTGCATTCGTTTTTTTTTTCTGCAATGACGATAAGGAGGAGAGCTGCGGACTGGCGGTGACGGTGACGGTGAGGACGTGTTGCTGTCAACTCTCTTCTGGTCACTCAGCATGCAACACGAGCAGCATTTTTTATTTAATTTTGTGGCCCAATTAAGTTGAGACGCCGACGACAATTGAAAAATGTGCTTGGGCCCATAAAAAGCATTTAGGCCATTTCGAGAGCTCTGCGCCAGCCAGAGTGCCACTGTACCAGTCGGTTGGTTGGTTGTTTGGTTAGTTTGCTTCCCAGCTCTCACCCAGCCGTAAACGAAACCCTTTTGTAACCGCAACTGCAAAAAAAAAGAAACAAAAACAAAAAAAACCGCAAAAGCCATAAAAGCAGAGATTTCCTCAATTTGCTGTCGAGCTCAGCAAGCTACCAAAATTGCTGGCGACCGCAAAGCAATTTTGTAAAAATATGAATGAAAAAGCCAGAAAACTCATCAGCCACACACGCACACAGCCTCACACACACACTAGCAGGCATTGGGGAAAAGGAAAATGGTCTTTAAAATGAATTAATTTGATAAATTTACAAGCCTTTCGACTCGATGCTCACAGGCTCTGAGATTAATCGTCTGTAAAATGAAGTTGCGCTTCCTCAAAAAAAAAAAAAAATTAAATAAACCGAAAAGATAATCAAAAGCGAAAAATATCGGAGCGAAATGACAAGTAAAAATATTGTAATCGATATCCGATGTAAAATGAAAAATGTAAACTGAAAAGCACTTTAAATGATGCTAACAACGGCAGCGTCTACTTGCGGTTTCCTGCTCTTCGATCCCTGTCCCACTAGCTGAGCCCCAACTGCAATTGACATTACACTGTATGAGCAATATTGTATATTTTGCAACCTATAGACGGGTATCTCAGTATCTGGGTATCTGGGTGGCAACGCTTGAATGATTTTCACTAGTTGGCTTGTTAACTGTGCTCTTATGGCTCTATAAATGGAAAGTAGATCTATAAATAAAGGTATAAATAACAAGGGAACTGTTGGGGTGGGATGGGTTTGCGTGTATTTATTACTTATTGAAAATATGGTAAGTATTGAGTAAGCATTTTCGTTAGACTTTTATCTAGAGTAAACATAAAATTTTTTTTTAAATGTTAATTTTAAAATAAAAACGATTGGTTATTGAAATTAAACTTAATATAAATATAAAGCATATAAATAATTTTAAAAATTATAAATTTTATTATTTTATATTAAATTTATAAATTATTAAATTGTCTTCTAAACAAAATGATTAAAAATTAATGTCATTACAATTTCAATTATTTAGCAAACTCCAATAAAAGTGATCAAGCAGAGAACGAAGCATAGCAGATTTTCCTTTAAAGCTAATGATGAAAAGCTGAATAAAACTTGGCTAAATTATTAGCAAAGTTTAATCTGAGGCTAAGGATGAAAATTTTAAAAGGCAAAGATACCTGCAAAATGATCTATACGCGAAAAGCACCTGATCATACAAGCAAATTGAGATCAAAGAAAATGCCTTCAGTTTTAATGGGAATATTGACTGATTCCAAAGTTCAATTTAGTTTTCAATTTACAACGAAGCAAAAATGGTATTATGATGATGATCTAATATTTCTGATAAACTGTATATTCTTTCTAGCATGTGTTTGTACTCAAGGAAACGCTTTGATATTCTGAAGAAGTGTGACAAAGAAACATTAATCCAGAACTTGAAAAGACCGATACAAAACAACGAATGCGCCCGAAAAAAAGAATAAGATTACTCGGTTAAAAATTGCGCTTTCATATCTGAGATATGGAAATTGGCCACGCATCATCGGAGCTTTTAAATATGTATAAAAACAGCTGAGACTTTTGAAAATTCCGTGCGTTCCGCTTGCGGTAATGACTCATTCAACCCCAATTGAATTTGGGATCATCCACGCATCTGCACAGCCCATAAACCACAATAGATTAATGAGGCTGACAGCTACCCAGAGTGGCTGCTGCCCCACCCCAGCGGCCCCAGCGCTTGCCTGTCTCTTACAAATTTCGTTGTCCCTGTGCGCTATAAATCGTTTAAGATTTCAGCGGAGCCGCCCACTTGTTGAATGCCAGGAATTACGTTATTAAGCCCCGACCACAATTTATTTAGTTTAGTGCACTTGTCATTATATATAATTTATAAGGCGAAGCGATGAAGCGGCTCTGATACCACATAATCCCTATAATCATATTTATGCCTCAGGCAAAAGCGATGCGTGGGCGACGACAAAGGTCTCAGAGTTGCTCGGCTCGAGTCAAGGCGAGTCGACACTTGGAAGCTGTTGCAACTCTATAAAGATTACAACATAATGTTTCTTGAAGTGATATCAACACACAAATGTGTGACGAACTCAGCTGTGAACCACGCGACTGTCTGACTTTTGACATGCGGTGTGGCAAACTGAATTCCCATATATTTCGAATTTCAAATATTTACGATGCCATTCAGCGGCTATTAAATGTCATATAAAAGCCATTAAGAGCAGCAATAACACGGCCGCCTGTTCGCTGTTAATTTGCCTAAATAAACCTCATTAAATATGCTGACCAGCCGAATGGCCAACGGCCCAACGACAACAACAACAGCAACAAATTATGATTAATAATCATCATCATTGAAAGCCAATCCCACAAATTATGTTGTCACATGCAAAAGTTGCTCATACGACGCTTTGCCACTCACATATACCTATATTTTGTTGCTTTTTTTGGGTTTCTCATTCACGCGTCTCTAACAGGATTATGTCGCACGCAACATTAGCGACGAATCCAAATCCTTTCTACCTGCATTCTTCTCAAGCGTTGCCTAATTTGTCGCCTCTCTTCTCTCTTCTGCTCTCCTCTCTCGTTCCTACCTTCTCAATGAATATTCTCTACCTGTTAGTCGCTTCTTCTTTCGTCGAGCAGCATTTTTCACAGCGTGTGTTAATTTTGTTGGAATTTTCGCTTGATTATGTCCACATGGACTCGAATTTGAAATACGTCGTGTATTCCTACCAACATTTTGTGTCTCTGCTCTATTGTTGTACTTTGGCTACGATCGATTATTGATTTAATTAATTATCAACGCACTGTGTGTGCCCGTCTGCCCTTTCTCGATCTCCCTACTACAAACACCAAATAAACTTTGGGCCTCGATGCGGCGTGTCGTCTCCAATGGCTTCATTGCTGCAACACACCGACCCCCAACAGTGCATAATTTCAAAATTTCAAATATTCAACGGAAAATTAAAAACATCTGCTTTAACCTTTTTTTCATTAAATTTCAAATGTGTGACTCCATTATCATTAAAGCAATTTCCAATTAATTTAGGCCAAGAAATTCTATTTTCTATTACTAAAATTTTGCATATTTTTTATAAACTTGAATAATTTACCAAAATATTTGCAAATGTGTTCGAAGTTTGAGTGTTGCAAGGCACAAAACTTTTGATTCATTTAATGAAAATTAAATGTTTTCGAATGAGTTATGAACAAAGCCAAGAGACCAAGTTTATTAATTATTTAATTGTTATTTATTATTATTTTATAAAATGATTCTTTATGAACAAAGCCTAGAGACTAGGTTTATTAATTATATAATTGTTATTTATTACTATTTAATAAAGTGATTCTTTATTTTGTGCATATTTTAATATTTGTATTTCTGCTCTACAGCAGTCCATTTCCTACTGTCTTTATGACCACGCAACACTTCTTCAGATAACTTGAACTTCAATTCTAGCACATTCTTATCTAATGAATAGCATATATCTCCCACAGTTGCAGTTGATAATATAATTGTCGATATTTAACAGGAATATTGAATTCAATGCCAACTGAAACTCAACTCACTTAGCCTTCTATTGTAATTGTTGGGATCTCAATGGCTTTCATACAGCATTTCCATTTGATAGTTTCGACAGCTTACAAAACGACGATAAATCTTAAGGCAAATGCTGCATACTCCCGTGCATAAAGTGCGAGTTCCTCAAGGCTTTGCAACATGGGTCCGAGATACAATTTATTTAAATTAAAATGCAGATCGCGAGCAATCAAGAATGGAGCATACAATTGCAGTTTTGTTTGCAGTGCGTGCCACATCGCCCACTTGCCACTTGCCATTTGCCACAAGCAACTTTGTTGCTGTCCCCCGTACAAACGCAAATTTATTGCTAATAAATTGTTCGGCTTGTTTAGAGGCGTTTAAGAGTAGATGAAGCAGTAGCACTAACAGCAACTGAACGCAGGAGCAGATCGAAGTGGGTTGGCTTCTCTTATGGCGCGTTATTAGCGAATTGCTCAGCGTTTAGGCGCTATTTGCAGTTGCATTAATTAGCAGCTCGAGCACCAGCGGCCAGCTGCATCGTGCTGCCAGTAGCAATCAAAAGCAATTGATTTCAATTGAATCGTGCGCACCAAAAACTGAATAAAGAGATTTCACTTGGTTGTAAATTCCAAGAAATTTCAATTTTTATATTTTCTTCATGGCACCATAGGAAAAACGAAAAGTAGCAGTAAAGTTAAGCTTAACCAATATACCGATAAGTAAGACAGATCGTAACAATTTCTCAAATACTATAAATTATATGGTTCACTATTAAGCAAATTAATTTATCGACAGTTCAGAGTTTCCTGATTTGTGACGTCAATGCGAGAAGACTGCGCAGAGCAACAATTTGTGTCAAATTAATTCACATAAAGTGGAGAGCGAGACAAAACAAAATAATAAATGGGAAAGATACACAAAAAGTATTAAAAATTCATTAGATGGCGCATAAACAATTAGTAAACTTTAAAAAACAAAAAAAAAAATCTCAAAAACTATGAACGCTTTTCGGACATTAGGCTAAAAACTGGGCGTAGAGTCACGCCCCTGAGTAATAGACCAAATCTTAATTTATCATGTTACTGCCAGACCGGCAGTCAGGCAAATCAAATGCGCAAAATCGAAGCGCAGAGCCAAAACAGACGGCCGGCCCGTCCCCACTCGATGTGAATGCTCCATTGGGCATTCCTCTCGCATTTGCCTCTCTTTCTTGGCTGGCCAAAGGAAAATAAACACGAGAAGAACAAAGACCACGGAGGCATCCACTAATTGAGTGCGCAAATAAATACTGAAAGAGAAAAACAAAGCATTCTCTGGGAGTGGGCACTTGTGCCTCGAGCACTTTGATTAATTTCTGGATGACATCCTCCAGCTACGCACTCTCGTGTGTGCTCAACCAATTAACGGCGTATTGAGTCTGGAGACGATCTTGAGCCAAGCTAAGAGTGCCTAACTAATCAGTAAGAGAGTTTGGAGTGCTGCTAAGAGTTTTGACCACAGGAAGCTCCCATTAAAATATTTGCAACAAAGTGGAACTGAAAGACGCGGCCACAGACAAAACGCAAACTCGAAAACTTGTTCTAGACCAAAAATAGCTGCAGCAGTCGACAGCCACCAGCCACCAGCCACAAGCCAACAGCCGCCAGCTACCGCATTCCTCGTGCAACGTGAATTTATGAATCGTTCGGGCTGAATGAATCTCTTGCTTGGGTGTCTTCCTGCGCCTCAGTCTGAGTCGCAGACCAGGGACTTTGACTAAGGACCGCCAGGCGAAGATCTTGCTTCGCTTTTTGGGGCGTTTACAACGCTTTGGTATCTTGTATTTATTTAATTGACGTTTGAACGTGTTGGTATTATAAAATAGCCCCAGTCACAGCCACAGCTCCAGCTCCAGCTAGAGGCAAAGCCTCAGCCAGAGCTGAGCTTAGATCAGGTCTTGCTTCTGGCAATTATGAGTGTAACTGGGCGTTGGACCGGGTGGACATGCATGTGGGGGCAATAGATCGACATCGACAGCGTCCATTGACGTGCTTTCTGTTTGGATTGCTGTACGTGCTGGTAGGCTAATTAGCGATGGTATTACGCCTTGTCCACTTGATTGCCTGGGTGTTAGTTAATTAAGCCTGCAGACCCTTAATAAGCCATAATATGTGGAAGATGTGTTAAGGAAAAAGGCCAACGAATGCTCCATGTGGAGGTTCTTCGGTCGATGTAGCCAAGCAGGAACAATTCGCAGAAAATAAAACCAATTCTAGTTATTATTTCCCCTTCAGACACTTAACTCTTGAGGTAAGCAAAGAAGTTGGTGGAAAAAATAAGTTTTTAGTTTGCATTAGGAAAGTGTTTGGTCTAAGGAATTGACAAAATGAGAAGGAAAAGGTAAAAACACATCAAAAAGACTAGTTACAAATTCCTAAAGGTTTTCAGATAGGAACCAGGAAATGCCTGGTTATAGGATGAACATGTTTTCTTTATAATTTAAAAGGAATTTAGGGAGAAATGCTGAAATAATGAAATTTGTCAGCTCATCGAAATTAAGATACGATCAGTGGACGAAAAATATATGTGCGATGCTCTCACGATAGAAATGTCACAAACCAAAAAATGCAGGCAATGAATAAACGAGTTTACGCCTCAATTGAAAAGCCATTAAAAACGAGTCTGATTTGCGAGGCAACAAGGTAAGTCGAGAATGAGAAATAAAGAGAAAAAGCTAGATACAAATACCGGACGTGATTGGATGATAGACAAATATTTTATAGCACACAATCAATGGGCTATTCAAAGTGGAATTCACACAACGGATCAGCATCCAGCAGAGTCCCAGCAGCAGCAGATGCACGAAAAAGCAACAAAATTGAGTTGTAGCAGCCGAACCGGCTCGAACCGAGCCAAGGCAGGCAGAGTTTACTCCGATTCCGACTGGGGACAGGTTCACTGATAAGATCACACTAATAACAGCCAATGATGTGAGCCAAGGCGGCGATAGCGATGCTTTAGGATATGACTTGGCAAATTTTTAGTGCTATTAACAGAACATTCCCCGAGCGAGATCTTTAAGATCCGATTAAAACCATTAACACTTTTTTTTATTTTTTGGTACCGCTTGCTGGCATTCATTTCTGTTGGTCGACAATTATAAAATCAAATAAAAAGAAGAAATTGTTGTTATTGTTATTGTTATTGTTATTGTTGCTAACGAAATGTAAACAGAGCTACTTTGCCTTGTTGCCTACAAAACTGACTCACCAAAGGCAACGAGAATTTATATATATACCCTCAACTGAACACAAACAAAGTTCTGCGAATATATTGCCATAGGCAGGTAATTAATTTATTTATATTCAATCCTCTATTCCTTGGGCCAATATAATAAAAATTGATATTTATATAAATATATTTACACCAATTGCCCGCAGCTGTGCTGCGTTTTCGGAAACAGCATTCCGTGGAAAGGAAGATACGGAAAAGTCAACACTGAAATCGACGTATTTGCCTCATAGTTATTCCAACGATCTCTTCACACCTTCGTTCATTATACAGCATCTGCTTGACTTCATATGGCTGGCACTCTACCCATTCGATGCTTTCAACACAGCTTGCTGATTTCTGCTCCTAGAAATGTTCTTCACGCATTTCCCTCATTTTCGTTCTGCGAATAATATTAAATTGGAAGCACGCGACTTATAAATGTTATATAAATGCGCTTTCTGCAATTGATAAGGCAAAAATAAACTAAACTCAGTTATCGACAATCTGCTATGCAGCCAAATCTGCCAAATGCTAAAGACATAAATTGAACTATATACAAACAAATACAAATATAAATAAATACTGAAAGTGCTATTTCCTCGCCGTTTCGAATTATCGGGGCGAATTGAAGAGGGCAGCAAAATGCCTGGAGTTGAATAATTTTTCTTAACGAAGAAGCTTTTATGAATGTATTGCGTTTCGCATTTCGATAAAGCTTAATGTGCTTCTAGTTACTAACTCCTGTTGGTATGTGTAGTCTACACACGCTTTGCTTATTTTCGCATATTTAGTTTCTCAATTTGAGCCTCTGATCTCTGCCAATTAGCTGTTTTTAGGTACCTCTGAATGATTATAGCAAATGAATGAATATAGTATAAGCATCGAGCACTGAATTTGCCGCCGACTCGTGTCCGAGCTATGCCCGTTCAAAAGGTACTTTTCTAGGTTGTCCCACTTATTTGTCCGTAATCAATGTTTTATCCCACACAATCTAACACACATTAATCAAATTTCTATGATATCGCACTCATTAACATTAAAAGCATTTTTCTACACTTATCCCAAATATTTGGTTTCCGCTGCGCCCAAAAAGTACAAAAAACACACGCCTCCATTCGCACTGGGAAAAAATCCCGAGCCATTAAGGGCGCACACACTCAATGGCTGTAGGGATTATTAGTCCTAATCATGCAATATGCTGATGGAAAAGGCAGCTGGGCCAAGGTGTGTGCTAATCAGAACTCGGCTCTACAGAATCTGTAGCACAAAAAATAAATAATATAATATAGGAGCGAGTATATGGAGAGAGGTAGTCGGGTTACCAGGAAGAGGCGTTACTAAACCCATAACAAAGGCCAGAAAAGGATAATGCGTAACGCATCATGAGAGCAGTTGAGAGAACAATGAGCTGGAGCGTGTGGCTGCTGTCGGTGAAATTCTCAAACTTTTTCAATTCAACATAGTCAATGCCATAACTAATGTGCCCTGCAAATGAACCGCATCGAATCGACTCAAGAGCTGCGCCCCATTTGAGACATTTTCCGAGCTGATTGACAGCAGACCGAAAAACTCAAAAAGACAACTGAAAATGTGTCAATTTGCAGTAATCTAATCTGTGTGCGGTCTCCTCGGCCACATAAATCTTGAGTGGAATGAAAATAAATATATATTATGTAGGCAGAGTAGCACATGCTCTAACAAACATAATTAATCCTTAAAATAAAATAATAGATGCAGTAGTACTTTCGACAATGGAAATATATCTATATATTAGTTATATAGAGTAAAATATATCAAATACACGAAATGACTTTTAGTACAGGGCATAGAAATAGCAACCAAAATTCTAATCGTGACATTCTTTTGATAATATGGCATGTCCGATACTTAATCAATTATTTATATTATATATTGTTATCAGCTAGTTATGACGTCTTGTTTGTACAAATCGATCACAAAATTGAGTGCCCCAAAAATAAACGGGAAAGTGGCACAGTGACACTAGAGTTGGGGCTTCGACCAGAAATATCCTCAGAAATAAATCATAAATATATAAAGTTGACAATTCTACGGAAGTTTTAACAAGTTGCTTTGATTAGGGCTAAAGATCACTTGTCATTGATAGCCGAGTTTGTTTTCAGTCTTTTTTTTATGAAAGAAATTCGAGCCGATAAGCGAGTCGTCGATAGCTCGGGGGAAAATGATTAGAAAGCGAATTAAAGACATTTTAGATAGAGGTGGCTTAACAGGCGCCAATTGAACTGTGCGATGCAAAGATATCTCGATCGATCTATGGCTCTAAAGCAAACACAACATATCCCCAAAGCTGTTCTAGATTATCTTGTAGACACACAGAACACTTTGAAGTCGGAGAAGTCGCATAACTAACTGAGAAAATTCGCTTGGCGTCTGTGTATGAAATTCTTGAGATTCTCCTCTCATCTTTTTTTTAACTATGTAGAGAAGGCAAGTGCTTAAAAAGACATAAATTAAACACTCGGCTACCTGTCATCATCATCAGCAGCATCATCCTCTGGAAACACAATCATCATCATCGTCATCATCATCCTCGACGCTGTTTGTGTCGGCATCAAAGCTTTGATTTCAACAGGGCTCCTCTCTTGTTGTTCTTCTCTCGAGTGTGTGTTGTGGTTATTGTTGTTGCTGTTGTTGTCATGTATCCTACAGCTAACAATTAAGTCTAAAGTGTAGCTACACACACGTTGCAAGCAGACGACAAGAAAAGTTTGTAACAAATTTCACAATAATTACGCATAGAGAAACATGAATAATGCGCACATGTAACATACGTATGTTCTCTACTACACACACACACACACACACATACACACAGATGCATGCATACGTGTTGCCCCTCAACTTTGCTGTGCAGTGTATAGTGCCATTGTCAAAGCCAAAGGCTGCCTCTTGCCTCTTGTGTGTTGTATAAAATAAAATGCGTTTTTAATTTGCAGATGCGCGTAAGGCAAAAAAAAAAAAAAGAAAAAAAAATATGTACAAAAAAACGCGACATGTTCCTCGTTTTTATTGTCGCCGCGCTGCTATGGAAATTATTTGCGAGTGGCAAAAGGTTTCGTCCCATGGCAGGGCAGGGGCAGCGGGCGGCACCTCTATGCCACTGTGACCACCTGTCTCGTTGCCTGCAACATACACATATATAGTCCGCTGCAGATATGAGAAATAAAATTAAATGCAACTAAGGTCGAATTATTAATGCGCTTCATGAGAAGCGCGTAGAGAGGCATAGACACAATAATTTGACCTTACATATGAACTGTATAAGAAGTGGTTAAAGCTACAGACATAGCTATGAAGAAGACTTCATCCAGGCACCTTTAATATGTGATCTATTTGGATATCGATTACAAAACAATTATTTATTACTGATTTATGAGAATCGCACAGGAAGGCACACAAGAGTAAATAAAAATAGAAACGCATCTTCCTGACACCCCTAAATACTTGTAATCATCGAAAACTCATTGAATAGGCAAAATCTTATTTCCAGAATCAAAAATTCCTATCCACCTATCCAAAAAAACACCACGTGGGTATTTAAAAGACATGTAACTCGCTATCTGCGCCTATCCTACACAGCTGCTGCTGCTGCCCACCAAGTAGCGCATACGAAGAGTCGTGCAGAAGACTTTAGCTAGCAGTAGATAACGCAGCAGTCGGGCAGCCGAGCAGCCGGGCAGACATGCCTCAAATGCGAATAAAAAAGATGCCCAACTGCATATAGGCAGGCTGACAACAACGGTGACAACAGAACAGTACCCCAGGTTCAGAGCCAGGTTCGGGCCACGTCTCAGTGTCAGCCGAGGAGTAGGCCGTGGGTAATGAAATATAGCCATGCGCCTGCGCTTGCGCCTGCTGGCTAGCTGGCTGGCTGTCTGAATGGCTGCAATGCCTGCAGCCTATTCCCTTCTGCCTACTGTCTACCGCCTGCCCCCCCTTATGGGCAAATGTTTGCCGGCAACAGCTGCTGTCGCTGCTGCTGCTGCTGCTGCTGTTGGTGTAGGTTGACAAACACACATGCCAGCGCATTAAACAAGAACCAGGCAAGTTGAGCACCAGGCAAAACACTTGAATGCCGCCTCCTTTGGGCTGCACTTGAGAGCCGCTCAGTTCCGCTGCCGGCTGGCTGGCTCACCTGCCACCTTAACCAAGCAGCAGTAAGTAGAGAACGAGGAGGAGGCTTCTCTCCTCTCTTCAGCCCCTTTGAGAATTGTATGTAGACATTGCTCAAGCCAAAACGAAATTCGCATTCACGTTTTGGCTTTTTACCTTTACGCCTATTTATCATCAAATGCAGGCAGCTTTGCAGTGCCGAGGCAGCAGCTTGAAAAGGAAGCTAAAGGAATGCGAGCTGAGCAAATGCGAACTTCGACTACCCTACAATGGCAGACATCAGATAATCTTCTATATGTGTAGATAGCACATATAATTTAACTTAAATTTGTCTGATTTATGGCCTACAGCTGGCCTGCTTCAGGTTTCCTAACATTGTAATACTTTATGCCAAAGTTTATGGCCATAATAAAAGGGTATTAAAAGCTGCAGTTGCTATGCAAATGCACTCGAGTAAGAACAAACGACTCCATCGTCGACATGTGATATCATTTAGCCTGAATTGAGACTGGGACTTTGACTCTGACTCTGACTCTGACTCTGACTCTGACTGTAACTGTGACTGTGACTCTGACTCCGCCACTGCGACTGCAATGTGGACTAGAACGAGGTCTGGATGGTGCAATCAGGCAAAATTGTTGCCAACTGTGGCACCGACTGTGCTCGATGCATTCCAAAGGAGCGACTCGACGACGACTCCTACCCCATAGCATAGCGTGAGAAAGCAAAATATTGATTCAGAGGCAGCAGGCAGCAGGCAGACGGTAGACAGCAGACAGACGAGGCGATATGCAAAGCGCGATAAAATTCCAGAGTACCAGAGGTCCCGAAAAACCGGCTTCCGAACCCAACCAACCCAACCAGCCAACTAACCAACTCGCAAAGGTGCTAAATGAAGTTCTTAATTAAGTGCGAGTGGCAGTTGCTGCTGGGGCAGAGGAACTTTGGAATTAAACTGCGATGGGATGCCTTTTCGGATGGCCTGAGCTGGGGCAACGAGTTTTATTGGCACGTATCGCTGCTAGCCCGGGCTGCTGTTTGATTGCATTTATTGCATAATTTGTTAATGAATGGAATGTCATGCCGCACGCTCCAGGCCCCAGTGACAAATTAGCATCATAATTGCTTGGACTACCAAGTCAAGCATATATCTAAACTGTATTATGCAGATTGAAGGCATGCGGCTGAAAATAGATATTTTAAACTTAATAACTTAATTTCTTGCCATTTCTATCTATAGAAACTCGCCTCTTCTCCTGTCTTTCTCAATACAAATTTGCATCTGTCTTCGAACTGCACTGCTCGCTGCACCTTCTCCCCTATCAGATTGCACTCACAGTGCTTACTCCCCAGACGTGCACATCTACAACTCTTGGCATCTTGGGTGCTTATCAAAGTCGCCTGACTCATTTACTCAGCTAACTTATCTGCAGTCACATAAATTACAATTTAATTAACATTTTCCACATGCCACGCGAAAAACGACCCACAAAAGAAACTATCAAGCTATAAATAATATAAAAAATGCTGATTATGATTAGTGCGCCGAGGAAGCAGAAGAAGTGGCACAAGTGGCGCGATCCTCATAATTAAGCGACATTTGCGGCATGACATGCAACAAGCTGTAGATTAACATAAATTTTAGAGGGCAACTTGAATAGGGTGAAGGGAAGCGGAACAGAGGGTGAGGCTACCAAGTTTTATGGGCCAAGACAAAGTGGCACACCTGTCCTGAGAAACATCCAAATAAATCTAAAAAAACAAACTATAATTACTATGCACTTGACAAAAGAAAATACGAAAAAAAAAAACAAAACAATCGACTCTTGTTGGCACTCGAAAATGTGTTAAGCGCGTTGGTGTACGATGTTAATAATTGAAGATGCCTATCTTATAAAAATATTTCTATATTGAGTCTGTCACTTTGACTCGTCTCGTCTCGCCTGGCCTCTAATTATTAGCGCTAATTCTTTGTGAGAGGCATACAAATCTTTTGGAGAGTCGTTGTTTCTTGATTGAAAGATGTGCCTAATTGATAGTCGAGCGCTCGCACGAGTCCAAGACGCCCGACAACATAGCAGATGAGAAACAGAGAAGAGAAGAGAAGAGAAGAAAACGAGACGAGCTGAGACAAGGGCAGAGAAGGCAAGCAGACTTCAAGTGCGTGTCATTGTGTAATTTGGCTTGATTATTATTAATTTGCAGACGCCGCCGCCACTGTCATAACCCGGAGGAGGAGGCCGGCCAGTCGTGTAGCCGGGCAACCGGGCAACCGGGCAGCCGGCCAGCGAGTAATTGTTATGAGGAGTTCTCTTTTGCCGCCAGCCCAAAATATTTATTTGATTTGTTAATGGATCGGACGAGGTAGAGACCGCGAGGCACCGACGCACAGGAAATGGGGTAAAAACATTTAAAAATACAAAAAAAAAATATAAAAAAAACTTACAATAAATTAGCGCACTCAGGTCTTCGACTTACCTGTAAAGAGAGCAAAAGAAAATTATTTTAAATTGAGTTTATTAAAGCTTCGCTTAGAGATCATGTTTATAGATCTGAGATTATTTTTCTTTTGTTATGATCTCCATGTTTTACTTGGACTTTACGATCTGCGATTAACTAATGTGGTTTTTGTTAGAAATATTTGATTGTCTGACTTTTGGTTGTTTATAAGTCTACTTATCTCAAATACCATTTATGTTGCTCACTTATACTATATTATGGAGTAATCTGATAGACTTCCTCTATTTTCAGCCCAGCCCAACTCTGTGTCCACCTTCGCCCATTGAGCGGCTTCTGTGAATTGTGCGTGTGTGTGTTATGTAAAGAGCTCAGGCAGAGCAGTAACATGATTGCATCAGAGCACAGAGAATACTTAGTCCATTGACGCTTTGTTTTATAACTTGCAAGCCATAAGATAATAAACAACTCACTCTCTGTATCTCTCTGTTTCAGGAATACTTATTCTGCAGTTTTGGCTGTTTAGGTAGTCTTCAGACCTTTGGACGACGACGCTGAGCTCTGCAGGTTCAGAAGGCGCCGACAACAACAACTGAAACCACCAAAGGTGATGACTGCTGTAATTGTTGTTGTTTCTTAGTAAAAGGTGTTGTAGACACATACGAACACACTCACACACACACACACACTCAACTTTACATTTCCTTACCGCATAGCAAAGAGTAAAGTGCTGCCACCGACTCTCAATGTTGTCTGTGAATTTTGTTTAAGTTGGGTTTCAGACTCTTGACGTGCCAGGCAGGCTCGGCACAGGGCCAGCCCAGCCAAAGGGGTCAGAGGGGCCAGAGCCGCATAGGCGATTACCGGTCTCGGCTATGCACTTTGAAGTTTGTTTAGGCTTAAGCTGGGTAGCACATGGCTAACATTACAATAAACGATGTTCACCTGAGAAATTCTCTTTCAAGGTATTTTGGAAGTAGCCCAATGCCAATATTGTAAGCTAAATAATTTGAGTTATACAAATTATAAATTAGCAAAATTGATTAAAATTAATATGTAAATTCGTCTCCATTAAAAGCAAAGAAAAAACTTTGTAAAATTAATAATTAGCAAAATAAAATTCAAAAATAAAAGTAAAATTAATTAAAATAATTGTAGTAATAATTTTACTTTTTTTAATATCCCTTATTTATCAGATTTCTATATTATATATCCTTCGATGTTATACAACTTTTGCTGTCATCGCTCCAATTTAAATGGCATTCAGAAATGTCTTTCCCTGATTTCTCTCGGCGGCATCATTGAGCGAAAACAACGTCGAAATCTCTGGCAATTTACTGTAAAAAGTGGAGCATCAGAAATCGTAAGCATTTAGCATTGTCCGAGACGCCTTGCGACTGGCCTTAAGATCTTGAAGACATGCCATTCTCCGAGTCCGAGCGGTACTTATTATTACATTTTTCTCTCCCTGCCCGATGCTTTAATAGCTGCGAGACACGCGTCCCGTAACGGTTTTAATGAAACGCATCAATTCGCCTCGATTTCCACTTGGGTGAGCCTCATCAGCCTCCAGTGCAGTTAAATTGCGATCCAATGGTCCTCGACGATCGATCGTGAGCGTCAGCAGTTTACTTAAGTGTGTTTTTCTCTGCTTTTTAGGGAGCTTTCGGGCTCTTTTTTGGTATTATTTGCAGCAACTTCAAAAATAGTTTTCTATGCTTGCTCTTCAAAGCTGTGCATAGAAGCATATTGAGTTGAAAACATCCTTGCATAATTTACGGCCATGAATGAAATGAGTTACTACTCTGAGGCCGACAAAAGATATATAGATATGTATATGAATATGTATATATCTGGCTATGTGTATGCCATAAAGAATGCCAGCAGTGCTGCCTCGAAGCGGAGTCCACTCAACTGTGAAACAGGTACAGGCAGCGACGTTGAACAGAACGAGATGGAATACGAACAGGAACAGAGAGAGAGAGAGAGAGAGAGAGATAGAGAGAGTGAGAGAGAGAGGGAGCGGGAAGATAGACATGCACAGAAAGGCAAACAGTCGGCAAAAGTACAAAGCGTGTCGGGGTGAAAGAGATTTCTCCTGGTGGTTCCTTTCATTCGATTTCAATGAACTCGGCAAATGTTGCAAGTGCAAAGACAAAACAAATACAAACAGCTGATAAAAGTGCGATAGACGTCGCAATCCATGAGATACAGATTGGCAGGCAACGTCAAACTGAAACTGTTACTCAGATGACAGACACACACACAGGGATATAAGGACATACGCACACACACTTGGCAAAGCAAACTATCATTACATTTACTTTTTCAGTTTCATATGACGTGTAAGGACATTCCGTCTGAGTCTGCTTTCAATTTTCAGTTTCCTTCTCATTCTCATTTTCCGGCAATCCCTTTGCCCTGTAATTGTAAACCATTTGTCAGCAACTTTCTGTTTGCAAGGCTAATTTCCTTGGGCTGGCGGAGGAACTGAATGCGGGGGCAGCTAACAAATATGCCGGAAATGTCTTTATTTGTCGACCCAAGCGTAATTTATGTGTGCGATTGGCAGCGATTCGATCGAAAGTTTATTAAGGAAGACGCAGACAAATAAATGTGTGTTTACCCTGTAATGCTGTGAGCGCAGGGCATCTCCAACTGGGACTCTTTGAGCTGCGAGCTCATCAAAATATGCGAGGAAGCCTTGTTATTTGTCATCTAGCATCATAAGATTAAGGTTTATGGCTTGATTATGACCGGCGCTTCCCTGACGCCATTATAAAACCTGAACAGAGATATTTTTGGTCGCCAATTTCCAGTTTTTTGCTGCGTGGGCAGCAGGTCCGCACAAACTTGTTGTGGCATCGTTTTAACCTACCGACAACAAACGACGACACATCCAAATCATCATACATATCATCTGGCTATGGGCAAAGAGCCAGCCAGCATCGTGTGGGTTGTTGTCGGTTCAATTTATCGCTCTTGACTTCTAAGCATATGATTTCATTATGATACTCTACCTTATTTCTCATTTGATTGAGATTTGGTCATTTTTTAAGCTCGCTCTAGGTTTATATGATGTCTAATGAGTATAATTATTATTATTTTATTTATTTATTTATTATTTAAATCAGATGTCTTGAAAAGAGAGGCTATTAGTTATATATATTTATATTTTCGCATAGATATTTTTACATTAAACTGGCGACAAATTTGACCTAAGGTAACATATATGTAGATGGGTAGATAGCTTTAAAGTGATTTTCTTATGATTTTGATAATGAGCAAGAATTCAACCAAAAATTTGATGCGTTGGGCTTCGAATTTCTGTCGCAACCAGACCTGACCCCAGCAACTTTTGTCTATTCTCAGACTTTAAAATAATGGTCAGCGGAATTGAAGGTAAGGACTAAAGACTAAAGGTAAGGACTAAAGACGCACAAGACAAATGGTATTCAAATTTGTATAGAATAGTTATACAATTTTTGATACCATTTTTATAATCTAATCATTCACAATAGAATGATCAAATATTACATAATAAAAAATAAAATAATTATATCCTTATTTTCCATTTTTAATGGGTGAGGGTATAACAATAAAATTTTATCAATAAAATTTTATGTTAGCCAGAAAACTTTTCAGCAACTGAATATGCACACTCTAAACTTGTGTAAGCTTTACTTAAAAACCCCTTCAAATGTACTAAAGCAATTTCATGTGAATTATTTACTCCTGAATTTTCCATAAAAGATAGAGTATTTGAGTCTTCGGCCTGCTGCACACATTTGTAATTTTTATATCAAATTTACCTTGGCAGTCGCTTGTCTAAATTCTTTTTCATTTGTTATCCGAACATTATCTCAGTGCGGCTGTTAGGTCTTTGGGTCGGTCGTGAGTTTTGAGTGTTCGGTTTTGGGTCTTTGGTCTTTGGTCTTGGCTTTCCGGTAGCTTCAGTCATAAAACTTACGAATTTATGACCGCTGACACTTTGGCACTTTTGTTACTTTTTTTTTATTTTTTATTATATCTTTTTTTTATTCGTGTGGGCTTTTCAAATATTTCATAACAAGCATTGTACATATTTAATAGAAATTAATTTTCATGTTGCCCGATTTTATGTGTATTTAATGTGCTGTCCGAGCTTGACGATAACTTACGATTCGTCAACAAATTCAATCAGGTGAATGAAATTATGTTTTAGGGAGTGTTTGCCATTAGGTATATCAGATATATCTTTTATTATTTTTGCATTATCTAAAGAGCGCATCTTTAATTTGCAAAACGTTAGCAGAGAACTCAATCTCTGGCCATTGTCCGGCAGGGATTTTTCACTTGAGCTGCCGCCAAATGTAAACACAGCTGGAACAGTAACTGGACCGTGGCAAACTAATTGAAACCCATTATTTGCAAGATTAGGCGAAAACAAATGGGCAAGGTTAAGCATGAGATTTGCATGATGCCCAAGGCCCGTTGCCTGTGCGCCCGGGATGCCTCTTAACGAACTGTAGAAAATTGAAACCCGAGCAGGCAATTGCATTTTATTTGAGCAAACGGCTGAGCGGCTTACAGCCTAAGGCTCAACTCAACTCAACAGCTTAAGGCACGCAAGCGAATCTATTCCATTCCCATACCCATACTCATACCCATTCCCATTCCATGTCTTACTCTCAGTTCCGTTTTCGATTCGACTCTACTTAGTTTCACAGCAACACTTGACTGTGTCAAACGACCTTTGATGGGTAAGTTGGGATAAGACTTTTGCGCGGCCTTTAATGAACTTTTAGATACGCACGTCGGCTCGAGATATGCAGTACTTTAATTACACTTTGCCCAAGCGCAGGAGGAGGTGCCGGGAGAGAGAGAGAGGGAGAGAAGCAGAGGCCAGGAATATAGTCGGCACGGCATGGCCAGCTCAGCGTCGGCGAGTTTATCAACAAACACGCCATCAAAGTAGGTGGCGCAAATTAACAAATCTTTCCATGTGACCTAATTAAATCAACGCGAGGTCGTTTCAATGTTCCGCCAGCTTACAGAACGCAGCCGGGCGGGAGGGCACACTGATTCGTGCCCCATCACTCCAGCAATTTAACATTCGTCATACCCAAATGGGCCAGACACTCCGCTCAGCTCAGCTCGGCTCAGCTTGGGCTCACTTAAGTGTTCGATTGGTCAGAGGCATCGCAGCAAATGTGTTTGCTCTGGGGCGGCAGCAGGCAAGGATGACTGTGTCTAAAGCATGCAGTTGCTGCCACCAACTGGAAGCCTACAAACAGAACGAATTCGAGTGGACCCAAGCAAGGCGAGTGGACTCCAAACAAAGTAGTGCCAACCACCTGGTAGTAGCTGAAATTGATCTTCACCAAACTGATTCGTCGTAAATTTTCAGTTAAGAATTGCTTTTCCTTTACATTTATTTATCATAAATAAATATTCAGATATCCTGAATGATCAAGACTGATGATCAGTAGATATTTTTTTTGAAATATTTATAATTTCACACTTTTACGATAGCATTGTTCCTAGACTTCCCCTACTGCCTCTGCGGCTTTAGCTAATCTTGGATCATCATATCTTTCAGTTTTCATTTCTTCATAAATTACCCAATATTATGGATACAAACTGAACTTATTTCGCAATATTGCAATTAGTTGATGACGCTGACAGAACTGACAAAGTGTTCTGGACAAAGTATTTCGCAACCTTAATGTGAGTGTGAGAGAGTGAATGGGCGAGGGCGAGAGACCAGACATGAGACGAGAAAACCGCGCGCGCTATCAAAACAAAAGATGACAACAAAAGCAGCTTCGTCAGCCAAGTTCTTAGAATGAATCATGCTGAGTAGACGCCATGCGCAAAATGAAAACGAGCCCAGGAATCGCTGAGAAGACGTCGACCAACGACTTAATTGTCAGAGAGCCCTGTGGCACAAGTGTCGGGGCCCAAAAATAGTTACGAGCCAAAACGGATCAAGCCCAAGCCAGACAGACTGTAGCTCAAGAGATATTTTCAGACACACATAGAGAGACAGAGAGAGAGAGAGAGAGAGAGGGAGAGTGAGAGAGAGAGGCGTATAGAGGACGAGCAGCAGACGAGACAAGACCATAAAGAACCTACACGGTCGGCATATTTTTCAAGGGCCTGTCCGCGCTGATGTGCTCAGTGGTTCCCAGTGTGAGAGGAGAACAACAACAACAACAGCAACAAGAGCAGCAGCAGCAGCAACAAAAAGGTCAAACGTGGCCACTTTGAAGATGCCCAAAGATATGAGCAGTTGCCCATTGTCCAATGTCCATTCCATTCCCTGTGTGGTCTGGTCTCTCTGATCGTAGCATGAAATGTAAAAATTTCTGTAGCGTCAGCAAAAGCAAAATCAGCAGCAGCAGCAGCAGCAGCAGCTCCTTAAACAAGTTCTCTTCTTCTGCTCTGGTCTGGAGCTGCAGCCAAAGTTGAAGCTGGCTGGCGCATTCCTTCATACCGAACTGGGCACCGGGCACCGGTGACTCTCATATATGGAGTGCTTCGGGATGCCGCCAGCTTTGCCGATTTGGTGGTTGCCACTCCCGGCATCCCCGCTGCCTGCTCCACCTGGCTTCGTGTATTTTGCGGTGGTTTCGTTTACCAGCATACCAATTTGGTCGCTGCCTTAACACCTCCGAAACATGCAAGGATCGGCGGCAGCCCGAGGAGCTGCAACTGCAGAGTAGGGGAGCTGCCAATGCTCTGCCATGGATTCCATGTCCATGTTTCATGTTTTATGCGCATAAAATGCATTTTAATTGTTGCATTTGAGTCAGTTGAGAGTGAGATAGAGTGAGAGAGAGAGAGAGAGACAGAGATTGATAGAGAGAGAGAGAGGTACAACATTTTCTCACGCTCAGCTTCATTGGACGATTATGTAGTCGCCTCACCATCGTTTTTGGGCAATTTCATAATGTGGTCCAGCATCTACAGCAACATGGCAATTAGCCCCGCCCCAAAACGGCAGCTCCAAATAACAATTACATTTTACATGTTTATTAATAATCAGTAAATGGAAAGGGGCGCCCCATAGGCAAAGTCGCGTCGGTCCATTTGAGCAGCGACTGGAAGCTCACAGATAATTAAGTAGTTAAGTTCACTAAGACCAGACTCCATAGACCTACCTATGCGCCCCATTCCCATCATTATCAGCTCCATGTGGCCCTTGTTAGCTGTACTCGAAAGCAGCAGTTAAGCCACTCAGTACCTTAGTGGCTCTTTAGCTTCGTCTTTGCACCTCTGCTGCTTCATGAAGGCTAGCCAAATGAAGCATTAAGTCGTGCAAACAAACAAGCGACAACAACAGCAACAACTACAGAAACAATGTTATATGCCGACTACAGATAATAATGCATAGGAACTACTAAATATGGGCTTTGTAGCATTTAGCATAATAGCCAGGTCGGGGAATAGCTCTGCACGCCAGGCAGATAGGACATTGCGGCCATGTAGGATCGGCTGATATGACACTTGAGAATAAAATTAAATTTCAAATGCTAAACATTAACAACATAATATAATTAAATATAATTAAATAGAATAATATAATACAGTTTAATATATATAATATAAAAAATAAATTAAATTAAAATATTAAATACAAAAAAATATAATATAATATAAAATAATAACATTATATAATTAAATAGAATAATATAATACAATTTAATATATATAATATAAAAAAAAAAATTCAATTAAAATATTGAATACAAAAAAAATTAATATAATATAAAATAATATGTATTTAATAAAATAAGTAATAATAAAGTAAAAAATTAAATATAAAATAACATAAAATATTAAAAAAGAGATTATTCCATCTTTTTTACATATTTATATATTATTAAAATTAAACTTTACAAAATATTTAATATAATATATATAATATAATAAGCTCTCTTTAGTAAGTAAATGCAAAGAATATATCTTATTTTAAAGGATATTGAAAAATTTCATCCAAATGTTTCATTGGTAAATAAGTAAAAACTTAAAGTAAATAAAACTAATACTAAAACATCAATAAAAATTATATAACCTTTCTATATAATTTTTTTGACAACGAAATGCAATAAAAATAATCTATATGAGACCTATCTATAAATCTAAATTATTTCAATAAATCACTTCCTATAATCTACTCTTTCACTATCTAAATTTAAACACACTTAAAAGCTATAATGAATATACAAAAATAATCTAACTTAAATTATTTATAAGAAAAAAAATAATTTCTGGTTTTTAGTTCAAGTACTTTTATATATTTTATTCTATTATGTATATATATATACTATAGTAAAATATATTAAAATACTTGAGCAAAGAACTACTTGAAAATTCCACTTAATAATCTCTAGAAAAATTGTACTTCACAACACATAAATAGATTATTATTTTTATAGAGCTTATCAATCGTTGCTAAGATCCAAGCTAAATTATTTTCATATCATAATGTATAATATTAATCTAAAATATTCATTTATAATATTAGCAGATATTGTTTTCTTCTATTGCCTGTCTCGAGTAAAATCAAATTCTTTTGAAACATTTTTCCACAAAACAATTTCAATCCATCCACACATTGCTTTGCTCTTATTCAAAATCGTTGCTGAAATATAACACCGAATCTTACAATGGTCAACAATGCAACATCTTTAGGAATTATTTCGTATAATGATGATATAGTGCCACATAGGCTGGCTGGCTGGCTGGCTGGCTGGCCAGTTCGCTGTGGTACACAACTGTGGAATGCGGTTAGCAGCCGCAAATACAATGCAAAAAGGGCCCCAAAAGAGCAAGATGCATTGCAACAAAGAGAGAGAGACAGAGAGAGAGAAAGAGAGAGAGAGAGAGAGAGAGAGAGTGAGAGGAAGAGACGGAGGCTTGTGGCAGTGAATGAGAGGGCCATTTAGTTTTGGTCGCTGAAAAATGATTAATAGTCGTGTGCTTGGCCCTGGCAACCACGACGTCGCAGTGCCGCAGTTGCAGCCTAAGTGGAGCAGCGGCGCTGTAAATTTCCTTCAGCCAAAGGTAGCTGCAGCGGCGACGACAGAGGAGCAAAGTCCGCAGGCAGTGGCAACAGCAACAGCACAGGCAAGGGAAGATGTTGCACTCAGCCCATGTTTGATTTTGTATCTCCGACTGTGAGAATGTTGAACGTATGTGAGTAAAGATATTTAGCTGGCTGCTGTTCACCTCCCTCTCTCTCTATCTCTCTATCTCTCTCACTCTCTCTATCTCTCTCCCTCTCGCTCTCTCTCTCTCCTTCTGCCTTTGGAATTACTTTTAACGATTTAATGTTTTGTGAACTGCTTAAATTGTGCAAACAATTTGAACTAAGTGCCACGAAGCGCTGCGGCAGGTGAGAAGGCAGCAGCAGCAGCAGCAGCCAGATTGCAGGCGGTTGCTCAAAAGCTTTTTTTTGTTGTTCCTCTTTTTTGATGTTGTCTTTTGGGGCAACGTTCCAATGGCCATTGCACGGCGCACAGGAAGTGCAACTTTAATGAAGCGTTTAAGTGGCAGTTGTACTTTCGGCTGTTGCTGTTGCTGTTGCTGTTGGCATAAGAAAGGTGTTGTGCAGCTGTTGAATGTTCAGTGTTCAATGTTCAATGACAGAGACCAAAGGGAATGTGCGACATGTGACCCAGGCATGGGTATGGGAATGGAATTGTGAAGTGTTGCCCTAAATTAGCCAGAGACTCGGACTAAGCTTTAGCTCATTCGCTTGCTTTTGCCGCTTGCTCAGTTATGCGAGCTATGCAACTCGCTCTATTGCCGAAGGTGTAATTTAATAAGTTGGCAACAATCCCAATAGCAGACACCTTCTCGTCTGCCCTTTGTCTTGCTGTGGCCAATGCTTGCACATGAGTCATGCCTGCAATGGCTGGCCTCCTCCTCCGACGCAGCACACAGCACACAGCACACAAAGAAGGAAATAAAATTCCACGCAAATTAACTTGAAAACGAACAGAGCGATAAAAAAAAAAATCCAAACTCTAAATAAGTCTACGAGCAGTCGATGGGAAAAAGGAATGGAAGGGATGGATGGATGGACGGGCGGGCGGGCGTACAGAGCGAGACCGTCGCGTCGTCGCTTGGATGCTTCCACTGTCCAGTCGGAGCAGCGAGCGAGTTTGGCGCATGCGTCGACTGCTCAGTGCTCTGTGCTCAGTCGCCGACCGCCCTCCCTCCGTCCGGTAAAGAAAAAAGGGTACCAGTTTCAAGACCAGTCCGCTACGAAAAGTCTCCCAAGAAATTCCTTTGGCGCAACAACAAAACGAAGAACAGAAGAAACAAACAACAACAAAATCAAAGAAATCTGTTTCGGAGCAGAGCGACTGAAAAATGTTGTCACGCCGCTTTTACATACTGACCAACAACAGTTGTTCTCGTTCCGTTCCGTTCGTTGTTGTTGTTGTTGTTGTTGTTGTCGCTTGGGCCTAGGCCAAGAGCTATGGACGCGAGCTTCTTCTGTAGATTTTAGTTAATTTGTATAAAGCCTGAATTAATCACGCTTAATTGCAATAACTTGACCAGCCCAACTCTCTCTCTCTCTCTCTCTCTCTCCCACTCTCTGTCTCCCTCTCTTCGTTCTCACTGTTTCGTTTTGGTTTTTACGTTTATTTGATTTGTTTTCAGGTAAACTGTTGCAGCCTCTGCCTTTTGCTTGCCCACCCTTTTGCCCGTTCCGCGCTGCTCTTTACCTGTCGCCGTGTTGCGTTGTTTATTTTTGGTTTTCAACGTTGCTTGATTGGTTTTTTTCTTTACTTTTGTTTGTGTGTTTTTTGTTTCTTTCCTCATCGCCGTTCTCAATGTTTCGTTATCTTTTGGTCAAATGCAACACGTTGCGTTGCGTTGCGTTTCGTTCATAATTTCAAGGAATTGAACAAAGAGAGAGAGAGAGCGAAAGAGAGGGAGAGTGAGCGAACAGGTAAAGACAAGCCCTGCGATCACTGTTGTTGTTGTTGCATTGATATTAATCAAGGTGTCATTGAAATCGTTTAAATTATGCACTCCAATCCAGTTCAGTCCACTCCAGGATTTTTGTCGGCATTTGTGAACGTTTCTTTGTTTGCCCTCTCTCAGTCTCTCTCCACGTCTGTCTCTCTCTCGACTTTTTCTTGGTTAGATAAGTTAGCCAGAGACCGTGTTGCAGCCTCTTTTGTTGCGTGAGTCATAAATTTTATTGATTCTCTTCTTCTGCATTCTGCTGATAAGCGCCAGCGTTTAGATAAAGCTAAGGCCTTGCCTTGCCTCGCCTGGCCTCAGCTCTAACATCGACAGCAACAACAAGAAAACTTTTACAGCGTGTCTTCCCAGGTTGTCTGTAAGTAGGTTAGTTAAGAGGCTGTGGGCATGGCTCACGATAAGGCCAATTGATAAGCAAATTGATGTCGCTCAGAGCTAAAAGTTTCTAGACCAGCTGGGGCCATTTGTCTTTGGTTAATTGCTCCTCTTTCGCAACTCTTATTTATTTGGTCTCATATATTTTATTGAATATATTTTTTAATTATTTTTTATTTTTCTAAAAATGTTAATTAATTAAGATAATTAAAATATAAAATTAATATCTTTAATGAACCATTTAAGAGAAAAATATTTTAAAATATTTAAAGTAAAATATAAATATAAATATTTTTAATATAAAAATATTAATAAGAGAGTATCAGACAGTCGGCTACAGTTGACTGCAATCCCTTCACTTTGTGTCTAAAATTTACAGTTCGACAGCAACTGCTTTGGTCTTACAGTTTCACATGAACTTTCATATACATAAATAGCTCTGTATATGGAGTAAGCTTCTGTTAATACTACACGTCAAACTGTAATCAATTTATTTATAATTTAATCGCTTACCGTTGCTGGGTTTTTGTGGTATTTCATTGGCATCGATGCCTCGCGCCTGAAAGATGTGCGAAACGGCGCTGCAGTTGGGGCTGAACTGCTCGATGATCGAGGAGCCGCCAGCCACGCCGGCGGAGGCAGAGCCACCCGGACCAGCAATGGGTCCAGGCGCAGCCAATGCGGCTATCTGGGCGCCAGCTAAGGAGCTGCCCTCTTGCAGCTGGCCCTCTGCTGCTGTTGTAGCCAGCAGCAGGAGCAGACTATTGAATATCACAAAGTAGGCGGTATTTCGTGCTGTTCTTCTGGAACTGCAGTGCAGATCCTTCAGATGTGGTTGTTGTTGCTGGGAACGTTTCGCTGCAGACATTTTGTTGCTTTTTGCTGTTGGTGTTGCTTTGTTGTTTATGTTGTTGCTAAGGCTTTGTCACAATCAATCACACGCGTTTATCACACGACGCACAATCGATGAATTTTATGACGTTGCCGGCTTTTGCTGTTGCTGTTGCTGTTGCTGTTGTTGATTTTATTGCACTTTGCTTTGCGTGGTACCGTAAATAAATTTGGCCACAACGTGAGCGAGAGTGAGAGACGGATAGGAAAGAGGAGCAGAGAGAGAGCGGCACACGCACTACTTTACAAAGATAAACGGCACACGGACAACGTAATGCATTACGTTGTTTATGCCGGCATTGCAGTTGCCTGCTCTTGTTTTTGTTGTTGCTGCTGCTGGTGCTGCTGTTTCTTACTGTGCATTTTATGATGTGTAGGTGCAGCAGGTAATGTGCTCTTTGGTTTCGTTAACAAAATGTATAAAGTAGCAATAACAATTAATAAAACACGCACAAAATACGCGCATACACTCTCACTCGCGGACGAACAGCACGCACAACGAAACCGATGCGAAGCGTTACACTCACAAAACACGTTCGTGCGGATCGAGCGCGGAAATTTGACTGAAACTAACAAGAGAGCCATATCGCTAACATACTGTTGAAGAGCACAACATAATGTTAAAGCTACGACATGTTAATTTTAACACCTATGTTAAAGGAGGCTCTGCTGTTACACATACAATGCCACAAGTTGGGACATCTGTTGCCCAGAGTGACGTCACAAATTAAAGCACCTGATATGACACATACAAAATTTTATAGATAAGACAAATTCAATTGAATAAATTTAAACCATATTGCTATTTTTGTCTGAAACATGCATATTCTTTATAATTCAATTCAATTCAACAAAATTGTTCCGTAACCTTGTGATAATACAAAATATTGCATATTATAATGACACATTTAAAAGTACACTAATCAAAACAGGCCTAGAGGTATGAAGACAATATATACATACTTAAAATTTGCACAAATTTAAGCTCCAATTTAATTAAATAAAAAATGTGCTTCTCAGTGTTAAAGGTGTTAAGTAACTATCGTTGTGTCAGCTCTGCCAGCTATTGTTGGCGGTTTATTTGAATTTATGTGCAATTATTGCACATATTGCATGTAATTGTTGTCATTATTTATAGCATCATTACATATAGTAGTATAAGAAATGCTAATAATAATTTGTTACAGATCTTATTCTATTTGATAAGCTTTTAAGTTATAAATTGTTTACCAATCATTTTCGATTACAGCATATCGATGGAACTATTAGAACTGTCTGTTACTCTGTTAATTACCGCTTCTCCCATCGCTAACACAGCTGTTTTGGCGGCATTCACGTTCGGAAAATACGCAACACTTTCTGGACTAAATTAATTTATAATGTGCAGCAATTGTTAAGTTTTACCAGACCAAGGTTGAGTGCGAGTATTATGGGGGATACAAGCGGAATAAACGAGGCACTGGAGAAGTTCTTTGGCCACAAAAGCTTCAAATCAGATCTGCAAGAGCGAGCCATCACATGCGCTGTGAAAAGTAAGCAAAGAGAATTCGAACCGTGCCTAGCTAACTGTATATGTATATCTGGTCTTGCAGAAAAACAGGATGTTTATGTATCAATGCCCACCGGATCGGGCAAATCGCTATGCTTCCAGCTGCCCGGCTTAATGTGCGAGAATCAATTGACAATCGTTTTCTCCCCTCTGCTGGCATTGATCAAAGATCAGATCGATCACCTGTCCAAACTCAAGGTGGAGGCAGACTCACTCAACTCCAAGATGAGTACGAAGGAGCGCGAACGCGTCATCATGGACTTACGTGCCATCAAGACCAAGATCAAATTTCTGTACATAACGCCGGAGCAAGCAGCCACCAAGTTCTTTCAGGATCTACTCCACTCGCTGTACAAACACAAGAAACTGGCATATTTCGCTGTGGACGAGGCGCACTGCGTCTCCCAGTGGGGTCACGACTTTCGACCCGATTACCTAAAGCTGGGCGATCTGCGTGCAAAGTACCCGGACGTCGTTTGGTTAGCTCTGACAGCGACTGCTTCAAAGGAGGTACGCGAGGACATTTATAAGCAGCTGCGCTTGCGCCAGCCCGTGGCCCAATTCAGTACTCCCAGCTTCCGATCCAACCTCTACTATGACATTGTGTACAAGAACTCCATTGAGGATGACTTTCAGCACTTGGCCACATTTGCACTGCACTGTTTGGGCGACGAATCTGAATTTAAGGCGATGCCCAAAGCAAAGCGAGGTTGCGGCATCATCTACTGTCGCACTCGAGATCAGGTGGAACGCGTCGCCTCTGGCGTCTCCAAACAGGGTGTCGGCGCAGTGGCCTACCATGCTGGGCTGAAGACCTCGGAGCGCACAGAGGTGCAGGAGGCGTGGATGCGTGGGGATCAACCCATCATCTGCGCAACTAACAGCTTTGGAATGGGTGTCGATAAGCCCAGCGTGCGCTTCGTCATCCACTGGGATGTGCCGCAAAATGTGGCTGCCTACTACCAGGAATCGGGTCGCGCAGGACGCGATGGTCTTCAGTCCTATTGCCGCCTTTACTATGGCCGCGAGGATGTACGCTCCATTCGCTTTCTCCTGCAGAACGATGCGCAGCGAGCGCGCGGTCGTGGGGATCGCGAGATGCTCACGGAACGCGCTCTACGGCAATTCGAGCGAATTGTGGACTTCTGCGAGCAGACGCGCTGCCGGCACAAACTATTTGCAGATTATTTTGGTGATCCCACGCCCGCTTGCAATGCCCAGTGTGATGTGTGCAAGCGACCCAAGCAGGCGGCAAAGGCGCTCGAGACGTTTCAGCGACTCTGCATGGATGCCACCTTCAAGTCGGACATTTCACTGCAGGATTGCGCCGATCTGTACGAGGGTAAGTCTCATTCCTGACTCAATTCATGTTAAAGCATCTTTAACAAATTTCAACTTCTTAGGAGGTCGCGCGGGCAGCAAAAGAGCAGCCCAAGATTATGCCAGTAATGATTCGGACCAGGAATCGGATCAGAGTCACGCGGCTCAGGCAAAGCGTGCCAAAAAGGAAACCGAAAGTTTTATTCGGGAACAGTTCAAGCTGCGCAAGCAATTGGGAGCAGCTCGACAGCTAGAGCAAGAGACAAGCACGCAAATCGCACGTGTGAAGCACGCACAATCGACGGATACCAAGATCAATGGTCTACAGCATACGAGTCGAGAGAAATACCTGGACGCTATCATCGATGCGCTGAAAGCGAATGTGCAGAAGTGTGAAAAGGAATCGGATCAGCAGCCACTCAGCGCGCTGAGGCACAATGACTACGAGGCCATGGCCGTGGAGCTGGAATACGAAGTATTTCGGCAGCAGCGCGTAGCCAACATGTATCGACATGCCCTGGCCAAGCAGGTGAGTAGTAGTAGTTAGAGAATTCAAAGCTTCAGTCAATGACCACCTCCATTCCTTAGCTCGCAAGCATTAAACAGCAAACTGCCAAGACGACGCTAATGCCGCTCATTGTGGACTATGTGCCGCGACCGGAGACAAGCGCCAAGGGCGTCTGGACAGGTGGAAGCGTGGCCTACTTTGAACGTAAGCTTAAGGAGTTGGAGGAGGAGAAGCCGCAGTCTATGAAGGAGCCACCAAAAGCATTGCGCGAGCGCAAAGGCTTTAAGGAGGATCAAAGCAAGCAAACATCGATTTCCAGTTTCTTTACCAAAGTCAAGCAGGAGCCGAAGGAGGAAGAAACAACAGGGAGCCCAAAGGATCTTCCTGTCACTGTCAAAACAGAGCCAGCAGAGGATGCTGACGAGGTGGTTATGAAGGATGTGGAGGAGGATGTCTGTGAATCAAAAGCGGAATCGCCAGTGCTTGAAGCAAAAGTAAAGCATGAACAAGAACTAAACGAGACCGAAAGTCCTAAAGAAGAGGAACAGCTGGAGCTTGAGTTCGGGGACAGAAAATATAGGCTAATGGCAAATGGCGATGGAAGCTACGATACGCATCGGAAAGCTCGTGTCTCACGCCTAGAGCAAGAAACACAGAAGAAGCCAACAAGGCCCAGAGACAACTTCAAACTAAGTTTTGTCAAATCGGAAAGTGAAAAAGAAGCGAATGAAAGTGAAAAGGAAACGGAAACGGAAACAAAAGCGAGTACAGATTCAATCAAATTCATAACTGCACACGAAATGCTAACAGAAAAGAAGTCGGAACAAAGAATGGAAAAGAAACCGGAACTGAAGAAAGAATCTTTGACACTTAACGGCGGATTTCAGACTGCTAGACAAATGCTGGAGCAAAAGAACAAAGCGAACATTAAAGAAGAGCCGCAGTTAGAGGACTCCAGCGAGTTGAGAAAGGAGCGAGCACATTTAGAGAAGTCGAAGGTAAAGAAGTCACCGGTCTTAAAAGACAAGCCAAGAGATGAGCCGCAGAAGCAGAAGTCCGCTTCTCAGGTGAAAAGAAAGCCTCAAGTCAATCAGCAGAAGAGCGATGTCAGCAAATCGGTGGTGGAGTGGCTCAATCCCTATTACAAGCGCAAAATAGCCACCAGAGAGCTGTTCAAGGCCCTGGCAAAGCTCATTACACAGCGCATATGCGACGGCAGCCTGGGTAAGGAGTATACTCAACCAAATTATTGTTCAATTTATAATTTGCTCTCGGCGCTTTTAGGCAACGGCGACGTGTGCAGGTGCTACATTAAGGACACGTTTCACAGCCTCAAAATGATCGAGAACGATGAGGACATTGAAAAATACTTTACAATTTCTATAAAATGAGGAAGATCGATCTTTGATACAGCCTTTTGCAAATGTCCTCGAAATGTTGTTATTCAGATGTTATCAGTTGTAAGAAGGGTTTTTTTTTTCTTGTTGTTTGTCGTTAATCCTACTGTAAATATCGATCGCGTTTAGCCTAAAGGAAACTGCTTACAAAATTATCATTTCAAGAGTTATCAATATTGCTTGGAAGCCAAGTATAGATTTTAATGATCGATTATAAGATCCTACACTAAAAGGCGCATATTCAATAAAAAATGTCCTTGTTCAAATCGTTGAACCAAAAAATAAATTAGATTTGTAGAAATTTGAATTTTTTAACTTTTGATCAGAATCAGCATAATAATAATTCGCTTTATATAATTAGTAATTAGCTAACCAATAAACTCTGTTATCTAAATGGAAATATTTTGCTCAACATGAAAATATATATTTATATATTCAAAGATATATTGAAAGGCGATTCACATTATTAATATAATTTTCATTTAAAATTTATTTCTTTTGTTACAAAAATATTCGGTGTAAAACTTAAGTTAGATAGATTAGAAAAAAAGTTTCGTGATTCGTATTCTAAGGGCGGTAAGCGATACTTTAACATTTCTCAAAAAATTTCCTACACTTGGGTTTTGTTTGTACATTTCCTTTCAATTGATGGCAATTATAATGTATATGGTACAGATATTCTGAACAATTAGCAGGGAGTGGGGACACCGCTTACGACTAAGCTCTGTAAATATTACAGTCCAGTTAGGCCAGAGTCTGGAAGAGTCGAATGCGTTGTCATTCCAGATCTCCGTGCACACCAAAGCGAATGGTGAGTAGCACATCCAGCAAGTAGATCAGGGCGGTGACCAGCGAAATGGAAGCGGACGCCATTACCAGATCCAGGCGATGCATATTGGGATGCCAATAGTTGCGGTCCTTGGTGGTGCTCCAGTCACGGAACAGCAGCGCCGTCACAGCCACATACAACACGAAGCCGGCCAGAGACCACAGCGTCGCAGTGCGCCAAGGCGTGCTGGACAGGTAAATATATATATATAGATATAAATTGATATAGTTATAGATAAATTAAGATATTACTTACAGATCTCCGAATAGAGCCATTATCAAATAGATTGCCGTGTAAATGGTCAGCGCTCCAAAGGTCACATAACAAAGTGCCATGACCCTGGGTGTGATGAAGACCCGCAAGTGCGAATTGGTGGCCGGCTCGTCGATTAGTCCCAGACAACATATCAGCAGGCACTGGCAAAACAATGCAAATTTCCAATATACAATACAGAAGTACTCTAGTCGGGAGTCTCCGACTGGAAGATTACACGCACTCGACACTCATAGCAGCTTTATTCTAATCAGGCTAATCTTTCGAAATGGGATCGCAAAAAAATACATAAAATATTCTACACAATAATAGGTATTGCAAATATCGTGTTTATAAGATCACCGGTGAGATATAGACTATACTACCTTGCCATACTATACTATACTGCTGTACACTACAATAATATATCATTAAGTATAATATATTATACTCAACATACTGTACTATATTATACAATATATATTATATATTATACTTTGCATACTTTTTACTTCGGGCTTTTCCCAGAGAGAATATTCCATAACTGGGATGGATGGTATCTTCTAACAGGTATTGTTCTCTATACTTTATAATATATTCTTGAGCTATTCTGTCTGTTGTTTATAAATTTTCACAAAATCAACCCCATATATCTACATATATGAATATATATATATATATATATATATATATATAGTCAACTACTCACCAGCTCAACAACTTTGATAGAGATGAGAGTGTAGGTTGCCTTCTTGTTGCCATTTGTCGTGGCAAAGGAATTGTCATCCGCCGGCGACATTTCGACCCGTGAGATTTCTGTGGGATGCAATTAATCAATTAATTAATTAAAGAATTATTTTTAATTGGAATTGTCTTGGAGCAGTCGAGCCAAGTGCTGCACTTGATGAGTGTGGCAAGTACCTATGGAACGCAAGTAACTCATCTTCTTCCACTTCTTCTGCTTTACTCTCGTATTTATTTATTTATTTATTTTACGAACTGCCTACAGTGAGGCATTTAAAGTTCTTCCTCGGTATCTATGGATGTTAAGACGTAATTGCCGTATTGGGCTCTGAGTTATTTGTTATTCTTTTTATTATTAACTCGAGTGCGCAGTGGAGCGTGGTTAACTGCCACAAAAAATGTGCTGAGAATTTATGTCAATTGCTGTGGGGAAGGTCTCTCCTACATAACTTCCAAAACGGGCTCTAATTGACTGCCTGTACCTAATACCTCTAAGGGCCCTCTAAAGTGATGTCATCTCTGGATGGGCGTGGGTGCAGCTCCAAGTTATTCCAGCAATACAGATGAGCTGTGAACCAGGCGAAGTGTCGCAACTATAGCCATTGTCTACTATATATTGTGGAATTTACTTTCATCTGATTAGCTATCCGATTCAGCTCTTTAGGTATTACCAATGCTTCTGCTTAAGAAATCTTTCGTTTACTGCTTCTTTTAGTTTTAGAGCAAGAGCTATATTGGTTATGAGAGGTGTCTAGGTAAAGCAGAGTTAAAGAACTAAAATAAGGAATATAGACAATTGTATAGATTCGTCTTGTAAAGTGTTAAGGAGGCGACAACTGGGCTATAGCGCGTCGAGATACTATAAGGCACTAAAGAGTGTGCCTAGATGAAAATATATCAAATAAATAAATATATAGTTATTTTATACAAAACATAGTTTTGGCAAGTAAACTGTGCTAATGATCTCTGCCGATCTCAATAAACTCGGTAAATATCCAAGCCTATTGACAGCCTGGTAAATCATATATACAAAGTCTCTTCTAGCAGACTAAATTATTATATTATTTTTAATATAAAAGTTGTATATCAGATCAAGATTATTATTTATTAGTTTATTCAATTTATAGTGCTAAGATAATCATTTTGTGCACTTGCTTCTCTTGGGCCTCTTGATTGTTCTAAATTGATTTTGAAATACAAAATTATTTTCAGGCTGAAATTGAGATTTTGTGGTTCTATCATCTATGATGTAAACATTATGGAAGCAACAACTTTTATTTAATGATTAATTAAATATTTAAAATTGAGCTAATACAAAATATAAATATAATATAAAAGTTATATATCAGATCAAGTTTATTATATATTAGTTTATTGCATTTACAGTGCTAAGATAATAATTTTTTGCAATAGCCCAAAGGGCATTGATTTAGATCAAAATTATTTTCAGATTTGAATTGAGACTTTATGGTTCTCTCATTTAAGATGATGTAAACCTTATGGTGGCGACAACTTTTATATAATATTCTAATTAAATATTTCAAATTGATTTGCATCAATGAAAAAGGCAAAGCTACACACTTGGGTTCACCTGTAGGCGAAGTGCTTAAAATCGGCAAGACGACATAAGTTACCCAGATTGAGAATTTTTCTGTTTAATAAAAAGAATAATTTAATAAATAATTATTTTAAAATTTATTTAAAATTGGTTGAATTGGAAGCACAGATTTTCACAATTTTCTATTTATGATTTAAAAAATCTACTTTCAAAAATCTACTATTGGCACAAGCCCAGGGAAATGTTTAGAATATATTTATTGAAGATACGTAAATTTTAATATTGAATGAAGTATCAAGTAAAAAGTATGAATAAAGAATGCAGAACGCAGCCCCCAGATTTGTGCACAGATTTTGTATATCTTTGACTGAAACTAGTGCATATAATTATATCTATTTCTTGGAAAGAGCTATGCCATATATCAGTCAGTCAGTCTGCCAACACTTAAGTGTATATCATTTCAGATAACTGCCCAACAGCCTGCTTTGCCGATGTGTCAACAATTGCTTTCTGTTCAGCCAACAATGCGACACTCGGCCGAGCCAACACCTTTATTGCTGTTGTTGTTGGCGTTGTGTGTGGAGAATATTTTACTGCATGGTTGAGTTATTCGGGGCATTCATTCATGCCTCATTGATTAAGACTAATTGCATTGGCAAAAGTCACGTATAATAAAAATGCCATAAGCGAAGCACAGACGGCAGAATTACAGACAAAGTTGACCCGCTTCACCCACTCCCAACTGTGCTCAAAGTTATTGAAATGCAGACGGGAAAACCAGAAGCTTAAAAAACCAAATGCAGTGGGGAAAAACTTTCGCTCGAACGTGTGTGTAAGAGATAGAATCATAAAGAGATATGGAAAGAGAGAAAGAGAGAGAGAGAGAGGGGGAGAGGTAATTGTGTGTGTGTGTCTTTGTTGGTTAACACTAATTTGTAATACCAACAAACAATCTAGTGTCTAGGCTTTACAGTTCGGAGGTGGAAAATTAACGTTGCGTGTTGTCAAGGAGTCATCAATAAGTAATGTAGCTTAAAGAAGCCAAATAGTGGGACATGAAATACCCTATAATATACAATATGATTCAAAATAAGTATATATTAGAGCCTTTTATTATTGGAAGTTGAACTGAGAATTGAGCCAATGCATTGGGTCTTTACATTCCTTATCTACCTTATAGATAGGATTACTTTTAGTCCAGTGTGGCATAATGAGCTACTGCCTTGTATTCATATTAAAATTTTATAAAATGTGCTTGTTTTTTAAGAAAGTTTAATATATATACTTAATCTTAAATTAAATTTATATAATTTAAATATTAATAAACAAAAATAATCTTTTTTTTATTAATATTTTAAAAATACTGTTTTGAAATATTATTAAAAACAATAATATTATTATTTGATTATTTTAAATATTAATAAAAAATTGTAATATTATTTTTATTAATATTTGAAAAATACTATTTTAAATATTAATAAAAAACCAATAATATTATTTTATAAATATTTAAAAAAATATTATACATATTCAGTAGTATTAAAAGTTTTATTTGATTAATATTTTTTAAAATATTAAACTTATTCAATAGTATTAAGAAGAATTAACAAAGCTCTTAAATATTCCAAAAATTTTTAAATATTGCTAAATTTGCCAAAAAATAAATAGTTAATATTTTGATTAGATATCATTTATTATCTGTCCTTAATATGTCATCCCAATCTTCTCAACCTTATTATGTCATTTCAGCATGATTCATGCAATGGAAATTGCGGCTAAGTAATTTTTGGTAGCAGAATCCGAGACGAAGTAATTGTCGTAAAGGTGCGCAATTGAGGAAACGACACGACAACACTTTTTGTGTTGATGCTAACAAACTTCTCACGTTTTTGTTTCATTTTTTGTTCTTTTCTTTCTTTTTTTTTTGCCGAGCCAAACAAAAAACAAAAATGACCAAAACAATTTGGAAGAAAGCTTAAAAAAAGAAGACAAACAAACAAAACAGACGCTGAATAATGTAAACAAATCGCTTGACCAGTTCAACGGGTTTTTATTTTCGAGCAGAGCAGAGGAACAGCTTGGGTAAAGAGCGGGAGAGAGAGAGCGAGAGAGAGAGCGAGAGTGAGGCAGCCACACCTGTTTTGCGCTCGCGCAACCACAAAGCTGTCGCTCTCGCGCACTTCCTCTCGCACTCATTGACTGTGTGTGTGCCCAATATTTTGACCGGCACTGTGCCTTAACCTCGTTTCGTTTTCTGTGTGCCGCGGCTCACGCAAGGGCTTGGCGGGCAGCCCTCTAACTGGTCTGGTCTGGCCTGGCCAGGCCTGCACAGCTCGCTGAGGATTGGGTCATCGACTTGCAAGTAATGCTGCTGTTGTTGTTGTTGTTGTTGTTGTTATGTGTTTTGTTTTGCTAAGCCATTCTTGAGCAGCTTCGTTTTTATCTTGATCGCCTCACGCTTCCGCTATAAAAAGTGCCATATTTTCAGTTCACTTTCAAATGCGTATCTAATGCTCTTTAAGCGTATTGACAAAGCGTCGCGAAAACTGGTTTTTCATGTAAGTTTTGAGCGCGTTACACCCCCAAGCTCCCGCCCGCCCTCTTGATTGCATTTGCAGCTGTCTCTCCCCCTCTGTCTCTCTCCGTGTCTCTCTCTCTCTCTCTCAAGGGGCGTATTACATTGGCGCCTACTGTACCTAGCCAAGCTGTTGTTGTTGCCGCCTGAGGGCAAACACTGTAAATTGAGTTTGCGATTTGTTGACCTCATTCCTCATTCCTCACTCTCAGTCTCAGGCTCAGTCGTCAGCGCCCACACGTTAGCAATTGTTATAGCTTTTGGTTGGGTCATGCAATTTGTTATTGGCTGTTGGCTCTTGCGACGGCTGTTGAGTTTTCGTCGGTTGCCTAGGCAGCCCAATTGGCGAATTCAATGACACAGCCAAAGGAAGGTCAGTGTCAGCTAGTGTTAAATTGTGTTTATACCTTTAGTTGCACTAATACCACGGCAATCCGTTAATGACTACATCAAAAAGGCTGTAACTGCCAGAGTTTAATGTTGTTAATAAAAAAAAAGAAAAAGTGGGTGCAACCAACTGCGTGCTGCTCGCTCACAGTGCCACAGGGCGTTCAAGGCAGGCGAGGGAATTGGGTTCGGTATATAAGAGAATATGTTTTATATAAGAATAATATATGAATATATGAATATATGAATATGTGAATATGTGAATTTATAAATATATGAATATATCATATTTTATATTCTTTTATATGCTGTACAAATATTATTTCTAATAATTTTGCTCCTTTTTTTAACTATTTTTATATAGTATAGGTTCCTATGCAGACTGCGCCTATAGGTATACCTTTTGGTCATATAAAATGCATTTCATATAGAGATAATATAGACAGATAAAAATAGATAAATATAAATATAGATTTTCAGAGACTTATATTCATATATAGATATATAATATATAAAATCGTAAGTACGATTTATCCACACTGCGCGTCACGTTCTTCGTTTATTTTAAATATTTTCTAAATCTTGCCAGCTATAGTTTAACAATCTTTGCCTAATGTACTCTGTGAAATAAAATAAAATAAAAATCTGTATAATTTTGGCAATTTTTTTGAAAACAGGCACTCCCAAAAAATAGCGAAAAACTGATCATATTGATAATTTCATATTTAAAATTTGTTATACATTTCTTTAATACTTTCTTAAATACTTTTGTTTAATATTCTCAAATATTTGTAAATTTAAATTTGGCATCCGATTGTAGAGATATTCCATGTAAATTATGGAACTAGTAGGCTCGATGATAGGTATTTATGGAGAGTGAGGTCTTCCCTTAAAGATATATACTATATATATTATATATTTATCTTAGATATATGTATAATATACAAATTTAAATTTTTTTTATGCAATTCAGATATATATCTAGTGGATTTCAGATATATTGTAAGTTAGATTTATATCTATATATAAAGCGATATAGTGCTCTATATATTTATGCATAAAAAGAGATGGGCATATATAGAACATAGAATATTCGAAATGATAGATATAGTGTTCAAGTGAAGACATTGCTAGTGATATAGCTGATATAACTGATATGCTCTTTCAATGATTCTCCGCAGAGTAGCGCAAATGCAAACTATTCGATTGACTAAGCCGCTGAGGCAACAAAAGCCCTAACAACTGTACAAACTGTAGCAGATCGGTGTGTAGATATATATATATATATATATATATATATATATATATATATATATATATATATATATATATATATATATATATATATATATGCATATAAATATTATATATGTAATTTTGCAGTCGAAACACGCACAAAATTAGTTTTCGTGAATCATAGAACAAACAATTTGTTAGCAAGTTCAAATTATGCACAATTAGCACTGGGCTAACAACAACAACGACAACAACAACAGCATTTTGTCACGCCCTTATTGTTGTTGGTTGTTTACTGTACTACAATAACAATTAGTTTTCGGGTGGGGCTCAGCGAGAGCATCAGATCTTATAGATGAGAGCAACGATCTCCGCCTCTCATCAGTCTCCGTCGGAGTCTCAGAGTCAGAGCCGCTTTGATAGTGTTTGATGCACTTTTGCGTGTTGCCACAAAGTTAGTTTTAACTGTTTTTACATGTTAACAAATATCGTTGGCTTACGAAAACTGGTTTATAATTCAGTTATGTGTGTGCATGTGTGTGTGTGTGTGTGTGTGGGTATTACAACATATTAGGTATATACAAATGCGTACATGGCTAATACTTATTAGAGGTGCAGAAAAGTGCAGCCAGTTGCTGATGCTGTTAGCCAAAAATAAACACGTCTACAGTGAGCCAAGCACTAAACACACACAGATACAGTCAGAACTTGAAGCGCGCAATTCAATTTGTATATGTTTCTATGCGTGTGTGTGTGTGTATGTGTGTGTTTTCTATTTCAATTCGTTTTTCTATTAATCCGTTCAATCGGGAAAGTTTGAAACTGAAACCGACGACACGACAACGTCAACTGTTGTAGCTTACGTCGAGCCCAAGCCGTTCAGGCCCAAGCCCAAGCCCCAGCCCCATAGCGCGAGAGAAACAACACAGAGAGCGAAAGAGAGATAGAGAGAGCCACACGCAAACACACACACACACACAGACAGTGCGAGCATAATTGAGCGCGCTAAGAGAACGAGCGCTTGAAACATGTTTAGAAACTTCAAAGCTAAGCCAAAGTGTTAATTGCTGCTCGAACACAAGTTAGGTATAAAATTATTTATAGTCAATATTTTTAACAGTTGCAAGTTTTTAATTAACACGTTTCCCAATTGGATTTATTTATTTTTAGGTTTGCTTAGAACTCAAATTTAAAAATCTGCTTAAGTAAGCAGCACTGTAACGTGAGTTAGCTGGGTTTCAAACCAGTCCAAAGCACGCCTTGACTAATATGCGAAACGATACTGTTTGAGGTATGGTGCATAACTTTGCTAAGAAAATAAATGACTTTTACTTATATTTCCCATAAAAGAAATTGTTAATATCCCATTCACAATTTGAAATAAAAAAGAACTAAATAAATAACAAGTTAGCCGAGTCACAAACCATACAAATACACCAACACTTGCTTAAGGGAAGAATAACTGCGGCAGCTCGCATTGAGCATATTAATTGCAAAAGCATTAAATTAAGTGAAAATATTGAATCTTAATATATCAAGTCGCAAGCTGTGTCAAACTCACTCGAGCCCTGACTAATAAAATAATAATAAAAGACACACTTTGACTAATATATTGGACGGTACTACATAAGTTATGGTTGCAAACTTTGCTCAATAGTTATTTCCCTTATCTGCCGTAAAGGACTTTATTAATAACTCATTGGGTATTCCTTGTTTTATATGTCATATTTTTATATAACTTTACAATTAATTATTTATTTGGTTATTTTTAAATTTTAATTAAATCCCAACCGATTTAAAAACTCCAACAGATTTATAAACACAGTTAATGTCTTTACTTTATTTTTTTTTTTTTCATAATTGTTTTTAACTCTCATTTTCTTTTATGATTTAACAAAAAATTTACACAGCTAGAAAACTAGGAAATAGAAAACTTGAATAAATACATATTTGTTAACTGAGCATTACGAATTAGTTTGATTTTGTTGTTGTTTTAGTGTGTTTTTCGTTGGTTTTTATACATTATATTAATTAGGTGCCACCTCAATATTGAAACAACAAAACTTAAATACAGTCTTTCCGTTTACAGGCCACAAAAATAAAAATAATTGCCGCTACTTAAGAGAAACAATAACTAGCTACAACAACACAATGGAACGTATGTAAAACAGTCTGTATAAACTGTATAACTATGTATATATGTAAAGGGACTCTACTTGCTAGACTTTTCATGTATGTACAGTTTGGTGTGTTCTTTTGTCAGATATCTGTGTTATACTTCTATATATCCACCTATTTTGGGCTTATTTCATGTATGAAAGACGATCGCCTATTGAAAAAATTAAAGCATACTTTTAGGCTGAAATGTTAAATGCGTTTGCCTGACAGAAGCTGAATGATATGTTGTGAATTCAGCAATTTATCGGCAAATTATTAAATTTTCTGTAATTAAATTTTTGGTTTTAAGGAAAGTTTTTTAAAAACTCTTGAGTCGCAGTTCACAAGCGCCTTTACACATACATACACATATGTTTTACCTTTTGGGTATATTTGCAATATAAACGCCTCTGATCAATAGGTTTCATAACTCGCGGTCGCGCAGCCTTAGGCTCAGCGGCGTTTTGGGTGCTAGGAGGAATTCAAATTCCGTTTCCAGCGGCTTCACGAAGCTCACATCGAAGGCCAACACAAGCTGAAGATTGAATCGGATTGAATTTTAACTATTTCATATGGGAGAATATTTAGTATTTGCGAGCTAACCTTGGCCAGCAGCAGCACCACCTCCATTTCGACGAACCGCTTGCCGGGACACGTGCGTCGACCCACGCCAAAGGGCACCACGATGCTGGCACTGTCCACGTTCACTGTGAAGTTGCCCGAGCTGGAGTCAATCCAGCGCTCGGGGCAGAACTGCTTGGCCTCTTGGAAGTTGGCGTCTTTGTGGCAGGCGATCATGTTCTGGCACAGCACCACCGTCTATATCAAAGTAGTGTTAAGAGAGACCTGTGTTTAGAGACTACTGTGTGCATGTGGCTGCTACATGGGCGCTGAGTACTCACGCCCGCATTCAAGGAGTAGCCGGAGAGCTCCATGTCCTCTTCGAGGATGCGCGCCAGGCAGAAGGCCGTCGGCCTCAGCCTATACGATTCCTGGATGCATGCCTTCGTGTAGGTGGCATTCGTCAGAGCGTCCTGCAGAATGTTCGTGTCACGATACTCACGAAACTCGTCGTATATACGCGGCATAGCTGAACCCGCCTCTCCCGTCACCGAGCTGAGCACGAAGAGCAGGGTGTTGGCTAGCTAGAAAGAGAGAGCGAATCGAAAGTGGAATCAGTCTTCCTTCCCTTCCTCTCCTGCTCACCACCTCCTACTCTTACCGTTTCAATACCCGCGGCTATAAAGTCGATTATGGCCGACTTCTTGTCCCTTATGTCCAGCTCCTTCAGCTCGAGTATATTAAGGAAAACGCTGCGCAGGCCGGCAGCGTCTTCGTCCTCGCAGGCCGCCGACTTCTTGTGCTCCTCCAGTTCGTTGTCGATGATCTCCGAGATGACACTGTAAGTACGCATTAGTCATGGCTGCAATGCTAGCTGATGCCGCATGTCGTGTCCTTATACCTACTCATAGATCAAGTCTTCGGCTCGCGCGAACTCACGATAGGTCTTCGTGGGAAAGTACTTCCAGAGGCCGAGGCCGTAATACGAGTCGCGCTGAGAGATGAACAGCTGCTTGACGGCCGCCGCCAGTTTGCTGATCTTCTCCGGCTGCTTGGCATTGGCGCTGAGGAAGCCCATTCGCCTGCCCAGCATCAGGGTACAAACGGCCTCCAGGCCCATCAGGTTGGCCAGCTCCTCGAAGTTGGCCACGACCTGAGTCTGGGGGTCGCGCTTGGCGCGCAGCAGCTCGACGAAATCATCACAGACGGCGTTCAAGGCGGGCAGAAAGTTCTGCAGGATGCGCGGCGAAGTGATGCTCGAGGTGAGCGAGGACCGCAGTCGATGCCACATGGGCCCCTGCTCGTTGACAATGCCGACGCTCGCATAGCGATCGGGCCTCGACTGCCGATACATCACAATGATTTCGGTGGGCGGCCGAAAGGGATATTTGCTGGGATACTTGAGCACCTTGTCCAGATCCTCGCGCTTGTACAGGTGCACGATGGGCACATTCGAGGGCATCACCTCGAGCACAATGTCGCCGTACTGACGGTTCAGATCTATGTGTGAGAGAGAGAGAGAGAGATAGACTATTAGCTTTTGCTCTAGAGTGTCCTGGGAGTCTCTCACCTGCGTAGACCTCATGCAGCTTTGTCATTTTGTAGCGCCGGAAGAATATGAGGAATATCCATTTGGTGCCCAGGAACGGAATGCGCTGCGGTCCAGGTATGTCCCAGATGGTGCGCCGCTTCCGCTGCTCGATGGGCGTGGCATGGTAATAGTCCTCGAGCGGCGTGTTCTTCAGCAGCGGCTTCAAGTAAATCGCACTGATCTTTTGCCTGTGAATCGCGCAATAGCAACCGAGTACGAGTGCCAGGGCGAGCAACAGTATCACGGCCATTACCATTGGACGCTGTAAGGAGGGGATCTGAGCTTTACTTATCGCAATCAATTTTTTTTTTTATAATTTATTTTATTATTACAAATATGCAAATTTTGCCAAACACTTGAGCTGATCGATTAATCGATCTCAAAGCAAACCGGTCCCTGGCCTTAACTCAAACTAACTCAAACTTTATTTAGAATTTGGCACCTAGATTCGCTAATCATTGATTTTGCATTGTGTTTGGCTGTAGAAGATAAGAACATTTTGGGCTCTAACTCTTTTGTTTCGTCGCTCTGATAAGATAAACACAGCCGCGGTGCAGTTCAAGGTTAAATGAAAAAGAAAACCTAAGACATTATGACTTGCGAAAAGAGAAATTGGGCAATAGAAAAAAGTCAAATAAAATAATAATAATAAAATCAGATAAGAACGTTGAACTCAGACCCAACTGACTGCATAATGCTCGTTCAGGCATAGTACAAGTTTTAATGCTATAAAACAGATAGTTTATGTAACTTGATATATATTTATATATATATAATATATATTATTATATTATATAATATATAAATATATAATATATAAACAACTCAATTGTAGGTTTTCTAACTTGGATATGTGTATAATATTTGGTTGATATTTAGCTGAGGTTAATAGTAAGCCAACTTTTAATATCGTATCTAAAAAGCAGAGAATGATCATTTTTCCACGTTTCTTGACAATTTACTCACAAAAGTCGATGCCTTTAGCCGCAAATCATTCGATTTATATATTCAATCAAAAATATGCAGATAAATTAATATTAATAAATAATAAATAAAATAAAACAATATGTAATTAATAAATTAATAATTAATATAAATTATATTTACATATATTTGTTATACATATATTGTATAATACTATAACTTTATTATCTACATGTATAATATCAAAGATAAATATAGATAATAAATATATTTCTCACTTTATAAATATTATAAGAAATAGATATAATTTCTTATAGTATTTAACTCAAGCAACTACTGCTCTGCATGAGCTAAACACTTTCTAGAACTAAATTATTACATTTGCTTATCACGTTTAGGAATTGTTCTTTAACATGCGAAATAGGCAAAAATACAATACATATATATATATATATATATATATATATATATATATATATATATATATATATATATATATGAATTTATTTTTATACCCATTATTAAGTCGTCATTGCTCTAAGCTGTCGTAAACAAAAGGCGGAAAAAGAGTCGAAGTTGTTTTTGCGCATTGGACTATTGAATGGTGTTATTTTTGGTGTTCGGTGTAGAGAAATACTCGATAGAAATTGTGAAATTCGAATTCGAAGAAAACAAAGGCCGGAGCTGGGCCAGAAGAACTGAGAGTAAGGAACAGAAAACTTTCCCATCGTCTCGGCTTACATAATAAATTACATAATATGCTTTCTAATGTCGCATTCTGGCTCGTCGATGCTTTCTTCTCTTGTTGTCTTGTTGTCTTGTTGTCTTGTTGTCTTGTTGCCTGCCTGTTGGCCGTTCTGAGCCGGTTTTAGCAGCCGACTCGTGAAACGGGGGCTTCTAACGCGGCTCTAACGACGATAGCCAACACGCGAAGACATTCCCCCGTTCGATTGCGACTCGACTCGATCTATCTATGTATCTGCATATTAATCATGGTGCCGGCAGTCGACGAGACGAGATCTGTGCTTAGAAGAATTCGCAAGAATTCTTATTAAAAAGCGAGTTTTTTCATCTACTACGACTGCGACTACTACTACTATCATTGCTAGCTGCTTGGAAAAGTGAGAAGCGCTTAGAACGGCGCACGCGTCGCCCCTCAGATGAGGAAGTGATTAACAGCCAAGAAGGAAGTGCTGAACTGGCTGATGATTTCTATTTCTTGTGTTTCCACTTTTCGCAAACCACAACAATCTGCAAACTCAATTCAATTGACTTCAACTCCAGAGAGAGGAGCCTCTAGTTGAAAGCGAGTTGGCGACATTCAGCAATTGCCCAAAGTCACGTAGATACCCCAAATATATATAAGTCTAATTTGGAGTTCTCTTTATCTTGATTTCTTCGCAAATACATTGTGGTCTCTTGGCGTCTTATTTGATATAATTGTGTGTGTGCGTGTGTGTGTGTGAGCTGGACAAACATCAGATTGGGCTAGGTATTTTATATTTTATGACCAATTAATCATTTTGAGAGCACACAAGATAATTATATAAAATAATCAAAAATGTGAAGCACTTCTTAAGGGAAGATCTTTGAATTTGTGAACTACATTTTAAAAATATTTGAAATTTATTTTATCATTAATTATATAAAATAATGTAAATGTAAACATTATTTATAATAATTTTAATTAGTTTTGTTAACATTAGAAAGGATTTAAAATTGAGAAAAAAAAATAAAAATGAAAAACAATTCTTAAAATGATTTATTAATCACAAAAAATAATAAAATATCCAATTATGAAACAAACAGATAAATATTATATCTTAAAATCGCAAAATTAAAAATTTCCTAATAACTTGAAGATCTTTGAAAATAAATTTCAATAACATTTAATTTGGAGCTCAAAAGGAAAAATTTGTATATACTTTAGTGCTTTTGGTTGCACAGTGACAAGTTCTAATTGTTCGCCAAATTTTCAAGCATTTTTGTATGTCTCACAGCCCACTGTATGGGTCGCACGCCCGTCTCAGAGCACCACGCGAGCTGTGGCATTCCTTAGCTTAATTTGTTGATCATTTTTCAGCTTTCTTCACTTGTATTTTTTCCTTGGTATTACCTTACAGCTTTCGATGAATGCTTTCCCAAAAAAAAAAAATATATATATATATATAAAATAAAACAAATAAAAAACACAACAAACAAAAAACATAAAAATTCAATAAAAAAAATTTAAGTAATTTCGACAAATTCAGCAAATTAGTTTGCATTGAACTGATTCCTGTGGCGTCTGGCTGTCCAAGTCCAAGTGCAACAGCAAATTAATGTTGACACCTACATAAAATTATTCAGCATTTGCTTAGTTACGTTATAAAATAATAAAAACAAACTCGTACTTATACAAGGCGACCTGCAAACGTAGCTAAAATGTGGCACAAAAAAAGCAGTTTAAAAAAATTAAATCAAAAACTCAAAATGAAAAAAGTGTTCTACCAATTAGCCGATATTTTGTCGTTGTTTATTTTGCGAAATAAACAAGTTTGTGTTTTCATCAGAATTTACATAAAGTTTTGATCATATTCTTGGCTATTTTTTTTATTTTTTTATTGGCACATTTTTCACAATTTATGCAAATCAACCGAACCAAAATAAATATATATATATTTATATATAAATATATATATATATATAAATAAAGAGAATAAAAGCCACGCGATACGCTGCGCAGTTACAGAAGAAGAAACCTCAGCTCAAAGCGTAGAACGCTCAACATCAGCAGATTATGTCACTACCGACCGACCATATAACATTGCACACGCAACGGAACCCAAACGATCCGATGGTTCGTTCATGGTCATGGCCAAGTCTCAAGCCTCAAGCGACAAACAGCCAAACAGCCAACAGGCAAGCCAGCAGCAGCAGTCAGCTAGCTAACAATTTTTCGCGCATAGCATTTGTCAGCTGACGGCGTGAGAAAGAGACGGAGAGGGAGAAAGAGCAGGAGATAGACCTCAACCCATTAGGTAAGCCCTGTCCGACGTTTGGCTAAGTTCAATGTACGGCCAACGACGCGCATGAAAACAACTGAACAACTAAACAACTGAACAGCTGAATAGAGGAGTCTGTAGACAACCTCCACCTACCTGCCTAACCAAACCAAGCTCACCTGTCCACCTTGCCACCTTCCCATGGTTTGAATCGTAATAGAGAGAAATAGAGAAATTTCGCATTAGATTATTGCAGAAGCGCTAAGGTCTCGGCCAAACTAGCTTTTGGCTTTCTTCTTGTTGTTGTTTGCCTTTTGCCGTTGTCGCTGTGAATTATTCAATGACTGGAGAATCGGTAGAGTTGAAGCGTAAGAACCTCAAAGGGCGCTCCTCAAAATTCTTAAAATAACTTGGAGCAAAAATCTTGACAATATATTGAATGGGATTTACCTAATATTTTCCCTTTATATATTTGTATGTCGAACACCTAGTTCTATATAAACATTTTCAATAATTTCCAGCAATTAAACTGCAAATTTATTTATGCAAATTTTTGTTCCCATATAAAAAGAAATTAAACTTGACTTCATTAAAAATTTGGAATGCGTTTTTACAGCCCATAATTTATACTCCAAAATTACATTTCAGATCAAAGTAAAAAACCCATATTTATCATTGCCCTGAAAAGTGGCGGTCAATGCACGTTATTTGAAACACAAAAAGAGATAAACAAACAGTTTTTAAAAATAATTTTAAAAAAAGGAGTGACTGGCAATCACTTTGGAAATGTTAAATGTAAAATGTAAAATAATTGTTTTCTGATTATTACAAATCAGGCTAACAACAAAAGGTAAATATCAATTACACAATTCTTTAAATGATGATAATGAACTTGAGGCGTGCATAGTCTATATATGTGTTATTTGGTAACAAAAGAGCATTATTTCCATATAAAGGCTGCTAAATAATAATGAGTAATTCATTAATAACGAACGAATTCACAATCAAAGCGCCCCCAGCCCAAGTCGATTAGCAAGAGCAACAGCCGAATCGTTGTTTTATGTTTGCCAAAGTAATTTAAATATTTATATATATATATATATATATATATATATATATATATATATATATATATATATATATATATATATATATATATATATATATATATGTATAAAATATATAATGCAGTATTATTTTTATATATTTTCTGATTTCATTTGGATGTGGCATACATTTAATAATACATTTTGTTTTGATTAACTGCGGATTGGGAAACATTTACAATTGGAAGCAAATTGGAAAAATGTGGGTTTCTTTAACCAATTAATGTGATGCAGGAACATATTTTGTATTATATATAAGATTTGTATAACAAATCTAAATACTATCCTACACAAGCGTCGACCTTGACCCATTTCATATGTGGTGCGTGAGGCAAAGTAGGACACAAATTCGAAGATGCAAATTTTAATATAAATAATTTAAAATTTGAGTTTTATTTAATTTAATTTTAATTTTAATTTGAATTAATTTATTGGGTTGCACTTTTGTTTGCATCACTCTCGCCAACTTACCTTATTTTTGTATTCTATATTTTTAAATCCAATAGAAGATCCGTCTCGTTGTTGATGGGTTTTTAGTTAGCATTTTAGGCATTGTTTCACTAAGGTAGCTTAATTTATTATTTATTTACTGACAAACATATTGCACTGCATTACATATGTATCTACGTAGGGTTGTATTTGTGCGTATAAAACTATTATCACTAACCGGCATTTGAATTGATTTTCAATTACATATAATTTATGTATCTATATATAGACTAATTGATATTTTCTTTTTTCTAGAATATTTTATAAATATTTTAGCTATATTGCACATTGATTATATATTTTTGTTGTTGTTGTTGTTGATTATTAAAGCTCTTTATTGCTGCATTTTTTCGCTCTCTCTCTCTCTCTCTCTCTCTCTCTTTCTCTCGCTCCCTTTCTAATCAAAGTGAGAAGCTTCGCTCCGTTCTTGACGTTGCTATTGTTGTGGCTGTTGGTAATGTTGTTCTCGTCATGGTTCCGAAAACAATAGAATATGCTCAACTTGATTTTTAATCACATCCAGACATTGCACTTTTGCACTCGTACTGGAGATGCGTAACTGCTGACTGCCTATTGTTGTGTGTTGCTTGTTGTATGTGTGAGTGTAATCAAAACTGCATCCGTATCCGCTTGATAGAAATATTCGGATAGAAATATTGTGAATATCAACATAGACGCGTGTGTTTGATTTAGCGTTGTCCAAGCCCGAGACCCGATACCGGAGCAATCGACAGAACAGAACAGAGTCAGAATCCGATTCAGAATCCGAAACAGTAGCCGTAACCACAGTGCCCGCTGCGATGACAACTGCGACGCTTAGTCAAAGACTGACTGAATATGAATGGGAATGAATGTTGAGCCCACGGTCTACGACAGCGACGGCCACGATGTACGATCGTTTGAGCGCCTCGGCAATGCGATCGCCGCGAGCGGCTCTTCCAACTGATTTAATAACCATGCGCTACAACAACAGCAACAGCAACAGCAACAGCAATAGCAATGAGAGCGGCAGCAGCAGCAGCAACAACAGATGCAACAAGTGGCTACGATTCGGATCGATCGTGTTGATCGTGCAATCAACGAGCGTACGATCGATTGACCGACCGACCAGCTGTTCGAATCCGTTTTGTGTGAGTAAGGCAAGGTTCTGTCACTATATATACGTGTGTGTGTGTGTGCCAGTATCAGTGTGTGTGTGGGGTCTGGTCTCCCGGCAGGCGATGCCGCATGATATGATAGCATCGTGTCTGAACCATGTTGCCTACACTCTCTCACGCTCGCCGCAGACTGCCAGACTGACAGACTCGCTTGCTCTCTCACTCTCGTGCGCTCTCGCTCTCTTTGCGGCACTTCGCGCTCTCCCGCTGATAAGAGGACAACAACAACAAGGGGCGCACTGTCGTTTGACTTCTCGCTTGCTGTTTGTGTTTGTTTCTCTTTCTCTCTCTCCCTCTCTCTGTGTTTGTGTATTTTTCTTGATTTTTTTTTTTTTTTTGCATACAAAAGCTCAATGAAAGTTTGCTAAGAAACAATGGAAGCCAAGGCGATTTGTTGAGTGGCTTATTGAAATGTTTACATTGAGAGCTGCGCATTTATGCAACACATTGGCAGGCAGCAGCGGGAGCAGGAACGGGAGCGGGAGCGGGAGCGGGAGCTACCTCAATGCGTGGCCGCGTGCGCTGCTTGGAGTTGCCTCTCAGCAAGCAGCTTGGCGTGAGGTAGGTTGACTGCAATTGCGACGGCAACGGCGACAGCGACAGCGACTGCGACTGCGACTGCAGCAGCGACAGCGATAGAGCGATACAACAACTGCACACACAACTGGTTCGCATAGGCAGCCGAATCAGCTGTGCCTCGTCTGTCCGTCCGTCTAGATGTCTAACCAGCAGCAACAATGTTGCCGCCTGCTGCCTGGGATTTGTGCGTGTGAGCGTGGCGAGCGGCAGGAGACGCAGCTGGAGCTGGGCTGGAGCTAGAGCTGGAGCTGGCACGTCAATTACAGGCGAAGCTGAAGGAGCGCGGGCGACGGGCCTGACAGCGAGTGAGTGTGAGTGAGCGCTAATTGTCTTGATTGAGTTTTAAATTAATGCGAATTTGAGTTGTATGTTTGTGTGTTTATGTTGTTGTTATTTATGTTGTTGTTGTTGTTGTTGTTGTTGTCAGATTCATGTATGTTTATATCGCATATTGAAACAGTTGAACTAGTAATACTTTAATAGAGCTCATTCAGCGAACAACTAGAACTAGGCAGAGTCTGGAGTCAGCCATCAGTCATATATATATATATACAAATATATATATATATATATTTTATTTATTCATTTATTGACTTAAGCACTCATACGAGTTATTCACTTCACTTCACGGAACCATGTTCAGCTTTATTGACTTCCCAAGTAGCTCACACGCTGCCATGAATGCCTGAGCTTGTCGCATATGATGTTGATCCTGTCGATCAGTGAGGCCTAAACAATGCGTTCAGCTTGTGATTATGTCTCATCTGGCAGCTACATGAATGAATGCATGAATGACTGAATGACTGAATGAGTGAATGAGTGAAGGCAAGCTCATGGGCTTTGCATTATTAATTAACTCGACTGCATCTCTGTTGGCTGGCTGCTGCTGCTGCTTGCCTTTGTAACCATTATGCCATACCAGACTGCCTGCCTGCTGCTGGCTGGTGGCTTCCTCCTCTTGTCTCGTCTCGGCTTCAGTCGGTCTTCGGTCTCAATCTGGGCTCGGTCGGTAAGTCAATCAAAGGCAAAAACAAAAGGCAATGCTGTTAATACATCTTTTTTTTTCAATTAGTTGTATGCGCAACACACACACACACGCACACACACACAGACAACAACTACAATTAACAACAGCAACAACAACAACATGCAACAAGCCTCTTTTCCAACGAACAGGTTTCTCACGCGCTGCGGAGGACGCCAACGTTCTATGCCTTTCGGTTTGTATTTTCAAGATTTTCATTTGAATTTTCATTTTACGACAAGTTTCCTCCTTAGGTGCTTCAAACTTTTTTCCTTCGCCACATCTAATATTCTGAAACGTTTCTCGATCGAGTCACACTATGTCTCTCTATATGTAAATGATGATGATGATGACGAGGATGATGATGACGCTGCCTGCCCGAGTTGCCGTCAGACACAAAGTTCTTTTCAACACTTTCGGCTCACTTCATTTTATGGACTAAAGCGTCAGACTTGGATCGGGTTTTGCGCTGAGTCCGCCGCTGCAGCAATTGCAATTGGGGGAGCTGCCTTTGATGGAGCCTGAGCTCCGCTTGCTGCCGTTTCAGTCTCAGTCTCAGTCCCACATCCACTCTGCAGCCACAGCCACAGGCACAGCCACAGTCACAGCCACAGCCTCAGCCAAAGCCACAGCCTCACAGCCACAGCTACGGCTACGGCTACGGCTACGGCTTGAGCGTTCCCTTAACATTTAATGAGCATTAACAAGCTGCACTTAAATGCAATAACAACAACAATTGATAACAAGCAGGAATGCTCCATTTGAAGAAGAGAGAATGAAGCTGGCAAATGAGTTTAGACGATCAGCTGGTGCCCTGCCCGCAATGGCTCTTCTCTGCGATTCTCAGAATGTCAAAGTGAAAGCTGCTAACAAATTGTACTCCAATTTAACTCTATCTAATGGAGCGTGAAGTCTCGTAGTAAAAATCTATTTTAATTTTACTTTGAACTTTTTTGATACTAGATTGACCGCGTTAATAGATTCTGAAATCGATAATTTATCGATATTTTACTATCAATCACTTCAATACCAAACAGGAAAAGAGTCCTAGGACTTACTTACCCACATAGTGGACATGCAGGGTGCACTGCAACAGCTACTCACAATCAGCTCCACGCTGTCTGAGTGCACGAGCATAAATAGTCGTAGTACTCGTAATGCGGTGTATGCGTATGTCAGCGTGTTTATGTGAGTGTTTCGCTTGATTAACACGAGCTGCAAATTCATTTTGCCTTGTTGCCTTCCTCTGTTTTATTGTACTTACTTACAGATGTGTGTAAGTGGGCTGGAAGCAGTCGAGCAGCCGGCAGATGCATTGCATCGCGCCATCCTCCACAGCTCAACAGCTTCACTGAGAGCCGACAGTCGAGAGCCAGATCCGCGAGCAGAGTACTGTGCCAGTTGTAAGCGGTAAATCGATGCTGAGGGCCATCTTCTGTGTGTGTATGTGACCTAATGATCTATAAAGGGCGCGGGCAGCGGCTCCAAGTGTTGATAAGAAAAGCGAAAATCCATCAGAGCAGCGATTACTTCAGAATACGAATCGGAACATAATCTACTATTACAAGACCCTACTACACACACATACATACAGCTACCCATTCATTGAAGCACACACACACAGAGTATACTTGCATGCCCCCCTCTCCACATTCGGATTCCCATTCATTTCCATATACATTGCGCGATGTCGACGTCGTCGTTGTAGTCGCTCTGCTTGTCCTTGAACTTGACCCAGCAGCGTTGGCGAGCGGCCCTTTATTTATTATTATTGTATACACTTTTATACTATAATTAATAAATTGAAGTCTGTGTGGATCTCTCTCTCTTTCTCTCTCTCTCTCTCTCTCTCTCTCTCTCTCTCTCTCTCTCTCTCTCTCTGGCGATCTCTGTCTCTCTTTCTTGGAATCAGCGCGAGTGGCTACTTATCTTTTAAGTGCTGCTGTGCGCTGTTTGTCACTCGTCAGTTTCTTCTGTTTCTGATTTGTTATTCATTTTTTTCTTTTTGCGTATTAAACAAATTTTCTGACACTCAACATGTTGATCTCTTGCACTTTGGACTGATAACACTTGGCAATTTTAACAAAACATTGCATTTTTATTTGTGTACGGAGAATTCACGAAAAAATTATGATTAAATCGATGAATATGCGTTGCGGCATTCAATGAATAATTCTTTGCAGATATCATCAAATATTTGTTCATTATTGATTACATTCACATTGAAATTAATGCAAATTATTTATTTTGTACTGCTAAAGAATTGTTTGGCTAATTACAAATATTTGCGAATTAAACCTGTATTCTAATTTAAAATTTTTTAATTTTTATTTATTGGTTTTATACAACAAATTAGTTAAAAACCAACAGATTAGAAAAATAAATTTTGCAACCACTTCTTCTTCGTATGGAACTTATGAAATTTGCTAAAGTTCAATATCAAATATATTTTTAATTCAATGGTAAAACAAGAATCATAGCACAGTGCATAGTTAATCGATAAAATAAAAGGAATTACTGTACTGATTAGAAAACTATTTTTCAAAATCTATTTAGTCTCATATATGTTTCACGTTTAATTAAAGTTTCTTCATAATAAAGACCTTCTAAAGCATTGATTATTTTAAGCTCTTAAATATGGTTAGACTGAGATCAGCTTCATCATAAAAAACATTATTATTAATTTAATTAGCTTGTTAACTTGCTGACGATATTTACAAATTATAAGAAGTGCCTTGAATTGTTTAAGAAATCCGCAGTATTCGTTCATACGTGATGAGCAATTCACATTCATATTTATGGCACTAATTAAAATTACAATGAAGAAGCCAGAAGTTGCTTTCAATAGAAACCATTTACAGCTTAAATATTTTAGTTTTGTTTATTTAAGAAAGATTTTTAAATTACATAATATTTAATATTAATTATTATTATTAATATTATTATATTATTTAATATTAATTATATTTAATATTATATTATATTAATTATATTGAATAATATATAATAAATTATATTGAATAATATAAATTGTAAAAAAAACTTTCTGCCTTCACACTCCGTTACAAAAAAAAAAAAAACCAAAAACAAATTTACTTCAATTTCCGCATTATAGAGAAGTCGTCTCTAACTTTGTTCAATGAACAGCAATTCAACTACGCAAATCCAAGTATATATTATATGCATAGGCTTCGCATTCAGCAAAGTTATTTCGATTCATTGACATATTTGGGCCATTGATCAACTTTCTCAGACTTTCTCACAGACAGGTCTGCATGGGTCGACAGAATTCTGACCACGGGGCTCTCATTTTGCATAGGTCAAATATTTCAATATTTCGTTCGAACGTTTTGTTGTCATAGCTCTGGCACTGAATATGGCGCTACTCGTATTACGAGCGCCACTCCCGGCCCGGCTTTTTGGCTCGACTCGGTCTGCTTGTCTACAATTTCAGTGCATGGCGCTTTTCTAGGTTATTTAGCCATGCACTTTTTGCGATTGCCGCATTAAACGCAGCTTATGCCCAACTCGCATGCTAATTTCGTAATAGTAGACGACTTTATAGGCACAAACCCGCACGAGTCTTTGACGTGATAAGAGTTTGTTTGTTTTACTTATTTGTTTTAATCAGAGAATGGTGTGTTGGGTGCTCCTACGCTGCGTATGCTTAATTATTTCAATATTTATTTATGGCATTTAGGCCTTAGGACTTAGCATTGAAAATCTATGATTAAATAGATTATTATAAGTATTCTCTTGATATATCACTAAATTTTTGCACTTACTTGCTTTTGAATGTAATACATTTTATTTTTGTTATTTTATTTTATAGCTATCATTAAATTGAATGTTAAACATATTTTTTTACATATTATATATATTACTGTTTCGATGTTAAGATGATACAATTTTAAATTATTATTTTTCACTTGCTACTAACTGCACGCTCAGAGAAATGTCAAAATTTTGATTATGATAATTCCAACTGTTGGCTGTGATTGTTAATTGAACATTTCATTCCTAGAATTAAAAATGGTCTTTTAATAATTTTTAAAACATTTCCTGGCGATCTCTTGAAAATTCGAATAAGTTTTAGCTTTATTTTCGACGAACGCTTAAAAGTATGCTACAATATTTAATACCTTAATCGCATAGCGCGTACAGGGTGTTTCTTTGCCACACACCCATACGCACTCGTGCACACGCATATATGCAGGTATGCAAATGTGTATATGGCACCAATAAACATTTATGGCACAAGTATAAACAAATGATCAAATTTAATTAATGGCACATTTATGTTTGCTGCTGCCACTTAATTTTTATAAATCGCAATTCAGCCACGCCACGCGTAATTAAACACGCAAAACCAACAACAACAAGTGTACACAGCAACAACAACACCAAGAGCAACAATAAACAGCAGAAGCAACAACAATTATTACGCATAACCCACGACATCACGACAGCTGGGACAGTTTTTGTTATTTGGTAGCTCGCATTACGTATATTTCCATAAAGGCAGCCAATTCCCCAAGCCCACTCCTTGCTACAGCTTTCGGCAGAAGCCGCAAAATGCGTGTTTATTAATTAAGCGCATTTGTTTTCATTAAACAAACGTTTTAATTGAGCATGAAACTTGGCGCCGAATACAAAAACAAGCCGCGACAGGGCAATAGACGCTGGCTGTAGCCACAACCCTTTTGCAACCCTTTAACCAAGCACTCACCTGACAAGTCAACCATGCCCCACACTCCTCCTGCAGGCGACGGCCTTTCCAGCAGCTGCCTACACATACTTCCAACATAACAATTAATTTTGTGTATTTTAATGGATTATTATATGAGCATTGTAGACACAGCCCAGCGAAATCCGCGTTTTCCGACATGTTGTGTCAGCCCTGATTGATGAAAAAACAAAATAAAATCTAGACATTTTTTTAAGTATTAAGAAAATGTATAGTTATCGAAATTACGTTAATTTAATTAAATATGCAGAACTAAAATTTATCAAATAAGCAAAGACTTTGAAAAGTGTACAGTAAAGAAAAAAATATATAGAAAATTGTTTAAAAATATATATTTGGCAAAAGTTCTGAAATTAAATATAGAAAAAATATTAAATTTGTTTTAATACATATTAAGACTCAAATAAATTAAAATAAAATTAGGCTAATATAATTTGAAAAGATAGAATGATAGTTTCTCGCATATCCCCCGATAATAAGGGGAATAATAATATAGATTGAAATCAAGATCTAGAAACATTCAATTTAATATGTTTATTTCCCATTATATATTTTACGTCTGCTGTGCTGTGTGGAAATTGAAGAGCTCTGTATTCAATTAAATAGTCATGGTGCACTTTCGGAACTAAACGAGTTTAACAGGATTTATTGTCATGGACAGGATGACCGACTGCTTCAAAATGGAATTAATTCGACGGAATTAAAACTGTAGCTGAGTTGTAGGCAGCATTAGTTCTTAAGTCAATTCAGAAAGTATCTTAATGTGGTATGTATTCATGATATATATATATATATATATATATATATATATATATATATATATATTATTATATATATCGATCATCCAATTCAGACAGCACTGAGCCTTGTCAAATGATTCGCTTTATCGCTTAAGAATAGGTTCCGGATCAAGTGTGTGTGTTGCAAGTGTGTATATGTATATGCATATATATGTATATAGGTACATCTCTATGTCATATCATAATTAATAGCAAAATAGTTAATAGCAAAAAAAAAATAAAACCAAATTTTAATTGAAAACTCAACCATATATTTACGTAGAATATTTTCATTTATTCTGAAAAATTTCTATATATTTACAGATAGCTAAACAAAGACCGTCAAGAAGAGTTCTCATTTCAAAATGCATTTATATAAAATTTTTCGAAAAGTATTTGGCAATCAATGTGTATCGGACTGCGAGCAATTATAACCATTTAACTTGGCTGCTCAATACACGTTATAAGGCTGCGAATCCATTAGATGTACTAAGTATAGAGAATTTTGCCAAAAATGAATTGGCAGGCGTTCGACTTACTTTTATGAGCTGGCTTGACTTAATTCATAATATGTATTCCACTCTATACACAGCTAGTCATTGTAGCTCTTAACTCAGCTCAGCCGCCGCACACAAATCATAATTTTGCTGGCCATAGATAAAGTAAGTAATGCGGCGCTTGCTGCTTGCTTGCTAAATGGATTTCCCAAAGCATTTGCCAAGTTTATGAAAAATAATCATAAACGCACACACAGAGATAGAGAGAGTGAGAGAGAGAGAGAGAGAATGAGATATGAAAGAATTTACGCACTGCTTGGCTAGGCATATAAAGTGCTTTTAAAACCCAGCCAACGAGTTGATGTGCTTGGGGTAAAAGTTTTTTTTTTTTTTTTTGGGCCGTAGAAAAGTGTTTTTCATAAGCAATAATAATAATTTCGAGGCCGAATTTTAATTGCACCCAAGTGGCACATTGAGAAGGCAGCGAACTGTGTCCATCTCACACACACATACACACATGGAATAGAGTGAGTTCTGAAACGAGCAGTTGAGTGACGTGTTTTCAAGAGGAAACAGTTGGAAAATTAGGCAGAGTTATGCAAAAGGAGTTTTAGAATAAAAGGAGTTTCATTAAGTGAATTAAAATTTTAAATATATATGGATATGCAATTATTAAAAAAAAACCTTTTAAAAAGAACTAACTAAGATAAAGTAAATAAGGGTTCTTTTTTTTTTGCCTCAAAATAAGGTAAATCTGACTTAGTTTATGGGAATGACCTTTGAACTAGTGGAATATACATTTCTGCTACTTCTAGCCAAATAATAGAAACATACAAGATAAGTGTACCAGGGTTGCGTATGCCCAAATCCGTATGTTGAAAATCATCTAAGATTATAATTACTCCACATATTTGTTATAAAAGCGTTAACGGGAAATTGAATACTCGTGTATACCAGCAATACGACAAGTTTTAGGAAAATGATATACCTTCTAAATATATTGATTATATATAAAAACTGTACTCAAGTTACAGATGAATTCTTCTTTTGGTTTACTCAAAAGTTCTATAAATTTATGTTTGCCTCTGGTTGGGTGGTGATTTGGGAAATATTTACAAGGTTTAGGGAAAATATATACCTTCTAAATATTTAGATATTTTTTAATTATATAATATTGAAAAATTGTACTCAAGTAACTGATGAATTCCTATATTGATTTAATAAAAATTCTATAATTCTCTGGTAGGAACTGAATCGGAACATATTTTTATAATTTAAATTAATTTCTTTATTTATATAAAAATATTATATATATTTATATATATGTTCGCTAGCATACAAAAACATTAAAGGATGAAAATTAGTGTATATTGACTAAGCTAGTCTGATTTCAATTTGCATTGGGTTCAGGGGAAAACGACGAGCATACTCTGTAATGTGCCCCATCAAAAGTCTACAAATATAATAATAATATTATGCAATTTCAAGCAAATATAAAATAATATATTCAATCAGTATTATTGGTTTTCATTTTAATTGTAAGTAGTTAAATTATTACAATTTTCATTGAGGGGATTCTTAATATTGAAAAGAAATGCTAAACTGAATTGGCCATCTTCTCTCGACTGAATGGATTTTCTCCATTTGGCAATGGCAAAGTAAAAGTCAAAAATATGAGCGAAACGAATTTTTTAACGTTTTTATTTTTGTGTTTCTCGACTTTTACGAATTCAATTTGCGCCATTGTGTATTAGAGGGTGTGACGGGGTATCCATGAATTGCTACTGCATACCAGAGAGGAGGGAAGCCGGTTAGGGGGCGAGTTGAGCAAGGTGTGGGCGTGGGAGTGGCACACCTCACTTCGTAGTGTCGCGGCAAATGTCATAAAAATATGCGACATTTCGTTTTTATCGCTTTTGAAAAACTTTATTCTTGGCGCTTTGTGTACCACCCGACACTTGGCTTTCTGCTTTCTGCTTTCTCGCTTTCTGCTGCACGAAGCTCGTTGCTCGATTTTTATTCTTTATTTACATTGGCAATTTCTTTGTTTTAAACAAGCAGCGCATTGCCTTTTATTTTTGTAGCTCGATTGGTGATTGGAACGCGCCCGATTGGCTACGATTTGGCTGGACTGGATGGAGGCTCGACTCTCGCACAGTGGTATGTTATTGATAAACATGAAATCAAATTTCAATTTATATTTAATTTGTTTAAATAATGATCATTTATTATTAGAATAGGTACTGAGAAGAGTATAATATATATTTCGGACAGATATTAAAATTAGTAGTAAAACCTATTCGACATTTGAATCAATAAATTCAAAATAGGTAAAAAGTGTCTAAAGGCCAATATATTATAGATAGTATAGATTAAGCTCTGCAGAAATAGTATGATAATACAAAACTAAATCACTACTTTAAAATATACACATAAGAGAGTTAGACTCTAACTGTATTTCGAATTGTTAATATACAAGGAATTTGAAGTGAAAAATTCGGAAAAAAATTCAGAATATTTCACTAGAATATTATTAAAAATAAATATTCAAAATGTTTCCGTTCATTTCTCCTCATATTACGAACAAACGACAGGCAAGGCGAAATTGACTCCGAGTTTTGATCCTGATCAAGAGTGTAAATGGGGTCGACCTACTTCGATTAGACCTACTTCTGAGAGTAACAGAGAGCTGATCTAAAATTATTTTTATTATTTTATTATTTTGCATTCAAATATTAAATAGCTTTGTTTATTATTATGGATAATATTTATTTTATTATTTTTATTATTTATTTTTCAATAAATTAAATTTAATTATAATATATTTTCAATAATTTTGTACACATATTTGGTGCGCTGGCATCAGAGAAAAACAATATGATCAGCTTCATAAAATGTTTTTGTATACTGATATATTTGTTTTAAATTAATTATATATATAATTTACAAATAATTATTTATAAAACTCACTTGGAACATTAATTTGCTAGTTTCAAAGTTGTTGTGGCACACTGTGTTGCTTGAATCGCCCATCCACTGCGATAACGAACTCTCACTCCAGCAAGTTAAACATCATCAACAACATGGCTGTCCCTCCTCGAATGGGCACTCGAGGAAAACAGCTTTTTCGCGTCGCCATAAAATGCAAGTGGTCAAAAGTGGAAGAGAGAGAGAGAGAGAGAGAGAGAAAGAGTGGCAAAGAAAGAGAGCAAAGAAAATCAGAAAATGAAAAACGAAGAAAAACAATTAAATGCCAAGCAGCAGTAGCGGCAGCGACAGCAGCAGCAGCAGCAATCGTTGGGTGAAGAAAACAAGCAAATAAACTTGGTAGCTGCATTTGCGACACACGTCGAATGGCGTCCCCGCCAATGGGGCAACTCAGTTTAATTGAAATCAAGTCGACAGCGAAGGATGTGGGCGGGTGTGTGCGGCCGGGCGGGGTCAGGCTTGCAAATCGAATTGAAAAACCCAAAACGTATTCGAAAATCGACAGCAAAAGTAATTGAAATTGTATGAGCAACAATATAAAGTAGGCAGACGGCGGAGGCGGGGACCAGCAAAAAAGCCAGCGGCAGCAGTGTCCAATCCCCCTCAACACACTGTGCACATAAATTGGCAAACAGGACGACACTGCAGCAAAAATCAATGACCCCGCGGTATAGAGGGTAGCCAAGATACCCTACCGCTTTGGTAGTTTAAAAATTTATAAAAATTTTATATTGTACATAGTAATATATTTTTAAATTATTACTATAATATTTCGGTTATTTGATTATATGTGTATTTATCTGTTGGTATGTAAAAAAATAAATAAATAAATAAAATAATAAAAAATAATTAAACGTTAAAATTTTAGTTAAAAATTATATAACAAAATAGAAATATTTTACTCAATATACAAAACTATACAATATGCATCAGATTCAAAATAACCTACGAAAAGTTAGTGCCTTTAATAGAATTTCGATGAATGTATATATAGAATTCAGCAGAAAATACTTTATATCTTCCCTATAGGGAACTGCCATAGATATTAGATTACCAAATAAGATTAAATTCATGAATTTATTTATTTTTAAGCTGAATAAACTCAAACTTAATTCAAGTACTTACAAATTTTAAAATTATTTTTTTCTTTAAAAATTATTATGATAATATTATAAATAAATTATTAATATATTACATTTATCTTTTGCATTACAAATCGTTTGGCAAAATAAAGAAATCCATTGCAAGAGTATAGAAACAAAAAGTTTTTCAGGCCTTGGCACTTTTTTATGGTTTGCGTTGACGCGCCCACACACTCGCTGTAAGTAGGAAAATTTATGAGCCATGTTAAAGAAATGAAAATTTTGCTACGGCTCGAACGTTTGCCAGTTTCTTAAGCTGATTAGCTGGCAAGCAAAATCATTTTTAATTACTGCGTCAGAAAAACACTTTGCCCTCTTCGTTCAAATTCAAATTCAAATTGTGATTCATTTGGGCTGGCATAGGGGTGCTCGAAGCAATTTGCAAATTGTTTTCTAAGCGCATGAGGACAAAATCGAAAAGTGTCAGCAGAATAAACGCTGACAATAAATAAAAATGGAAAATGATTGAAACATGTGCCGTGCGCTCGTCTCTCGTTTGATATGCCATACACGTCTCTGCTCCTGTTCTATATGGTCCACCTACCCCTCCTCCTCCGCCTCCCGCTCACTCTTCGTCCATCTTCGACGCATTGTTATTCCCTCTTTACTCGCTGTCAATAGCCAGGAAATGTAAACAAATACAAAAGCAATCAGAAGCGACATTTTTCCTATGTAACGTGAACGCGCACCAAAGTATGCAATAAAAATATGATTAGAAGTGCAAAGAGGAAGAAGTGCAATTGAATCCACGATGATTTTACGTTCGTGTGTATCTGTGTGCTGACAAAAGCATATAACAGTTTTTATTTCTCTTAGATGCAGGCCATCAAATCGCATACATCCATAAAAGTTAGCGATGTTTTATTTGGTATTATTCTCTCGAAGATTTTTATTATATATTTAAGAATTTTTATTTAGTTAAAGCTGAAAATGGCTATGCAAATTAATTGAAGTTTTAATATTTGCATTATGATTATCAACACAAAATATTTGTTATTAAAACTAGTTTATTTATCTCAGACTTAAAAATTAAATTAAATTAATAACCTCCAAATATATATATATATTTTAAATTTTGCTGTTGAAGTTTTTATATTTATTTTAAGTCCTTATTTTAAGTATTTTTTTTAAATGCAATACAAATTCATAAAAATATATGAATATTAAAAAAAAATTGTATATCATTTTTTTTATATAAAATAACTTGTATTTGAAAATATTTAAAAAATTGAGTTTTTTTTTTAATTTAATTTTATTTATTTTATTTTAAATATATAAAATAAATTATAAATTATTTTATTTATAAATATTTTTGAATACTCCTGAAATAATAAAAAATATTATTTTAGTGAATGAATTTTGTATTTAGCATTTAAACATGAAAGCTGTACACAAATTTTGATTGTACAGTTTTAATTTAAATTAAAAATTAAAAAATATGGCGCATCGCCAACTTTTAAGCCTATATCGTTTTATTTTAATTGGACATGATTATATTTTGCATTTGTTCTGTTATAGACCAATATATACTATAAGTGCGCATATGGCACTGTCAAGGCGTTCTTTAGCCGCACCCCTAATCGCCTCTATTCTCATTTCAGTTCGCTTTGTGTAGATAAAACATATTGATATCAATAGCCAATATTGATATCATGACAGGCCCAACTAATACCATATTGATTGTTTATCAATAATATAACCCTCTCGTCCTCCATATCACCTTCAGAGCAATCCCAAAGCATTTACACCACATAACTCGGCATCAGTCGTCGGGTCTGTTGAAGTATAAAAGGGTTTTATGACCTGTTGGACAAAGCGTAAAATAAAAAAGGGAATAAACAATTTATATATATATTTTTATATACGTTTTTGTTTTTTCTTCTTTTTTTGTTGTTGTCGTGAGTGGGGAGAAAGAAATCCCGAACAAACATTAATTTGTAACGCACGTTTGGCCAATTTTGGTTTTACAATTTGCTTTCTTTTGACCATGCTAAACCAACAAAATATACCCCAATGACCGCATAACGAGCCGAAATCAATTTGCCACGTTGATAAGGTTAGGCCCAAACCAAACCAACCCTTTCGAGCCATAAATGGGGTAGCCCTGTCATAGCCGGGATTTATAGATATTAAATTAGACAAGATTTTAACGCGCACGTAACTTTGACATACATCAAATCCCGGTAACCCCGAACGACTTAACTTTGAGTAATATCCATTTGAAAAAAAAAAAAAAACAAAAACAAAATACAATACTAACAAAAATGCAAATTGCATGCCAAATGTTGAGATTTTCTGTTTGTCTTTCATTTTATTTTTTTCTGCTGACCATTCAAATATTGTCGAATGCTTGAGTCCTGCACACATGTGACCCATCTTATTCTTCTCCTTTTTGTTGCTGCTGGTGGTGGTGTGCCCCAATTTCACGTTGAAATCGCATTATAATAATACACCATAATAATAATAACAATAATAATACTAAGAAACAACAGTTTTGCATGAGGTGGAAAACCAATTTTGCCCACTTTGGTCAGCGAAAGGTTGAATCGCTCAAAGTTAAGACGCAGCTGTTTCTTAACTAAAGCCAAAACTACTAAAATCCAATGGAGGCAAAAATAAAATTAAAATTATTGGCTAAAATAAAAAAATAAAAAATATATATAATGACTATAATTAAAAAATAATAAATAATAATAAATGTAATATGTTATGGACTTATTTATTTTATTTATGTGTATTATATAAAAAATTTCACGTATTTTATTAATCATCAATTGGTTTGGTCACGAGTGCACGACTACAAGATACCCTGAACACCGTGAAGAAATTCGGCTAAACAATCTCGATTTTTTATAAACATATATTTATTATATATTCATGTACATATATGTATATATATATATATATATATATATATTTATTTATATATATATATATATACATACATATATATATATATATATATATATATATATATATATATATATATATATATATATATATATATATATATATATATAATATAACTGCATTGTTTAAGCTGTCATTCTTCATAACGCAACATGCATCGAAGAAGTACAATGATGAACTATTTCTTCTCACTAAATATAAGTTAATTATTAAAATGTTCTTTTAAATAAAAACACATCGATTTAAGAAATCAACTTATTTCTTCGGATCCAAGATTATGACTATATTACTTATGACAAAATTACCCTAAGCTGAGCTAAACTTTTGCTTGTGCCGGCAGAGCTGTTGCCGTCGATCGTAATCGGGTGTCTGTCTCACTTCTAGGAATTGTTTTCGTGTAGAACTACAGAATAGTACTTTATTGCGGGTGCTTGCTCGTGGCGGATATTGTGAAATTTAATTATTGGTAACTTATATAATATATACAAATTAAATTAAATATTTTATATAAATTTCTCTATTTATTGCAAGGCGCTTTATACTAAATTAACTGCATTTTAGTTATTATTAAGAAGCAAAATTCAAAATGCAAATTCAAATTTGATCATTATTATGAAACTCGAATGATATGCCTATAAATTATGATTGCCGTGTTCTGTGTATTAAGTGTCTTTAGATTTGGTAGTTGCTGAATTCGACGCGTAGCTAAGTAGCATTCGTGTCAGCCACGCCTCCTTTTGTCGTCTACATACATTAATAAAATAATAAATTCCTTGTTATTATTTGCAATCAAAATAAAATGTATAACTAAAACTGAAGGTAATCTTTTCTGCAGTATTGAGGGTAAGGCAAACCATATAGAGAGCTAAAATTGCTTCTCTTCAATTAGTCAACTCAATTACTATCGATTGTATATTTTATAATTAATTATTCAAGCAATAAGCCCTAATGCAATAAAAATAACTTCTGTTTATTGTTTAGCTCAGCTTTTTTTATAACAATTGTCTTTGGAGGAAAAGGGTCATAAATACCAGAAAATACTTCTTTCTATTCCTCTGTTCTTGGACAGCTGCTGCAGCATGCCCCACTGTTCGCTCGCAGTTTAATGAACTGTGTGGCAGAGCGAAGCCAACCTGGCCGTCAGCATTAGCCATGGCTATTTACCTTTGAGTTGATTTTAGTGCTAACATGTGAAAAAAGAGGCTCACAAATTATTTATTAATTACCCGCTGCTTATTCTTTTTTCTCTGTGAGTTGTCTAGCGGATTGAGTTTAATCAACTTTGGGCCATTTTTGTATTCGAAATGCTCCCGCATTGCCATGGAGAATATATTCTGAGGCATATTCTCTGCTTATCGCTGTTGTCATTTCCTTGATTTCGTCTTCTCAGTTTCTTTTTTGCGCAATAAAACAATAAATCAATCACGGTTTGGGTTATTCAAAGGCAGCATCGTTTGTGCCTTGTTTTGTTATCTATTTCAACTTTTTAGTAGTTTGTTAGGTTATTTTTATTGTATTCCAGCTCGTAGTTGTGGGTATTTATGAGTGAACGCTATTTTCTAAGAGAGAAAAAAAAGTTTCGTAATTTTCCTTTTTTTGTGTTCGAGATCTGTTAAGTGCGATAATCTGTTATGACATTGTTGTATGCATAAATTTATATTGAATTCTAAAGAAGATCAGAGTTAGTGATGCTGGGCAAATAAAGCAGGGTATGCCTACATATACAAACATACACTCAGATGTGTACAAACATAAATAAATGAATGATAAACTCTATTAAATAGAGAGCGAATAGCAACAGCTGTGGTGAAAAAACATTTCATCTACTCACGGTTCGCTTGACTTGACTTTTGAGTGGAACTTTGAGCGCAATGAACGAGTCGCTCTCGCTGCTCACACACGATGTGCGACAAACAATGGCGGCCTCAGCTCTTTCTCGCTCTCACTCACACTCTCGTGCTCATGAGCTCAAAACGTTCAGTGTGCTTTGTGGGTAGGTGTGGCCTATGCCTTGCCTCTCAATTCCATTGCGTTCCAGTTGAGCTCGCGTTGTTGTTGCGCTCTTGTGTGTGAGTAAATTAAAATTGTGTAGTTTATTATTAAATGAAGCGCATTTTTGTATTTGTATGTGTATCTTTGCTATGCGTAGTGTATGTGTATTACTATATACGCGTATGTATGTAACCTTCTACATATATGCATATGCATATGAGAATTATAAATCGTCTCCATTGGAGCAGTCACATAATAATATTGAAATGTTAATTAGCGTATTAATTAAGTTATATTTTTTTATTTGTTTGCATTTGTGTCCTGATAAAAGGGCGTGTAGACAATTAATCTTAAATAAATTAAAACCAAAAATAAACGTTAATTAAAAAAATATATAAAAATAAAAACTAAATACTGAGTAAGATGTGTATATGCATATATTATATATTTATAAGAAAATAATATACTTTAATAATACATAAGTATTTATTTATTTTTTTATTTTTATTTTAAACATATCAAATATTTAACATATCAATCAGGAAATACACATTAATATTTATATACAAAAAAAAATTAAATATAATTGTTATTCAATTTTAATTTGAATAATTTTATAAATTTTAATTTTTTCATTTTAAATATTTAATTAACTTTTATTACCTATAACTATGCCAATAAAACAAACTTTAATTATTTTAATTAATAAAGTCAGAGCATGACAATGTAAAAAACCTTTGCTCAATCCCTGCCAGCTACAGCTTCATTTAATATTTATAGCTTTTTAAACAAATAAACAGCATTCACCGTCGGGCCGCGCCTCGAACAGAGGCGGAAGCCACCCACCAGCAGCAGCAACAACAACAGTGCAAATGCACTCAACCGCACACATACATGGGTAATTCTCTGGCATGTACCGCACACACACACACGCTCACACCCGCACACACACAGTGCTGAAACGCAACCAGTCCAGTTCCAGCTCCAATCCAATCCGAAATAGTTGATTTTAATGATGTACATAATAAAATTCCCATTCGTTTTGTGCCAATGCCAATGCGTTCCAGCTTCATTGCATGTTTACACTGATTGTGGAACGCACAAGCACACGCACACACATACACACACACGCACTGCCAGCACACTGATTTACAAAGGAGAGAATAAGGCAGATGCTTGTATTGTAGCTGTGTCTTGCTCTCTCTTGCGGGATGCTGCCTTCAAATGAGTGGAAAAGAGCAACCAACGTGCCGGAACAGGGTTGCTCAGACGATTGCGACTGCTGCCACTGCTGAGATTGCCCAGCGCAACGGGTCAACATGTGAACTGAAGTCGCTCGAGTCAATTTCGAAATCATTCGTTAGTCTTAGGCCTAAACAAGCGGACACGCGCGCGCGCCTCTCAATCCAAACCTAATTTCGTCTATGACCACGAGAAGTTGACAGAAATTGCGGAAATTCGTGTTTCAAATGGAGCCCATGCGAGCCGCCAAGTGCTAAGAGTTTCCCAGTGAACTGAACCCTCTCCAAGCAAACCAAGTGCGAATTGATTTTGATTATCTTGTGTGATCGTTTGGACCAAACTGTTTGTGAAGACACCATCGTTAGCCAAATACAGCTTGCTTAGCCCGACTTCTTCTGAGTGCAACGCGTTGTCCACGAATATAACAAGCTGGGTAGTCCATTTCTGCACGCTACACCCGCGGGTGGCAGTTGCAGCAGCAACAACCCATCTCCCACGCCGGCGTCGGCCGCCAAGCAACTCGCCCAAACCTTTCAGCTATCGGCCAACTCGGCCTTCAATCTAGCCCTGCCGCCCAGCTTCTACCATCGCTTGCCCACAGACGTGCCCGCTCCGAATCCGGTTAACGCAGCGGAGTGCGTGCCCTCGCTCGACTACGTGCACTCCTCGCCCAACACCGATCCCGACATGGATCTGATCAATCCCTATATGCGTCATCACAGCTTCGCAGCTGCCTCCCAGAGCAGTCCGCCGTCGGCGGCGCAGCGCCACCATTTGGCTGCAGCGGCTGCAGCCGGACTAAGCAATGGATTCGCCGATGTCCACGCACATGCGATGGCCGCGGCGGACTACCAGCAGCAGCTGGCAGACTATCACAGCGCGGCGGCAGCAGCGGCTGCCTATGCCAGCAGCAACAACAACAATAACAACAGTCCACTGATGCTGCTAAAGGCGGCGCATGGCGGCGCAGTCGGCGCACGGCTGACGGAGGCCAAGTCATCAGCTGAGGATTCGCCCTCGACAACGCCGCCGCCAGCCTCGTCGCGTCTACACTCGGAGTCGTCGCCCTCGCCGCGGTATGAGCACAACTCCAGTCCCGGCGTCGACAGCGCCAAGTCCTTTGCATTGAGCCAGCGCAGCAGCGGCGGCGAGGAGCATTGCCAGAACAGCGAGTCCAGCCCGCCGCCTTCTGACTATAGTCCCGAGAACTTGACCAGTCGCAAGTATCAGCATCCAAGCAGCGGCCTTAATCCGCTCAGCCTGCACAACAACAACAACAACAACAACAGCGGCAACCATCCCAACAACAACAACCACAACAACAACAACAACAACAACAATATGGAGCACAAGCTGCCATTGAGTTTCCTGGGTCCGCCGCTGGCGGCGCTGCATTCCATGACCACAGAAATGAAGACTGCACAAGGCGTCGGCTCAGGAGCCGGCAGCGGCTTAGGTGCCGCTGGCAATGGCCTGGTCTATGGCCACAGTCCCAACTCGCATCTGATCAGTGAGCGCGTGACAGGCTCGTCCAGCTCCAGCAGCTCAACGACAACAAATACCCAGGGCGCCGCCAATCCGCATGGCATCGATACGATACTATCAAAACCGCCGCCCGTCACATCGGCGGGTCTAAGTGCTTTAACGGGAGGTAAGTTACAGAATCTATAGATTTTATGTGATATATATAGGTATATATGTATAGGATAAATTGATTCAATTTCAATGAATATCTATAAATATTATATAAAATATATATTTTAATTTTATATTTATTATATATATTATATTTTATTTTATTTTTTTATTTTATTTTATATTATATAAAATATATATTTTATATAATAATATATATTATATTATATTTAATTTTTTTTATTTAATTTTTTTATATATTATATTATATAAAATATATATTTTAATTTTATATTTTTTTTGCTGCAAATAATCTGGGAATCGGTTTTCCTGATATGAGCTTTATATTTAAAATTTGTGTAACAATTTAATTAAGAATTAAGAATTCTATTAAATAAATGTGAAATTAAATATATTAATTAATATATTAATTAATTAAATTATTGCACAAATTATACGTTGATTAGGAAATGAATTTCAAGTGAAATAATGGGTCAATGCTTTACTTCCATTTAAATGTATTTATTTCAGATCCAATACGGATGTTTAATCAGTATTCCATAAATTTCATGGTCAAAAACTTAATTTTTATTTGAACATCAACTTGAAACTCATTTAACTATTAACTTAACTTAAAACTTGTTTAGCTGCAATAAAAATTAGATGCCTTGAGCAAAGCAGTTATATGATATTACCCTATTGGTCGTCTATATTAACATCGTTGCAAACAAAAAAATAAATTAATATATAATAAATAAATGAAAATAATAATAAAATAAACAATAACATATGCCATAAAGTTTACAAACTGAATTATAATGAATAATTATCCGAGTCGTCTAAAAAAAAAAAAAAAAATAAATAAAAAATAAAAAAAAAGTTATTTAAATATCAATTATGAAGTTTTTAAAGTTTAGTTTTTTATAAAAATATCTTCTTTAAATATTTTCAACTTTAGCTTTTAAAAATATTCAAAATTGGAAATATCTTTACATAAACGTATCCAAAACTGTGCTTATTGCTGCTCAATGATTTTCATATAGCTAGATTTGATATGCATTAAAAACACAATAATAAAATTATATATTATATATATATATTATATATTTGTGCATCATTATGCAACGCGAATGTATTGAATTGACATTATGCACGGCCCCAAAAATTGTTTGAAACACTTTAGGAGCTGGTTCGTACACAAAAATTCCAGCCAAAAATGTTTTTTTTTTTCGTATGAATCCGGTTTGACGTGATTCCACAATAAAATAGAAATAGCAACGGCAACAACGATTGGGAGCACCTCCAACCCACCAGCCCCTTTCCCAATTTAAGCAGATGGCAGAGCTGAGAGCATTTTATTGGACACAATTCCCAAAATCATATAATATCGAAATTGCAAAATGACGCAAAGCGTAATGCGATACTTAAACGTTTAGCAATTAGTTGTCAAATTGTTTGTAATTAAATCAAAATGACACACGGAAAGCAGGGCGAGCGACGAGGCGGAGGGAGTGCCGATCGGTGGGGTATATACCACATATATGACTTTGCCGTTTCACTGAAATGATTTCAATTTTTCGACAGTTAAATGTAGCCCAATTGTGCGGCATGACAGGGCCCAGAGACCGATAGCCAGACCAATAAGGAGTGGGTCAACATTTGTTCGTAATCAGAAAAGAGTTGTAGGCGGTTGGAGGCATGGGCCGCCAGCTGGCCAAGAGCAGGAGGAGGGCACCTATGCGACAGGGCGTTGACAATTCACCATAAAACTTTTAATTAATTTTAACGAGGGCGTTTATATGATTTCATTTCGTTTCATTTTGTTGCTAGTTTTGTATTGTTACCGAAAACTCAAATCTGTTCATTCTGCTCGTGACAAATTATTTAATAGCATCAAATTAATTCGCTGAAATCGTTTAGATGTTTCAAGTTCTAAGCACAATGAGTTGACAAATGCCTGAGACACATAAGGTTTGAGGTCTTTGGGATTTGAAACTTTTATGGATAGTTTGTTCCATCTAGAAGGTTAAATAAGTTAAATGAATTTTTTATATTTTTCGGTAGCCATATAGGTTTACATAAACATTTTTATGAGCTGGGAAAATGGAGATAACTTCTAGATGTAAAGTCAGGAATTCGAAGGTCTTAATGTGAAAAAATTAATAAAATAAAAAAATTATTAAATAAATGAATATAATGAAATAATTAATGTATTCAAAAGTAAATACAATAAATAATTTAAAAATACAATATATATATATATATAATTAGTATTATAAATAAAATAAAACAAATTTAAATACAGCAAATAGAGAAGAATACAACGTAGATAAGTTAGTTGAAAGTCCAAGCCTTGCACTTTTAAGGGTATTTGAACGCAGTAAAATCGACAAATTAAGACAATTTTGATTTGAATTGGGTAAAAAACTAGATTTAAAAATTTGATTTGCAATTGATTGCAAAATGAATAGAGATTAAGCTTATGGACTCTTTCTATACTCAATGAAAAGGTGGTAAAGAGGGGATGGTTTACGACTGTTTATTAAATATATATATATATATATATATTATTTTAAATAATATTTATTAAAATATATATATATATATATATATATATAAATAAATATTTATATATTTTTTCTGTAAATAATATATTTTACTCGAGAATTACTCACAGTCAATTTTTATAGTTTCGATAATTATTCATATGACAAACAATTTTAATAATATTTTATTAAAATAAGAAAACTCAGGAAACGTAATACCTATTTAAAATATATCTAAGTAATATATAATTTTCTTTTTAAGATTTTTAAATTTTATTCATTAACATTAAATAAAATTTTATGTCCCACAGCTGGCATTCCACGTTTTTCGATAGCCGCAGCTGCGGCGGGCATGGCCCAGTATCTGTCGCAGAGCCAAGGAGCGCCACTGAAGACGCACGCGGGGCACATTGTGGATCGCACGCATCTGTACTGGCCGGGACTGCAGGGTCTGGTGGCCAATCCGATAGCGTGGCGAGAGCGTCTATCGAACACAAGTAAGTGAATGAAATCAATATCTGAATATGTGCACTAATTTGCACATGCCGAGCACTTCACAACACGAGACATCGCATAAGTGTGTCTGCTGAACAATCATTCAGTGCATTCAATGCTGCGGTGGCACGTAATTTGGTTACAATTGTGGCGAGGCCAGCGGGTTCGGCCGATGATTTGTCAACAATGAAAGCCACACCTCGAGCTTCATTGAAGCCCGGGCGACTTCCTGTTGATACCGTTAACAAAGCGCAGCGAATGAGGCAGCTGCCCCTAATGATCATGGATCGCTACTCAAGTGATTACCAATGTGACGCGTCCAATGTGCTTAGTGCATGGCCGATGGTCGATGGCCCATGGCCCATGGCCCATGGCGCATTGTCGAACTCATTAAAAGAACTGGCAGCAAAAATAAAAGCAGAAGACGAGAAATACAAATAAAGAGAATCACTTTAACACGATCAGTGATCAGCGCTCAGCGCTCAGCGCTCAGCGATCAGCGAACAGAGCTGGACGCATCCAGCGATCGATCTATACAGCTGACAATGACTGCACATAAAAGAAGAATTTATTTAACTGAAAAGCCATATGAAAAATTAATTTACTCGCGTCTTTCGCTTTCGAGCATCGAGTTCGACTGCGCTGGGACACCGATTCGCTGGATCTGCTTACTTCATTATTACATCTATTTATAAGGTTCCGCTCTCGTTCCCGCTCTCCCCCACACTTCACACCTAAGCTCATTAAGTAATCGCCCAACTCCAGCTTCAACTCGAACGCGAACTCGTTTTCACATTGTTTATTTATTTAAACGCCCCTGCCCTCTCCTTCTCCGCTCTCTCTCTCTCTCTCTCTCTCTCTCTCTCTCTCTCTGGTGGTTAATGATCGTTCGCAATGGCAATTGATTTGATTTGATATGATTTAGTGTTGTGGCTACTGCCAGGCCATCACACATCACACTGAAGCAGTCACTGAGAAGTCAGTGGAGTCAGCTGCTGTTTGGCTTTTAATTGCGCCCGTGACTGTGCACATTTGCCAGCTGGGCTTAAGTCGGAAATTGAACATAATTTTCTTATTGAATTAGTAACGAGATCGCCAGAGAGCGCAGCAGAAGAGAAATGTTTGTCTTGTGTTCGACTCGATTTCTGAAGTGTATCTCGGAATGCTTGGTAGCTGCTGCGATTAAGTAAATATTATTTCAATTGATTTGCCAAACAGTGTAAAGCTCTAGTCTGAAGAGCGAGTTAAGTGGAGCAACCAAGGAAGCTCAGACAGACCAGACAAAGTAGTTATCTCAATGACCTTGTTTAATTCACCTTGTTTAATGTCAGCATAAAATATACATAGTGATTAACTTTAAGGATTACTAGAATTACTAGAATATTTAATTGCTAATTAGAGGCAGACTGTAAGATAGTACTACTTAACTAATCCCTTTCATCTCACATCACAATGAATCTTCGATACCACTCGATACTCGACAAAAGTCTGTCGAGTCTCGCTCGGCAGTGCCTGCCAGTTCCTGACTAGTAAATCATGATATCAAATCGGTATTTCTCCTCCTCCTCCTCACAAATAATGATGATAGTTGTATTTACCCATATCATAAATCTTGATTACTAACCTTTCCCATGATATTTACGAAAACTTTACTAAATTGGCTTGCAATGCGATAGATAAAAGTGATAGCGACCTTATTAACGTTGTACAATTCGATATTATATGAAGTTCTATGCCCTTGATTGGGTGACTGTTTAAACAATGTGAGCCCCTGCCATAAAAAGCGCAATGAACTCATCGGCACTCACAATTATGCAATGAATTGCATTGCAAATATTAATAAAAAGCGATAAAGGCAAATGAGCATTTATTTGTCATAAAAGTGTGCGGCAGGGAAACTCAATTTATGATAGACCAAAAAAATAAATATATATGCATATATGTATGTGTTAAATTTTGAAATTAATCAAATAATAAACTACTAATAAATATAACAATTGATAATTAACATACAAAATGTATTATAATGCTAAAAATAACATAAGCCAAAACAAATCATGATATAATTTATTAAACTAATTATTAATTATTATAACAATTACCAAACATAACAAATAATGATACAAAGCGAATATATTGAGCTAATACAAAAATTAAATTTGGCAGAATTATCAATCAAAACATTTCAATGTTAACACATACAACAAATAACAATAAAATAAACAAAATATAAAGAAATCATGACAAAGTCTATAGCATACTTTTGTGCGCACATATAAATTCAAATGAGCGAAACTCAACAGCCGCCATTTTTAGTGCGATGTCCTGTGCGCAGCTCTCGCATAAAACAAGAGAATCACACACACAGAAACAGCCATATGAACAATCCCCGTACATATAAAGCTTTTTCTGCCTTGTTAACATGACAGCCTACAAGCACATAAACACACTGACGCACATACACACACACACACACACAGCTGCCCCGTTTTGGCATACTGCTCAGCCTCCATTTGTTATTGTTGTTGTTGTTGTTGTTGTAGGTTCGTCTAGATAATAATGTGGCAACATATTCTTGTAGCGTCTGCGTCTGCCCTTATCTTATGCCTAGCTTCACCCCCTCCACACAGCAGCTACATAGTATATACACCCAACATTTATATAGAGCAACACTGAGACACACACACAGCCGCAGACAGCCAGCGATATAACAACACTCACTTTTCCCGGTAAAAGTTTTTCTTTGCTCTCTTCGCTGTGTCTGGCTGAGCAGCTGTCGCATATTCGTCGACATCGGCGGGCAGCCATAATATGTATATACAAATAATAAATAAATAAATATACAATTTTTATGTAAATAATAAACGCACAGACAGCCATCATTTTGTGTTTTATGTAAATGTGCCGAAAATGTGGAATATATGACAATGTTTCGGCTTGAAAAATCATGTGAAAACAATGAGGAAAAACCATTGACAAGCGAGTGAAACATGTTTGTGAAGCTTTTCCTTTTTTATGATAGTAGATAGTAGATAGTAGATAGTAGATAGTAGATAGTAGATAGTAGATAGTAGATAGTAGATAGTAGATAGTAGATAGTAGATAGTAGATAGTAGATAGTAGATAGTAGATAGTAGATAGTAGATAGTAGATAGTAGATAGTAGATAGTAGATAGTAGATAGTAGTAGTAGTTGTAATTACCACTACTATTACTACTATCTATGGCATATATGTCGTACTCTTCGCCTAAGGTTTCTTCTCCTTATTCACTCACTAATATCCAGCGAGTAAAATAATTAACTTGAATACAAAAAGTAAATATGGGGTACAAAAAAAAATGTGTTAAAGTGTATCATAAAAAGTAGCAGGAACTAAAATTATTGCCAGTTATATAGCTGTCAGATAAGCAGATACTCGTATATAGTCAAAGGCGGCCAAAACCAAGTTACCAACGGGGCTGACCAACTAAAACCGCTGACTACATTTGACACAATTCATTAAGCTTAATGAAGACAGCAGCAACGAGGCCCAAATAAAAAGTTACGGCTGCCAGCAAAAGGGAAATACAGAAAGAGACAGACACAGAGAGGGAGATGGAGAGGGAGAGAGAGAGGGAGAGAGAGAGAGACAGAGAGAGATACAGAGAGAGAGGAAGATAGTCAAGGGCTGTGCTTAAACCTTTTGCTAGCTGTTGCGTTTAATTAAAATTCAAGTGGCGCATTTTGTGTGTCGGTGTCGTCCTCCTAATCGCTACCCAAAGAACTTGTGCTTTAAGCATATAATCGCCCATAAAACAGGCAATAAAACAATGCAATGAAGCTGAAGCTGTAGCTGAAGCCACAATGTACGGTGCAGAACGAATCCACTTAATGAGCGAAGCTAACTAGCAGAGGTTTATTTAAGAGAAGGATTCATTGCTGAGCTTGCTTTGGTAATTGGCATAAACATATTACAAGATTGTTAAAATGAGGTATATACGTAATGACTGCTACATATTATTGTGGGTTATAATTGTTAAAGCCTGAAATCGTTGATGTTCGTGTTGAAGATGGCATATTTTTTATATTCTATATTTTGAGTGAGCTCTAAGCACTCTGGTTTAATTCATAATAAAAACAATAATTGTACAAATTGTAGACTGATTAGGGATATAATGTATAAAGTTGTTATCTAAAAAAAACGAACAGAGTCATATCTAGTTTAATTTAACCCAGAGAATGGAATTGGTATTGTACTAAGTAAATTAGTATAAACAAAAAAGTCAGCTCGTTTCATAATTTCAATTTTATTGTTCGTCTATCAACAGTTGCCATTGTCGCCTCTGCACATGCTCCGGCTCTCACACATCCGTAACAAATGACTTTTTAATATTTTCAATAAGTCAGCAGCAGCAGCAGTTAGCCAAAACAAAACACGCCCACCTAGCGCGCCCCTTGCCCAACATTATTAATATCAATAGCGAATAAAAGGAAAATCCCAAACCGAAAATATTAATGCTATAAAAAAGCAACAACCGAAAAAAAGTAGGCGAATGTATTTGGACGTGAACAGAGCAACAAAAAATATGAGCAGAAAAGTGCAAATGCAGCGTTGGCAACAGGGTGACTTATGCGATTATAGACAACTGGCACAGGCTAAGGCAACAGCCAGGGGAGCTACAAGGGCTCTAGAAAGCGAGCCTGCCACTGCCATTGCCTTTGCCATTTCCACCGCCAATTCATTTTTCGTTTTGTTGCACTGCGTGAGGGCCCTGACATGAGCAAATAAACGCTTCATATTTGTCGGTTATTTATGAGGGTTTCTGGGACGCAGCTGCAGGGCCAATAGATGGATAAAAAGAGACAAATACGAGTGAAAGAGAAACCAAACTCGCGACAAAAAAAAAGCAGAATTATCAGTGATAGGATTTTCTAATACTCTAGCATTAAATAAAATTTCTGAAAAATGTAAAGAAATTCATGCTTGTATTTGAGGACTCTACAGGTTATTTTCCAATTTCAGTCCGTGATGGAAAAAACTTTGTATTATTAAATTATTGTGACTTTCATTTCATTGGAAAGAGTATTTAATGTGCCACCCAAGCCTATATTGCTGCTGGGGATTAGGCTTGTTACGAGCTCGTCTTGGCCTTGTTCCTTGGCACCCTCTCACCCCAACAGTTTATTAGGAATACTTTTTCATAGCTTGCTAAGCTTACGAATTGTCTGTGAAAAAGTAAAAAATACATTTTATGGCTCATATTTATTTTCTAGCGACTTTATTTACTTTTTTTCCTCTTTTGTTTGTTCTGCATTGCAATTGCCTTCTGCAGTTGCAGCTGAGCAAAGTGAATAAAAGCTGTGAATAGGCTATTAGAGATGTGTATTTCAAGACGGCAAATGAGAGGTGATAAAATCAATCAATTAATAATGATCTTAATTATAATATATATAAATATGAAAAATAATAAATATAATAATAATAATATATAATAATAAAAAATATAATAATAATAATATATAATAATAATAAATATTAAGGTGTGCCATTATTTTGCAATTAAATATTTTAAGTAAAATTGACTATATATATTTTTTTTAATGTTATAATTTTAAATTTACTGTTCGTTAATTGATTTTCATTTTTTAAAAAAATTTTACTTTAAAAATAATTTAAAGATTAAATCCATTCAAACTCTAGCAGAAGCAAGGGTTGGAAAGAAAGTTATTTATACAGCTACCCATACTCTCTCAAATGATTTGTAATTGTCAAATGACTTATACTTTATCATTTCATCTGAAACATTTCCTATTTATATCAGCATATTTTATTTTCTATTTATAGAACAGTTTTAAACGGAATTTTGGGTTTGATTGTATTCGGGTCAAAGCTGTTTTGTAGTCTTGTTGGCAACATTAACTTTCCGCTCTATTTCAGCCACATCTTGTGCTGAGCTCGCGCCACATCCACATTTACCTCCAAATTTTCATAATTTAAATTAATAATATTAGAGAAAATACACCAAAGTATCATAAAGGGACTCAACTTTCAAGAGAACTAGTCCACAGTGAAGAGTCCAACTCGTATATTTGTTGTATATGTAAGTCTCAAGCGGCATACACACCAAAGGCAGGCACTTCAACCCTCACACACACACACACACACACACAGAGCAACGGCACCCACAATTTGGGCATCATCTTTTTACCTAGCGCCAGGCGCGCCCTGTGCATATTTAGTCAAATCATTTCACATAATTAGGGATCATTTAATAATGGGGTGACATTAATTGAAAGCGCACACACACACACACAGCAAAGAGGACGGCATAAGGGCTGCTGAGACCACCCACCCACACTTCTCAAGAGAGAGAGAGAGAGAGAGCGAGTCAACTGCTGCCGTTTAATTTTATGACCACCACCCAGCCTCTGTCCACTTGACTGCCTTTACGAGCCTTCAGGGTGCGAGCGGAGGGCATGCTCTAGTGGAGGAGGCGTGGTCCCTGCTTTTATTGGCCTCTTGTCGTCAGCGTCGTTGTCGTTTTGGCTAATTGATTTTAATGAAAGCCTGAGGCCCCACGGACCCAACGCTTAGTGGTTCCCATAAATTCTGTGGTCAATTTGGGTTTGTTAATTGTCGCAACGTGTGCTCGAGCCCCACAACGTGGGATACTCTTCAGTTGTGACCAGTCCCAGCCCCAGTCTTACTTGACTGTAATTAGTGTCTAATTGTTATGCGGAGCTTGCAAAAATGAATTGCCAAAAACAAATTAGATTAGATTTTCCACACGGCGCAATGTTTTGTGTTTTGTTTTTAACCTGCTCAATAGCTGCAATAAGATACGTATCTATAAATATATATATATTTACAAATATATGCATATAGCCAAATATATATATATATATTTATAGTCCAACAACAACCCCAATAACCCACAAAAACGATTGCTCAACCCCCGCGCTCCACAATTCACAGCTGTCGCCAAACGCGCGCGCCATAAACAATTAATAAATGTCAAAAAACTTTGCCACAACGACAACGGCAACAGCAACAACAACAACAACAGCAACAGCGATTCTCTTACCTTGCCAACTTTATTTTAAGGACATTATAATCTCGATAAATTTCATGAAATTGTTTCATAATTAAATCATTTCAAATTGTCCCAGCCTTTTGGAGCTTGTAAACACGACTCTTAAAAGTAAATTGAGCAAAGTTTTGGGAGCGAAATGTTTTATGGATTGATTATTGCCATAAAAATAAAGTTTTGCTGAAGGAAATACCAGTCTAAAATGACGGCAACAAAAGTACATGAAATATTTAGTAAATGCTTAATAAATGATTATCAATTTAAGTATTGCTCTTCACTTAAATATATTATAATTATTATATATTAAACAGGTGTTAAATCTGTAAATATGTGAATATATGGATTGATCTCATTGTTAGTTATGTTAATACATTTGCTTATTTTTAGTATGGGCAGATTGCACATAAAAAAAATAAATAAAAACAAATTTATAATATATATGTCGGAGAATTATGCGATGAGTATGGTGAGCGATATGCACTATCGATTGCCATCAACTGTGAGTGGCAACTAGGGTTAGTAAAAACCCTGTTTGCTCAGTGTGGTCCGTGTACGTAGTGTTGAGAAGGATATGGCTGTCAGACGTTCGGCTGTCAGACGTTCGGCTGTCAGACGTTCGGTGGTCGAAAGAGTTGGCAACGCGGTCGTAAGAAAAGAAAGAGAGTGTGAAGCCTAGTGGCCAGACAGACTAGGAAAGACACTTGGAAGAGAAACTTTCAAGTCAATTAATCATGAACGCACGTACACGTAACACACGTAGTTCCAGTCGAAGGGTGCCTACTGAAGCCCCTAAAAATGTGATGGCTATGGGGAATATATTTGTGCCTACAACTGACGACATCTTTTCATGACCCCAACCCGATATATATATATATATTATATTTTATTCTTTACTTTATATATTTTATATATTTTCTTTATTTTGATTTTCTAACTTAAAATCTTCTTTCGCTCTCTTTCAGTGTCTGCTAATTTGTCACAGTCCCATCAGCATCATCCATCCAGCGACAAGGATGGCAAGAAGAAACACACCCGCCCAACATTCAGTGGCCAGCAGATATTTGCGCTGGAGAAGACGTTCGAGCAGACGAAATATCTGGCTGGACCAGAGCGCGCCAAGCTCGCGTATGCCTTAGGAATGTCCGAGTCGCAAGTTAAGGTAAGCAACGCGTCACATTTCGGGCACGCAAATTAAATGCTCATAAAATGGCGACGGGCAGCCCAAGCGCCCAACTGCCAAAAAAAAACAAGCAAACAAACATGAGGTAAAAGATACGCGCAACCTTCCTGGCAGCCCCGCCCACCGTGCATTACCCCGCCTTCAACTTTTGTGGCATTTGCATTTTTATTGAAACGCAAAGCTCATGGATTTTTGGTTTATTTTTTGTCGAAACCCGCAAAACAAAATGGCGCCAATGGTCTGCCCCTTCGTACAGCCGTCGATTGTGCCCTAAAGGCTTAGTTCACATGTCTGTCCCACCTCGAAGCCAGTCCGAGCAGCCCTAAAAAAAAAACGTTCCATGCGCGACATTTTAAAGTTGTCGCAAAAGGTCGACGGTTTTTTGCCCTCTTCCCAAACCGCGCCCGTAAAATGTTATCAACATATAAATCCTTTGTGTCGTCAAATTTGTTGAGCTGCGGCGCCATCTCCATCTCCATCTCCATCACCATTGCTATCATCGTTTTTGTAATCCTTACCAGAAACGCACGTGTCATTGCCGTGGACCGTAAGTCGCGTCACACACGCGACTTTCGGTTCCCGTGGGGTTTGCAATTTAAATTAGCCTTAAGCCCGGACAGTTAATTGCTTTTGCGGTGAGCGTTGTTTAGTGAAAAGGTAAATGGAACATATAGGACAAGTTAACTTCAAGAAAATATAATATATATGACGTATTCCTATTCATATATCATTTATATGAATATGTAACAAACAGATTAAATTAAATTAATTATTAAATTATTAAAATTATATATATTAAAAATATATATGTGATATTTTTTATAGAAAAAAAAACAAATTAAATGATTAAAATTATTTTTGAATATTAAAACAGTTTCTATTTGCAACTTATTTGAATGCATTTTCCAAGATTAGAAAAAAAATTATCAAAAATTTTAATTAAAAGATTTTTTAAAATGTATTTATATAATTTCTATAGTTGCTTTCGAACAAAATAAATTCATTATGTCAAAATAATCAAAAGACGACGAGATGCGCATAAGTTTATATATACATTCTTATTCATATTCTTGGTCTTTCTCCTATATATAACACTGTTCGTTATCAGGATTGTGCACATATTACATTCTCCGTAAATGTTGTATATTTTCTATATTAGTCTAACTATGGTCCAACAAACTTTTTTCAATTGGATTATCTATTGTTTTTCTGTAAATAACACAAAATTCATATGCAAATATTCATAGAACATTTTTGACGAAAGCCTAAAAAATGTTGCTCAAAATTGCTTATCAGAAGAGCGTAACCAAATTCTATTCTGAATATCTCGCATAATTGGCAACTACAATTACCAAATTTTTGTGTAGGCCACAAAGTTAATTTTTCTGAACAAAAAAAAAATACTAGAAAGATATGTTTTTTTATCTTTGGGGGTATTATTTATTTTCTTGAAAATTTTAAATGCTGTTGACAAAAAACATTATTAATAGAATTTTTATAACTAGACTATAGATAAACATTAAACTTGATCACTTCCTGTCTTCATATAAAGAAGAACTGCTGTATTTTTAAAAGCATAAATATATATTTAATTTATGAATTCTGAAACAAATACAAAGAATTTTCTAATATTTTTAGAAGATATTTGAAATAAATCATGTAACACATTCATCATAGTAAAGCCGCGCACAATCACTTTTTGCAAACTATATAAATTTGCTCCGAAAGTAAAAAGCATTTCAGATTTGTAATTTCATTAGCAGTTGGATGGTAACATTTGTCAACCAATTTGTAGAGCTTAATAATTACAACCCTCTTTGCGGAAACCCTCTTAGGACAGCCCTTAAATGTTTCTCGGTCGCAAATTTTGCACAAATCAGGTCCTTGGATTACGAGATAGGCAGAGTGATAAGAAATCACGTTTATGATGAGTAAAATGATTAATTACCAATGAATGAGGCCGTTGGCATTGCCAGGCATACGAAACGAGGAAATTTCTATGTAGACCCAGGAAGAGCATGAGAGTAGAGCGCAGGATTGATGGCTTGAGCTGCAGCTAAATATGCGTCATTTGTGCAGGGGCCGAGTAGAAACAGAGACAGAGATAAAGGGAGACTGTTAGAGAGAGAGAAAGATGGACAGCGTCTGATGACGAGTACAAATGGTCACAGAGATGGATGAGTGCAGAGCAGGATTGGGTTGGCCTCTGTCTGATAGACATGCCAAATGACTGCATGACTTTTGGGTGAGTGTAAATTAAATTCTGTGCAAGGACGCAACAACGACGACATCAGCTTCATACATATTCAATTAGTGTGTGTGTGAGTGGTTGTGTGGGCGGATAGAGCGTCTCTTCTCTTCTCTAGTCAGATGAAAATGAAAAACAGCCATGACGATGATAGTATGCAAATTGACAAACAAAAACACAACAAGAGCTGCACACACAGAGCCCCAAAATATGACAGGCACACAAAATGCAAAACAGTCAGAGACTGTCTCTCGCCCTCTGCCACTCTGTGTGTGTGTGTGCGTGTGTGTGTGTGGGCGTGGCTGCAGCTGGGCGTATGCCAAATGATCTTGACAAGAATAATTGCGCTGTTATCATAATTAAAACCGTTTTTGGACACAACACACTCTGGCTCTGACTCTGCCACCGCATGAGGGACATTTCATTTTGCCAATCATTTAATGCAAATGGTCGCCATTTTGTACGTTCTTATAACGGTACCCCGTCTAACTCTCTCGCCCTCTGCCCCTGAGTGAATTATAGCGTCTGCGACCATTATTAATGACATTCCTGCTCTGCGTCTTTATGGACTTGTGTAGTTAGTACAAGCCATAATATTATTGCATGATTCGTTGTTATAGCTTTTTCGTGATTTAGCTTTTGCATAAATGTATGAGATTTTCCCCAATGATTGTTGAGTGCGGGCATGTAAACACACATGCGAGAGGCAAATGTAATCAGTGGGGCCTGAGTGTCTGCTTGGGCTGAGGTACTTTTCTGTATTTTTGGGAAAATACCTTTATAAATATAGAAAATTCAGTTTTACTTGAGCAACTCTTCTTTGTGAATTTAAGTTTAAGATTTCACAGAGATAATTTAAATGAATCTCAATCACGCATGGCTTTCAGTTTCTTACTCCCTAAAATATTTTTGTTTTATTGAAAATCTTTCCGCATAATTAGCACATTTATATCGAAAGCTTGTGGACCAAATCGATTCGTAGCGTTTGTCAAAAGTGTCAAAGGCATCAGGCAATGAAAGAAGTTCCAAGCCGACAAGTTGACAATGGGACAAGCCAGTCATAAAACTTATGACAGATATGTGAAATATTGTCTAATTGATTTTTGGTAATCGTATGGAATATACCAGCTGGCTGGCTAGCTGCCTGGCCCATTGTTGTCTACTAATGGGTTTGATTGTGTGTTAATGAATGGAATGAAAATTCTGTGAAGAACTACCAATAAGAGCCGTAGAGACAGCGGGAGGGGGAGGTCTTCCATCGAAGACTACGCCATTGCTCCACACACTGTTTTTTGGGACTCACAATTAGTCAAATAGAAATGGATTTTATGGGCGCTGGGACTGCACGTTAATGGCCCACAAAATGCAAATAAATCAGAAACTCACATAAATACCTGTACGAATACGGTCATATAAAAGGGAAGGGTGAGCCTGTAGTTCGAACTCAAATTTACGAGCCACTTTTAAAGACCAGAACTACAGCAACAACAGCAACAACAAATGTTTGTTAACCAATAGGAAATAAAACGAGCTCAGCTCCGACTTGTCAGTCGATCAGGGGCGGGTGAAGGGCAAAGGCTAAGGGTTCGAAAAGGTGTGTGTGCGCAGCCATGCTGTAAATTTTCATGAGTTTAAGTACCCATGGTGCGCTATGCCAGCCCAGCCGCTCCTATCCGATACTATACGAAACGAACTCGAACAGGACGCGCGTAAACAAATAAATTTCCAATTTGGCCAGAGCCATATATTTGCCAGCGCTGAGACAAAATGCATAATAGTGGATGGATGTCCAACAAAATAAAAAGGTTTTTGATTTTGACAACCATCCATCCGTTCCTATGAAATTTACATAACGCTTTTCATCCTTATCTGGCCACCGACACCTGACGGATGCCCCGCAGCGGTGCCAAAAAACCAAAAAAAAAAAAAAAAAAAAAAAAACAAAGTGAGCAGCAGACACCGCTTGACCAAAACATTGGCATATGTTTTATAGCACTGCCTCCTGTCCGCAATAAATAAATCCGTGTGCCCGAAATGCACAAACCAATCCAATATGGCATGCCCACTCCTCCGTGCCGCCAGCTATCGAAGCGTAACGCTGCCACCACGTCAAATTGATTGCCACAATATTTGATTGACTTTGACATGTTGCCTGTCATAAATTTCCTAGTGTTTGCGTGTGTGTGAGTCTGTCTTTCCTTGCATGTTGTACCTCTGCCGCTTCTAAGACGATCTTGATCTCGCTTGGTGGTCATAATAAAACGTTGGCGCATATCGTGGCCAGATCTGCGGCAGAGTGTTTCTTACTGCACGAGCCAGCTGGCTGTAAAATTATTTATATATAATTTTAAAAATCGAATTTTAAAAATTATTTATATATCATTTTAAATATCATTTTTTTTAAATTATTTCAAGTTAAATGTCAAATTCTAAAAATTATTTGTATAGAATTTTAATTATGAAATTTTAATAATTATATATATATAATTAAGAACATCACATTTAAAAATTATTTATAAATAATTTAATACATAAAATTTTAAAAATTATTTATATAATTTTAAAAATCAAATTTTAACATTTATTTATATATAATTTTAAATATCCATATTTTTAAATTATTTCAAGCTAAATATCAAATTAAAAAAATTTTGGCCTTAGCCCACTTCTATATTTCAAAAGTTATCTGTAAATATTTGTATGCAGTATTCTTTACCATGAACATAACTTACTCATGTAAGACATAGAATTTTTCTAGAATAGCTTAAGCGAGCTCTGCTTAAAGCTTCAAGCTTGTAACTCATGTGCAGAGCTAGTGACAAGTCTTGAATTCAACAGTCTGTTGCCCACCACTTGGAAACTATGCTTTAGTGGGTGCTAGATGAGGCATACAACATCGTTATGATGTCGCAAGTGGACAGCTGGCAGGGCTGCGCTACCCTCTGGCACGCAGAGCATTCACTCAATGCCCCCAACCAGGCGGGCAAGAAGTTCACGTTCTGGCCAAGCAAATCCCAAACAACATGGACACAGCTGTTACCAAAAAATAATGACCATGAAAAGCAGCCTTAATGATGCCAACTAATGTTGTTCCCAGCCTGCCTGTTAGCCAGCCTGTCTGTTGCTCTCTTCCTCACTCTCTCTCTCTCTCTCTCTCTCTCTCTCTGTATGGCAAAAAGATGCCCAATCTCCAGTCGCCATTCACTTTGGGGCAACATACGAAAAAATAATAATTGTATTTTTATTTCGCATAATGTTGCAAATAATAATTACACAAATGTGCAAATGAAGCTGTAAATTATGTTGTATCTGGTTTAATTGCACCTTTGGGTCGCTGCGAGCGTTGATTTTTCGCATGCCACTGCCATGGCCAGGGCAATGCCAGTGTATACATAATTATTTATATTAAAATGGAGCAGAGCTAATTGCTGCTGTGTTAATACAAAAAATATTATTTTATAAACTGTCTGATCTGGCGGGAATGTCTATTAAATCCAAGCGAGAAGTCAGCCTGGCAATGGGAGAATGCTTAGCGAATAGCCTAATATTTGTTAAAAATATCTTGAACTACATCGTGATTAGCTTGATTTGAGGAAAGTGCTCCATCATCAGGCAAATGCAGAAATTATGCTCGATTTTGCAGCAGCACATGGCACACGCCACACGCCCAAGCAAAAACGTGTCTAGGCCTATGCAGCATAATCCCCCTCAGGCTGTGCCAGAGAGAGGGTGGGTGGGGCATGCAACATATGTTGCCAGAAGCTCAGGCGCGCGGTTGCAAAATGGAAAATGAAGCGCAACCGAAGATGTTAGTCATGGTTTTGCATAGTTTTTGCCTTTTGTGTAACTGCTGTTGGGCAACGGCAATGGCAATGGCAATGCCAATGGCAATGGGAACACAAACGCTGTCCAGGGCTTAATATTGTCTTAATTGAGGGTTAACCGGCGTTGATGATGCGACTTATGGGCTGTGAGACGGGCATTGCTGAATGGGCGACGGGCCTCGACTTAATGACTTTGACAATGTGTGCCTCAGTGAGCGCTGCTGCTGCTGTTGCTGCTGCTGGACTGGCTAATTACATACGAAAGTTTGTGCTGCGCTTACTTAAAACTTTAATTGCCTAACCACACACACACACACACACATATACATACCTACACATATACGCACCGAAGTCTAAAGTTTACCATTTCAATTTGTGAATTTTGCAGGTTTGGTTTCAGAATCGTCGCACCAAATGGCGCAAGCGTCATGCGGCGGAAATGGCAACGGCCAAGCGGAAACAGGACGACATGGGTGGCGACAACGACGGCGACTGCAGCGAGACCATGGACAGCGACAACGAGAGCCTGGACATGGGCGAAGCACCCGCCCAGAGCAAACGGAGTCGCAGCAGCGGCAGCGGCTCCCAGCAGCAGCACCAACAGGATAATTATCGTCATTAAAACGAATTTACCAAAATGGCAAAAGGCAAAAATAAATATACAAGCAAAAATAGAACATAAACAAACTGAAAAATAAAACAAACAACAATTGCGCCAGCTAATAAACTCCCTAGCACTCTTCTTATTAGCTAGTTACAACAACAACAACAAAATTTAAAGAAGGTTCTGCCACTTTACAGTCTTCTGAAGACGTCAACTTTAAGGCTACGCAACTTGATTTCTTCCTCGATTTCGCCCTCTTGTTTCACATATACAAATGTGTGTGTAAATATTTATGTTAATTCTCTTAAAGTGCATAGATACATATATAGAACTTAGGTATTTTGTATTTAATAACCGGGCTCTAAATGCTAAGTCGTCTTAAGTCACACAATTTACTGAATTTATTACATATTGTACATTTAGTTCCATAGTTTTTCTGAGAAAGCGAAAGCGAAAAAACAAATAAACAAAGTTAAAGCATCCCAAAAAAAAATAATAATAATAATAACTTCAGTTGAAATATGAATAATAAGAGAAAAGCTAAAACGGAATGCGAATGAACCTAAATAATAAATATATATATTATATTGAAAGTAAAATACTGCAGTAAATTATGTAAAGTTTATTTAAATTTAATTCTAATTTTAATTATTTCGAATTGATAAAGAATAAAATGATAAAAATTATAAATGATAATAATAGACAACTCGTTTCATCTTGATGTTAATAGATCATCTATATATATATATATATATATATATATATATAAACAGTCAAATGTATATATATTACTCTGTTCTTACAAGCAAGTGTAAAATTGTTATGCACCTAAATCGGCTCAGAGACACCCACAAGAGCTAAACAATTGCTGCTTAGGGCTTAGGGCTCATAACAATTACAGACCGGAAATCTGCTTAAGTCCGAGTCAGTAAGTCAGACAGAGGCAGGCAATCTGTCAAAAATGTTCTCGACTGCAGTCAAAAGGATTAGCTCAAAGGGTTTCAATCCACAATTCCACAGCAACAAGGTGCAGACAAAACGGAACCGAAAACCGAAATGAATAGAAATGTGTGAAAAGAATCAACGAAAATCCAAAGATTGATTAACTGTCAATCAAAAAGTCGTGGAACAAAAACTTGCACGCGCAATGAATGAAATTGAAACAGGTTGCTGCAACAATGAGCCGTACCAAATTGTGAATGCCTAAGCTTTGGGCAGATGAGGAACGAGTGTGAATATCTAAAAGAGAACAACAAGTTGAGACCGTGAGGCACTTTGATGTCGAGCTCTATTCATAGGTCTTAGGCTTGTTAGGATCATCAGCTAACGACTCTGTTGCTGTTGCTGTTACTGTTGCCATTGCTGTTGCAACTACCGAACTCGTTCGCATTGTGTAGTGTGCCATGCCTAATGGAGCCACATTTATCATACTTTAAGTTTTTCCAGCTCTCCTCTAGCTTTGTGCAAACAATGGGCCCACTGCCGATGGGAGTGACCCGACTATGATCTATTCAAAATACCATTAGCATACGGCCGATAATTGCCTCGACGAGCCATTAGCGGACGCGTACGCCCTTAAGTAAACAGCCGCCGTATTACGTTGTGAAATTCCAGATCAAACATCAATTATTAAATGCGACTCAGTCGAGACGGCTCGAGTCGGCTCGCTCGCCTCCAGCATCACTCTCAGAGTCAATCTGCAGAGTCATGCAAAGAGCAAAGATCACGTTTTACATTGCAGTTCTTTTCATGGACAACTTCCGCACACTTCCGCTTCGAGGAGATCTGGTTTTGGTAGACTGAAATCTGCTTTTGTTTTGCGTACGCGCCCAAAGTCAACTTCCAGCAATTGGCGATCGAGTGTGAATTGCCATTGAATTTGGCATTTCGTTCCAGCTGCGCAGGCGTACATGAATCCTATGCGGCATATCAGCTACGTGTCCGAGTCGGGTTTCGTTTTCAGGTAAGTCCGGCTAAGCCGCTTATTGAGCCTGAGGTTAATAGAATGCGGAATTTCGGTCGCCATGAACACATACGTGTCCCTTGTGAATATCATTTTGAGTTAGGATCCTTGTTAATCTGCTTGCTGAAAAATTGCAAGCTGCTGCTGCGGGTCTGCTTTGGGTTTGCGAATTCCACTTCTCGGTCTCGGCTCTGCTTTGTTTGAGTCAGGCACGTCAATAAAATTGATTAATTGTTTAATTGTTGAGCTCGCAGATGAATGAAATGAATGGAATTGCATAAAATTTAGATCGGATTTGAAATATGAATGCGATCTATCAAATGGAAACGAAGATACGCTGCTCATTCTGGAGAATTCTTTTATTATAGTGGAATTAAGCTAAATAGAAATGGAAAATATTTTTATTTATTTATTTTTTTTGTAATAATTTAGCTTTTATTAAGTTTTAAAAATCGATTTGTAACCTGGAACCTATATTCATAATAATAAAGCAATATTAATAAATAAACAAAATAAATGATTTGAAGAAGATTTACTTTTTCAAGTCTTTTCTACTGACTAAACAATTCCGGTCTTGGGCTGTCTCTTACCTGGCTCCCAGGAATTGTCCTGCATTAACCACCCAAGTGGAGCTCTTCTATGTGCTCTGCCTAAATATATTCATCCATATCAAATAATTTACAGCATCTTTGCTGTTGCACATTTGCTGTACTTTAGTCTCTACTTTGACAGCACCAACAGTGCCTGTCGGATTCAGTCGGTCCTTTCTTCCGGCCACCTTTTGCATATGAAGAACGCAGTAATTTCAACTAGGTTCTGCTGTTTTCCCTATTTCGAAAGTAATCATGATGATCTTTTTTTTCTTCTTAGCCAAGGCTCCATACTCCATATAGTCCAAGTATATATCAATATGCGATTCGATTGAACAACTAAAAAATATTAAGTAAAACGATATTTCCATCAATCCCATTGCTTCATTTGATGATAGTAAAAATAACTTGAAAGCGATCCTTAGTTAAATATATCTAGAAAACATAACAACTTTTTCTATAGCTATTTTTTAATGAATTCAATTATTGTTAGCTTTCAGAGTGAGCTGTTGATACTTGTGAAGAATGTATATAGTCAATAACATTGTATACATAAATATATATATATCATACGCCTTTCTACAATACCTTTATTAAGATACTCTAGCCTAAAAGAATTTCATAACATATTATATGACATATTCCCATGCAGCTTCCTACATTAACACCAATTTCTTATATTCAGTTTATACGATAAGTAAATATCTCCAATAGTTCTCCTTACTCCTTACTAATCACATCGCGTTGCATTCGCTGTATTCTTTTTGCGTAAAACACATTAATCTGCTTTCATACTCTGATCTAATTTCGCAGCTTCATTTGCCACTTGCAGTACGATCAATAAATAGCCAGAGCTCAGGCCCTTTGCGAAAACGTGAAGAATATCGTGGGCAAGGATATGTGATGGCCATAAATAGCAATATATACTCGTTAGTCGTCTGCAGAGCCCAGCCCACGATGGACTCTTACTCCAGTGTCGAGCCATTTAGGCTGACAATGACAGGCCAGGGCAGCTATACCAATCTGCCAATGCCAAAAACACAGCCAGTCAGCCAGTCAGCCAGTCTGCCAGTGGAGTTGGCCATCAAATTGTTTGGACTGCAGGCCGCCTATTCAACTGACACCTCATGAATGTCCGGGAGGGAGACAGACACACACACACACACACACAGACAGCCAGAGTTGGTATGGGATCTACTAAATTGTCCCTCGACACAAATTCGAAATCGATAAATGATAAAAATCAACAGAAACTTCATGGATGGTCTATCGCTTGCTCGCTCCCACACACAGTGGCAAATGGCAAATGGCGGCAATGGCGCTTCATGAAGCTTTTATTGTCTGTCTATTTCTAAGCTTTGTACATGGACTTCCCAAAATGTATTGCTGTCCCGCTCGAAGGATTAGACTCTCTCCCACTTACTCACTCACACAAATACCACCACACACACTGACTGAGAGAAGCAGTCGCTTGTGCAGCAAATTTTCGAAAACTTACCAAATTGTTTTCGTTGTTAGGGTTTGCTGGGTGGATTCCAATGCTGATATACGAGCATTGCAAGTTGCTTCTGTCTATATTGGGGATGTCTATATACATGTGAGTCTCTCTGTCTGTGTGTGTGTGTGTGTGTGTGTGGAGCTCTCTCTTGGTGTTTTTTGCAGACAGACGACATTGATTATGCTGTGTTTTTTGCTTGTTTCCTTTTACTTTCCTCTTTTTGCTATTTACATTAAATTGAATTATTGTTTATGTTTATAGCTAAACAATGTATCTATGTGCTTTTAATGAGCATCGACTTCATGTATGAAAACTGCTCATACAAAGCCTAGAGACCTTGTCAGCTAAATAAAAGCAAATAAATTATATTATATACAGATTTAATACGATTTCAATGTGCAACATTTATATTTTCAATTTTAATTGAGAGACATATTTACATGTTGTTTATATATATATTTATATAATTCGATATATTTTTAAATGTGAATTATATTTCTAGTTAATAAAATTTTAGCCGTGCCTATGCTAAACATTTTTTTGGATACAACTCAAACAAATTTTTAATTAAAAAATTTGGCGAAAATTCAATCAACTATGACTGTTAATGAGCTGCCCTGGAGCGCTTGGAAGCCTATTAAAAATGCAACAAACACGTCGCCAGCGGAAAAGAAACCAAACATTTGCCAAAAACAAAACCAAAGAAAAAGTTGAGAGAAGGTCAAAATGTAATCAAACCCAAGGCAAAGAGCTCAGCGCTCATCTTCACCACACGCGCTCAAGTTGAGTGAGTCTTTGAGTGAGAGCCGCCAGTCGCTGGCCACGCCCAGAAACAGAACTGAGTCATGCGCAGGGTTGCAACCAAAATGGCCATGCCAAACGGTTTCCTGTGTTCGATTCCATTCCGTTGCATAGAAACTGCGCATAAGACAAATACACAACAGTGGGACAGAGAGATAGATACAGTATGAGACAGAGCGAGAGCGACAGAAAGAGCGGAATGTGAGTGAGTGAGCGGTGGGGAGCTAGCTTTTTAACGCGCTCGACATGAAAATGAGCAACGAAACGTGCGACAAGCGACGGAGTCCATTTTGAGTTTATTGTTTGATGATTTGAACATTTTATACATACATATACAGATATATAAATATATACATATATATTGCATGTGTGTGTGTGTGTGTAAGCATCTGTAGTTGTATCCCTTTTAGTTGTATCGTTGTTGTTGTTTTTGTAATTGCATGATGTGCGCTACTTACTTATCTCTAATATATATCCTTTTACTCTTTTTATACTTTCCCAAAGTAGATTGTAGACATTGCACTCTTCGTTCTCCATCTCTCTCTCTGTGCCTCTCTCTTCCTCTGTTATTTATAATATTCTCTTTTGTTGCGAGGTTCTACTCATTCATTGGCGTTCAACCTCCAGCTGCTAAATTTATTGCTCTTTGATTGACAATTTGGCAGCGCGGGGAGTACAATTAATTTGCCATATAATGCATGCGTTACAGGATCTCATCAATTTCTATTGTTTAAACGTTTGTCACCTCGCCCGATGAGCTACGACACAGTTTATTAATTGTCCATTTTTATGCCTCGCATCGGTAGCAGACAGACATCTATTGTTATTAATAGGCGTGACGGTTTTAAATATGACTATAACGAATCGAGTTCTTGTTATACCCTGTGCCCTGCGCCCTGTCCACATTGTTGTGCAACAGGCAAACGAGGCCATATCCGATCCCATCAAGTCATCAAACTATATTGCGAGAATTAATTGTTGTATATCAAAAATAATAATAAATATAATATAAGAATTCAATTTAAGTGGATTGCCTGAGTACTGAACTCTGAAGCTGACACTCTGTCATTATAAAGTACATTATTGATATTCTTAAAAAAAAAAACATTATATATTTTAGCTGAATACATTGCTTTCAACTCGCTTAAATTAAATGAATTGCTAACATTTATTTGGGGATACTCCGCCGTAATAAAATATTATTATATTACTGATAAATAAAAATTAAATTAAAAATTTCTACTGTATTTTAATATTTAGTATTTATTATATATTTAATATATATTTATCATTTAAATTCAATCTTGATTTTTATTAAACTTCATTCGTTGAAAATTAACCATTCTATATTATAAGAAATATTATATTAAAATTTAAAATTACATTAATAATATAAGAGGAAAATAAAATATATTCATCGTTATTCAGCTTTACATTTGTTATATTCATGAAGTAAATTCAAAACATTTTATAAGGAAGATAAGATTTTATAAAAAAAATATCATAAATAAATAACTTTTAATAAAAGCGAAATAAAGTATTAAATTTATTAATTTGCATCAAGATCATAAAAAGACTTCATTATACGATAATTGCAACATTTCAATATCGCAGCAACACGAAACTTTTTGAAATTTAAGGAAGCCGAATCTATTCAATGAAAAACTCATAAAATAGTTACGGAACTCAATAAAGTGGCCAACAAAGGCCGGAAGACAATCAATAAGAGTTGATGCAATTCACACTGCCTGCGAAAATCTTCAACTGACATTAAAGCCAACTAATTTATGGCCTTTTAATTTAATGGGTTGGGCTGGGCTGGCCAGGGCTGGCAACTGTCCCTCATTTAACAGCAAGTAACTCAATTTCGGGTGGGTTGTCTTCCTCTTGCAAAAGCAAACTCATAAAATTCAGCCACATGTTCTACCTCTCTTTCTCTGTCTGTCTCTATCTCCTTTGCACAAGGATATTTGTGCTACTGCTACCAGTTCAAGTTCATAATCTATCACATATGAGGGTTGCAAGCGACCCAACTTAAAAAGAGCAAATCGAAATAATCGAATAAATTGTGCTACAAATGTTGTTCTGCTTCGCAGATATTCCTTCGTTTTTTGGTGCTTATGTGGAAAATTTTTAATCTATAAATATCTATAAAAATCAATTTCGTGTTCACGCGACAGTTTAGCCCTCAAATGACATTTCGGGTCCAGAGTAGAAATCGGCAAAATGACAGCCGGATTAATTGCAGATGTTATGATTTTTTTGTGGAAATACATTCGATTTTCACTACAATTTTTTCCACACCATTTACTTTCCCTGCATGGCGCTTTCTGCGTGGCTGAATGCGAATAAACCAAGGTTAAGTTTTCCCAACTCCCAACTCCAATATTTAGCACACAGCAATGACGTCACACAGCACTATTCGGTGAGAATCTGCAGCTGCTGATAAGAATCAACATATCAGAGGAGTCACACAAAAGGAAATCAATTAATAAACAACAAACAAGCAGACGATAACAGATTATATCAATGCTACACTCAAATCCCTGCTTCGTGCTCTGCCTCAGATACAGATTCAGCTTCAGGTTTGCGTGCCGTTCAAAAACTCATATATCACACTTTATAGACCGATCGGGTGTATCGTTTTGCTTGTAATACGCTGGCAAGCTGCGCAATTAAAGATCATCTGAAATGATAGGAGCGAACGCAATTCAAAAGACCCATTGAGCTGCGAAATTAGCAAGGATAATGGCAGCGGTGACAACACACACACACACTCACCACTGGCTGCTTTGAAACCTCCTCATGTATGGGGAGACACCAGGTCGTGCCAAAAGTCAACTCAGCTGCGTCGCATTGCTTCCGTTTTAATGCCTGGAGGGGTTCAGAGTAGCCCAGCTAAATGCACAATCTGGTTCAGGTACTCGGCGCACAGGCAGAACCGGAAATCGGTTCATTGAGTTCAATTTCAGGTTTACAGGCGACTGTTGCTTTGACAATGTCCCGATGCTCAAACAGAGTCTCTCTCTCCTCTCTCTCTTCGTTGTTTTTGATTGATCACCGTCACCCAATTAGTGTAAATGCGATTATGTATATGAGTGTGAGGATATAAACAATTGCAATTTCTCTGTAGCGAATGTGTTTGGAAATTTCATCGTACACCGTACAAAATATTTATGTATAATAATACATGATTTTAATAAATAAATATTAGTTATAATTGACTGATAAATTTTCATGAATTCATTTATAATCCATTTTTACATATATATTTTTCTGCAAAATATTAAAAATGTTATTATATATTTTTATATTTTATAAATTTAATAAAGCCAATTTGTTTAGATAATTTATGGTATATTTTATATAGTTTAATAAATATAAATAAATATATTTTTTGTTTTTTTTTATAATAATAATTATAATATATAATACAAAATATATTTTGTTTCTCCTAATACTTTATTTATTTAATTTTAAATTTTATTAATCATAGTAATTTTAATATAATTTTTATTTCAATTTTCCAAATTTGTATGCTACTTTGCTTAGAACGTTTTTCAATTATACATTTCTTAAGCTTTAATATTTTTAGTATATTTTTAATATTTTAATAACATTATTTCAATTTTAAAATATATATATATATATATTTTGTTTATTATTTGTAATTTCTTGCAGTGTATTTTATTTATCACACAGGGACGGGCGCCTTATTAGTGCACAAATTACTTTTCACAGCCACTGTCAGTCCCTCATCAAAAACGTGGCAAAACACTCGGCTGAATGGAGAATACAAAAGGATTTGAGCCAAATTAATTATTCCCAATTGACTTTGGATATGTATAGAAAAAGTCAACCCCTGACGACAACGATGATCGTTGGCTCTCTTTGTCTCCTTCTCTCTAGCCAACTCTCTCACTATCTGGCTGCTCATTCTTTATGCTATCATTAACCGATCATATTTAGGGTAAGCACATAATTAGGGGTAGCTTTTCATGTGACTTTGTGATATTATTTTTTTATTTTCTGTGAATTGAATGTCAGATGCAGAACTTAGAATTGCTGCTATTAACGCCGCTGCACTTCAAATGGATTTTCCAGCGAGTAAATCATATTTGATGGCAAATTCAAATTCTGCGCCAACATTTAAATTGCAATTAATTTTGTTACAGCTCAGCTGAGTCACATATGAAAATTAATAAGGGACGCTAATGATGCGCAGCACTAATTAAACCATCTACTGAATACTCCCCTGCCCATCTCGCTGGCTCGCATGCGAGAGGAAATGTAATTAGCGAAATCCTCTCATGTCGTAATCTACGAAATCGTAAAAATATGTTCAACGACAAAGTCGCACGTTATTATTATTGCAGCAGATTCCGAGCAAAGAGCTAAGCGGGGCACCTAAAAACATTTAAGCAAATTAGCTGGCAATGCAAATGTATAAATGACGACGACGCCAAGGATGCTACCAGTTAAATTTAACTACCCTCTGGCACACACATGTCATACCCTCCAAATGTGTCTGTGTGTGTGTATGTGTGTGCTTTTGTAATCCACACAAAAACCATCTTGAGAAATAATTAAGATGTATGTAAATGGAGAAAATGCTAAAATTGTTAAAAGCATAATATTTCTTTGGCTACAACCCCCATCCCCGACCCCCACAGCACAACCCCAGCCTCAACCTCAACTCCAGCCCGTGCCCTAGCTGGAAACCAGTCCAAATGATGTCGCACATGTGTTGTATTTTTTGTTTCAGCAAAGTTATAGCCAAGTGCTTCTGTGTGCGTGTGTGTGTGTGTGTGTGAGACGCCATATTCTAATTCAATTATCACTTGGGCAGCCATGGGAGGTCCTTGGCATAGGGAAAAGCATTCACAGAATTGCTTCAAGTGACACTAAAAGCTTTGTCAGCGACTTTAGCCACGGCAAGTTGTGGTAATGCATGGATACGTCACATCGTCTGATATATGGTCCTACTTAGAATTTTGCACAGGGCCGCGTTATTTAGTGTTAGTTGAATGATATATACTTGATCATAAGTTGAGCTGAGTGAAGAGCGACATGGCATAAATCGGAGACATATTCATAGCAAATGTTGCCCATTTTAAGGTCTTCTGATAAATGTCGAACAATGAACCCGAAAAGAATTTTTGATTAATCACTGAATAAAATATATTAGGCGTGCCTATAATTACTAATAATTATAACGCCTTTTAAATAATAATAATATTTATTTATTAATATTTATTATTTAGTTAAATCTTGTATTTTTCGAAATTTATTTTGATCTAGGTACCTATTTTGAAATATATAATGTGACATATATCATATTTTAGAATATCTTAAAAATCTAAGTAGATTTTTTTCGGTTTCACAGTTGTAACACATAAAATTCGTTCAATACATTAAAGACATTTTCTTGGTTATTCAGCTTTATTAAATTTACTTGACATGTTTTATTTATTTTATACTCCTAAAGAGAGAGTATGCAAAATTAAATAACCGCAATATACATACAAAGAACTCATTTAACTACAAATCTTCAAATAATTCTTCTTGAAGAACTATAAGTAAAGGGAGAACATGTTAAACATATCCTTTTTTACAAGCATAACAGAATAAAGCTTCTCAAAGTCAAGCAGACAAATATGACTAGACGAACCCTTTGTTAACACTTCTCAATATCTTAATCAAATATGAATATTATATTAATATATTTATTATTATCAGCATGGTTCAAGATACGCAACACAATGTCCTATATAAACATCTTCAGTATAAATACTGAGTAAAGAATTTATTTTCACAGATGTAATATATTATAATTTACTTCGAAAACATTTATTCACAGTGTCTGCTTCTATCAATTAGCAAATTGGGCTACTGCAATATATCAAAATGCCATAAATTTTCAATCATTTCGGTCCTCTCTGATCCCTTTCTGAATATTTTTCTTGCATGCAGCATGAGAGCATGAGAGTAAACCGCAAATGTCTAAAGTTTGCTTTCGCAAAAATATGCCAAAAATCTACCCACATCCATAAATTTTAGAACTTGGCTCAGATCTTTGGGCAAACGACACCGCAAAGTAAACAAATTAAGTAAATCAGATTCTAATTGCAATTAGTCGTTGCCCTTTCCTCAACAGACAGAAAGCGATTCGTAAATTCTCGTTTGTTTGTTTCTTTGCGGTTCATAAAGAAACTTTTGTGTCAGATTCCAGCAGAATAGGTAAATAAATAACACTGAGTTGGATAACGATTACATCTCTTTCCGAAATTGAACATGGAATATTAATTATTTACTATATTTTAATAAATAGATAACATGTGTGGCACATATAACAGGGGTGGGCAATCGAGGTGTAACCAATTCGAGAGGTTTTAAATTTGATACGGAACTGCTTTTAATTAATTTTTAAAGTACAGCAGTAGATACTAAAGTCATGGAAACTAGAGACAGACTTTGAGCTTTGCTCAAACTATGAGACAGCACAGGGCACTGCTTTCCATCATCATTAGCTCTTTCTCCTCTATTTAGTATGTTATATAGTCTACAACTATACCGTATTAATCTGAGCCGACCATAAAGCAATTTTAATGTTCCACACATAAGGCGCAAAAATAGTCCAAGTCGCAGCAAATGTGAGCCAATATTTTTGAATGGAGCAACATTAGGGAGAACTGTGTTTAATTTTGTGCTTACGAATGGGAAGCATTTGATTTTTATAAATAATGGCTACATATGCGCATGTGTTAACGGCCATAAAAGGAAAACGCAATGCACACACAAAATTTCTAATTCTAATTACAAACAATAAAGCGAAAGCCTTATAAATGGCCCGGCCAGCATTCGAGAGCATGCGAGAGAGAGTTCATAATCCAATTCGGTCGAATAGGAATACGGCGAGGCGAAATTAATATTCAGATTTATGTATTAATAACATTACATGGACACGAAAGTACTATTGCTTGGGGTGCCCCATCTGGAGGTCAATTTGTGCTTATCGCATAATTAGAGAGAGACCCGATCCCACTCCACCGCGCTCATCATCATCGTCATCGTCCCCATCAGCCTGATGGCAACCACATACGACCCCATCACTGAAAATCTGTGCACGCGGCAAATATATAGCAAAAGTCGCATAATTAATCTGCTTATGTGCTGGCCAAATGAGTCAAGTAGCAGGACGGGTTCCGGGTTCCGGGTTCCGGGTTCCGAGTTCGGGTTCCGGGTGTGACTAAGTAATTGCGAGTAATACTCGTAAAACTTATTGTTATTAAAAACAATTTCATTTCATATCCGACCCCTGAATGGCTTTGGCAGCCGCGTCTAATGTAAATAGTTAAGCTGAACGAAGATCGTCAGCTAGGAAATTTCTTGGAAAGCAAGCGAAATGCCAAAAGAAATTTAATGTACTAAACACAATTGGCAGAATTTACTGATTAAAGGTAACTTTTGTATATTTGATTATATATTTAATTAATACATATATTTCAATAATTAAAATTTACATTTATCAGCAGCTTAAACATATTTTATAGACATAAAAGTAATGCTAATTAATTGATAGTAATGAATGAGTCTTAAGATATTTTTGGTACTTGGTTGGCAATATATAATATACAAAAACAAAATTATTTCTTCACTTTAAAGATTTTAAAAACTTATTTTAACGAAATATTTGTATCTTTGAATTTTCAACCAGTAAAAAACGCACAGAATATCCTACAAAAATCTAAATATATTTAACAATATATTTTATTGAGCCCAAAATGCAGTTTCAGAATGTTTTTGAATTTTAATTCTCGAACTCAAAACTGTTTGGATCAATTATGTTGAGAAAATTTGAGAAAATAAAAAATTAAAGTATATAAGAAGTTGAAGTTAAATTGTAAATTTAGCAAACCAGTTTAATCACTACAAAAATATTTAAATACAAATATAAAATAAGATACTGTCATTATAAATTTTGTTCAACCCACAAAATATGTATGCGAACTGTGCTCTTGGCAAATACGTATTTACATTTATTTTAAAACCTCATTAAACTGCCTAAACCACTGGCTGAAGTGAACTTTTTGGCAATCGCTTCATCACACATAAATCATACGCAAAAACAAAAAACAAGAAGAGGCAGTACAGCAGTAAAGGAAGAAGGACTATCACACAAGTTATAAGAATTGGCAAGCTACACGGCGTCAATAAATAAACAAAAGGCATTCGTATACGAGGCATTTGCCATTTTGCATTGCCGTTCTCCCCAAGGGCAAAACTAGCCGCCCACTATACGCCACGCCCACACCTATATTTATGGGCAGCCACCGAGCTGTATTTGCATTTACAGCGCCTGGGGAACAGGCTGAGCAAATGACCGGTGCTGCCTCACGTGTTTTTTCCGCTTTTCTACACGAATTTCATACCATATCGAAAGAATGGGAGACTTTCGCGCAATCAAAGGCCGTCTAGCGATTTGCCATTTTCATACACATGAGAGTCGAGCGACGCATCCGCCATTTTTTGTGTTTGTTGGAGGAGAGGTGGTGGTCATGTGGGGGGTGGCTCAACATTTATCATTGTCTGGCCGAAATGGGTAGACCAAAGCCGAATGCAACCTATTCCAGCAAGTCCAAGCGAATCGAGCGTATTCAAGCGAGTCCTGCGAATCCACAGCGAAGCAACCTGCCGTCGTTTTCTGATTTATGATGCTATTTAGATTTCACGTGATTCGTTTTCAATGTGCGCGTCCAGCGCACAAAGATAGAAAAAATTGCGCACAATAAATCGCGGCCCGCAGCGAAAGAATCTAAAAATGAAAAAAAAAGCGAAAAAAAACTGAAAAAGATGAATATAGAATCTATGCTAAAAATTACAACACACAGCTGCGTGTGCATAAATCTCGGCACAGTTCTGACAATGCATTTTTTACGAAAAATTAAAAAAGTCTGACGCATAGCCAGGAGCTCAAGCCACACACTCAAAATGCAATAAAATTGGGAATCCTTGGAATTAAAGGTTCTATTAGCCATAATGTATATTTATATAGATATTTCTATTATTATTTATTTTATACATATATATTTTCCATTTATATGCATGAATTCGATTTCATTTACTAACAGACCGACAAGAGGGAAGCGGCTAGAGGAGGCTATCACTTGCCAATGGGTGATCGAGCCACAACAACAACTGGTAAATTCATCATTCCATTTTAAAGAAATGAAAGAGAAATTTTATCTGTATGATGATATCTCAAAATGCTAAATACCAATATTTTGCTTAAACCAATCCTACTATGCGATCCATTTATGCATATGCATATAAAGCTTGCATTATAGATGCCAGTGCAGATCGAAAAAAGGGAATTTAAAACTGACATTTATTAATACTATTACTCTCGGGCGTTAGCGGTTCATATCATATATATATATATATATGTACATATGTCTTTAAAATTAGTAAAACAGAGTTATTTTCCTTTTTTCCAATTTGCACCATCTATGGTGATAGATATATCAACTATATTTTTTTTTTGAGCTAGAGCTGTCAACGCAAATCTAAATTCCATATTCTATAATTTTAAATAACGTGCTTCTGAGATACCTGGAATAACATTTTCAAATTCGACACCCTTAGTGGCTGAATCGGGAAATCTTAACACTTTATCAGACGAGGGTATTTACATCTGTGGTATTGACATTTATGAGTTTTTATGAAGTTAGCTTTTGATTTTTTTAACATGTCACAACAAAGTGGCTTTAATTGAACTTCGCGCTTTATTTTTTAATTTCTAACATTATTTAAAGATTAAAAGGAATACAAATATTTGATTTAATATAAAAAACTATACCAACATGCATAAGTTCCAAAATAAGCTTTAAAAAAAAGTGAGTTCCTTTAAATATAATGTAATAATAAATTAACATAAATAATATCTATCTAAATCAATTAGTTGGATAACCCTGTAAAACTACTTGAAATTCAATAACCTAGTATTAAACTATACTTCGATAAAGGATATTAATATGCTAAATACCATATTAAGCATATTTCTATTGAAATATATATTTTACAAGTATTTCCTGATTTTCTATTTAATTTGAACCTGACATAAACGAGAACTAATTACTTTGCCAGCTCTACCAACAAATAGTTGTTAGCCTTTAGCTTAATACCGAATGAGATTACAAAGTTCACTTTCAAATTGAAGGCGTACCTAGAGCAGCTATCATCCGGGGTATACCAACGGGTTGCAGCCACAGCTTGAATTTGCGTCTGGGTCGCGGTCTGTTGTGCGGGCTTATCAACTATTAAACGCAAATGGCGGCATATTTAGCATGAAATTGGCCAAAATGAAAATCGTATCGATATTCAGTTGTCTCGCCGCGCTCCGTTGCCAATTTCGCGTTTTAGTGATTCGCATTCGATTTGCATTTTGTGCGTGCGGCCTGAATAATCGAGCCTCAAACCCCGACCCATGCGAAGCCCTTGCGATAAGTTCATGAGTTCCGCCAATTGACTTTGAATATTAGCTGAGGTGTGGGCCGACGGGAGGAGATAGAGTCAAGGGGCGAGGCAGTTATTCGCCAGCTGTAATTGACATGCAAGTTAAGCGCATTTCGGGTGCTGATTTGATTTTCCAGTTGCTGCTGCGAATGGAACGCATGTGATTACTGAAACTTATGCATTTGATTTGATTAATTATTGTACAACAACGACTTGACTTATGGTGAGTGTGTGTGTGTGTGTGTGTGTTTGTACGTATTTCTGTGCATGTAATACAAATTAATTAATCTGCGCATATTGCGCACAACATTGGAGATTGATTGCACTGAGTGAACCACCGAAGGGTTCCACTTTCAAATTGAATGGTTTGAAGGATCTGTGCTTAGCGCCTTAATTTACGATAAATACTTATCAATTAATGAAGTGCTCTGAATCATACTCCGATATCATTGTGCGTTGTCAAAGCAAATAGAGTATATTAGTTTCTCTGTTCTGGACACATGCAAATGCTCTGCAGATAACTACATACATCCCAGACTGTTTAACAGACGTTAGTTTAACAGAATTTATTTTTCTAACATGCACTGATCAGAGATAAAATTATACCCAAGTATTAATCAGTTGAGTTTGCCTCAGTGCAAAACAATTGATTGACTAAATCATGAATTATCATCAAATCCAATTCACATTAATTCTCATTGAGAAACATCTTCTCTTACAACGTGTTCTTATGAGTGGAAGAAACAGGTGTTGCACTGTTACCCGTAATAAATGACTACCAGACATGACTCCGAACATTATCTAATACGTAAATTATCATAAACAAATTAGAAAAGTTCGTGATGTGTCATTTTGACGACAGAAAGGAAACAAACAGTGGGTCGGCTCGAGCTCGAGCTCGAGCAATTACAAGAACAACACGAGAGCAGCAGAGTGTAAGAGTTTAATGTTTTTAAAAGCAATAAGCAAATCCTCGTGGGCGGTCTGACGAGTCGCCGAAAAGCCCAGCGACCCGGCAACCTAACAAATCCACGTAGCCCATCAAAGCCACCAACCCAGAGCTCAACCACCCTGGTGGGCCTCTAAGCGCAAACATAAATCCAATTGGAGCGCACTGAGTGGGTCTCAAGTGTTGAAATAGAAACACCCACTGGGAGGAGTATGTAGACGAGGGACTGACTGACTGCCTGACTGCCTGACTGGCTGACTGACTGGTACGGGTAACGGGGCTTACCATTTTAAATATAATTTATTTGGTTGCCCCCAAAGGGCTGGCTTAAGTGAATCTCAGCAGGCGGCCCGAGACCGACGTCGAGAGAGCTAGAGAGAGAGAGAGAGGATGGGATGCCGTGCGAAAACAATCACTCAACATTTTGGCAACTTGACTTACGGACGCGCTCATATTATTTTCATAATTTGATTACATTAAAAGATACAAACATTAGAAGTAGAAAAAAAAAACTCGCTCACAGCGACTTTTATATGCCCTTATATGTATATCTATAATCCTTAATGTAATGGTCTATATGTAAATTAGTTCTCGGATGCACATTTTCTCTTTCTATACTCAATATATATATAGATAATTTATTAAAAGTTCCTTAAGCCGTATACAATTATATATATTATAGTAAATATATTATAGTAAATTTTACGCGCCAAAAAATTTAGTTAAATTACTTGACTTGTTTCCTGAAAAACTTTGTTTACCACATGGATGGAGAGTTTGAATTTTTAATGTCTGTCTAAATTCTAATTTGATAAAATAAATATGACTACAAATCAACACACTTATGCCTTGCATCGAATATTCTGTATTTAAATCAAAATTGACTAAGAATTTGTATTGGAAACTAGAAAAGCTTGGCAGTTGCATAAAAGTAAAAAAGTTATACGAATTATATTATTATTTTTATTATTATTATTATTATTATTATTATTATTATTATTTTTATTATTATTATTATTATTATATAAATATAAATTAAAATTAAAATTAATATACCGTGATTTTAACAAATATTGCCTATAATTTTTTATTTTTTTGTGTTCTTTTAATTCCTATTTATATATAAAATATATATTTATTTATATAAAATATAATTGTATTTTTCAGATATTCCTTTTCTTACTGGAATTGGTAATCAACCCAATTTAATGCTCAGCTCAAAGTAGTTTTCCAAGTTAGTATGATCATTCGCAGGGCAGAGCAGAGTATGGCAAGCAGAATAACTTGTAGCATTTTGTTTGTGGCCGAATTGACGACACGTGACCTGGTCACGTGGCCGAGACGCCCTAGGAAAGCGGCAAAGCGGCAAAGCGGCAAATCGGCGTGTCAACTCGCATGTAATCACAACAAAACATGTGGCCGTGACTCGCTTTGGCTATCGGGTAACTAATATCTGGCCATACAATGAAATTGCCATTAGGCGTTTAATAGTTGCCTGTTGGCACATCCCACGGCTCGCCGGAGGCAGAAGGCGTCGGGCGAAAGGCGGAAGTCGTAAGGCCTAACAAGGGGTCGGGGCACTGTTGCTGGATATCTGCGGTTGGCCGCGTGGCGACGCCTCATCATTCATGTGGATGTCGCTGTTTGCTGCTCGTTTAATGTTCATGTAAATTATGCGCCAAAAATTTAAATTCTAAGCATTAGAGATAACATTTTACAGAGTTTACAAACCGTGGGATTTGTTTTGCGGCAACACCCATTAAAAAAGTGGGCAAAACAATGCGCGGGTTGTTTTTACCCGTTTGTGGGCAAGAGATGGGTGATTCCTCCTCTGGGGTGTCAGCCCAAACACGTGTTCAAATTTTTGATATGTTCGAGTTGATATCTAAGAATATCGCCTATAAGCGAGCATTACAAACTTATTGACATGAGCTTTAAATGGAAGTCAAGAAAAAAATTAAATAAAATGGTTAATTATGCTAAATTCTTTTTTTTTTTGTTATCCAACAAATGGGATATTGGGCATTATCAAAAAATAGCTTGAAATATATGCCATCTCTGAAGAAAATAATTTGCTTCAGTTGATTTTACCCACCTTAACCTTCAAGTTGCTTTGCCCTCATTCCACTCTTTAAAAAAGGCTCAACAGCAAGCAGAAAATAATATAATTTAATACAAAACAGCAGCAAATGCAAGTTCGATGATCGAACTGGGTCGACATATTGTAAAACTATAAAAATATATATATAATTCGTGCAAATCTGGAATCGTAAAAATTGCGCAAATTTCGCCAATGCCGAAAAGCCGCAACAAATTGCGGCCGAGCAGAAGAGGGCTGGCGTTGAAGAGGGCAGGGGCAAATTAGTGGCAAAAACACACGCGAGTAGGCAACATAAAAATGCGACATAATGTGGCAACATGCGCCTACTACACTCTGTGGTTGATCCTGATCCGGAGCCGGCCGTGTCGGCCGGTGTCGCAGGAAAAACTCATAAAAAATTATAGATTTTCATCTTTTTGCATATTTAACTTTTATAGCAGGCCGTTCTCATGTGTTGCCTTATGCGTCCACCGCCTGAAGTAGGCATAAAACAAATGTCATACTCAGGAGGTGGTAAGAAATCATATGTCGTACACCCAGGCCCTTGCCCACAAATCCGATTCAGCCATAAAGGTGTATTGTGGATTTTTGCATAATCGTCAATTCTTGATTTTAAAATTTGAGCGTATCAGGGCGATGGCACTGCCATACCACGCCACGCCATGGTCAACAATAAAAATTCATTTTTACAATCTTTACATGTGTTACCAGGCACAACAGCACAAACAGCAACAATAAATATTTATTACTATTTTACGATTGATTTTAGTTGAGGCTCAGGTATTGAGCTATTTCGCAAATAATATCTTTAAATTATCCTGGGACTTGAGATTTGGGTATTTGGTACATTTATATATATATATGTACATAGATTCTGCTTTCTAGATATTCAAATACCAATCTAAAAGATAAAATTAAACTAAATACATAATACCTATACCATAGCATTCATTAGTGGATAACTAAAAATCCGCTCATCAGTTGTCTATTGTTAGTACTTTATTAAAACTCCATTCGGATAGTACTTGCAAAAATCCAGCAACATGATTCTTATCAACAGTGGTTGCAGCACCTATTTGGAGCCAGCCAGGTGTACCAAGCTGGATCGAAACAGGACTCACTGCAAGGACCGGAAAATGTCTCGGGGTATAACCCACAGCAGGTAAAGCAGCATTTCGAATATCCAGACGAGCAGCGTCCACATAGTTTACAACACGTCCTCGGTACAGGAGTTTTACATCCAAAACGACAAAGCTTTATACGCATCGCAATCAGCAACCAATTGTAATGATTTGCTAGACTATCGCCGAGTTCTACAAAGCTCTATTTCCAGCTTGCAATGCTAACTCTCATCATTAGCCTAGTAAGTGCAGAGTCGTTATTATTGAACTCGAATTGGGAATTAAAAACTTCACTTACGTAATAAACTGAAAAAAGGGCCTTCAACAGACATAAAATTTTTATGAAATAACTATTGAAAACAATATCAATGTTTACTTAAATTCTATATATTATCTATATTCTATATATATCTATATTCTATATTCTATATTCTATATTCTATATTCTATATTCTATATTCTATATTCTATATTCTATATTCTATATTCTATATTCTATATTCTATATTCTATATTCTATATTCTATATTCTATATTCTATATTCTATATTCTATATTCTATATTCTATATTCTATATTCTATATTCTATATTCTATATTCTATATTCTATATTCTATATTCTATATTCTATATTCTATATTCTATATTCTATATTCTATATTCTATATTCTATATTCTATATTCTATATTCTATATTCTATATTCTATATTCTATATTCTATATTCTATATTCTATATTCTATATTCTATATTCTATATTCTATATTCTATATTCTATATTCTATATTCTATATTCTATATTCTATATTCTATATTCTATATTCTATATTCTATATTCTATATTCTATATTCTATATTCTATATTCTATATTCTATATTCTATATTCTATATTCTATATTCTATATTCTATATTCTATATTCTATATTCTATATTCTATATTCTATATTCTATATTCTATATTCTATATTCTATATTCTATATTCTATATTCTATATTCTATATTCTATATTCTATATTCTATATTCTATATTCTATATTCTATATTCTATATTCTATATTCTATATTCTATATTCTATATTCTATATTCTATATTCTATATTCTATATTCTATATTCTATATTCTATATTCTATATTCTATATTCTATATTCTATATTCTATATTCTATATTCTATATTCTATATTCTATATTCTATATTCTATATTCTATATTCTATATTCTATATTCTATATTCTATATTCTATATTCTATATTCTATATTCTATATTCTATATTCTATATTCTATATTCTATATTCTATATTCTATATTCTATATTCTATATTCTATATTCTATATTCTATATTCTATATTCTATATTCTATATTCTATATTCTATATTCTATATTCTATATTCTATATTCTATATTCTATATTCTATATTCTATATTCTATATTCTATATTCTATATTCTATATTCTATATTCTATATTCTATATTCTATATTCTATATTCTATATTCTATATTCTATATTCTATATTCTATATTCTATATTCTATATTCTATATTCTATATTCTATATTCTATATTCTATATTCTATATTCTATATTCTATATTCTATATTCTATATTCTATATTCTATATTCTATATTCTATATTCTATATTCTATATTCTATATTCCATATTCTATATTCTATATTCTATATTCTATATTCCATATTCTATATTCTATATTCTATATTCTATATTCTATATTCTATATTCTATATTCTATATTCTATATTCTATATTCTATATTCTATATTCTATATTCTATATTCTATATTCTATATTCTATATTCTATATTCTATATTCTATATTCTATATTCTATATTCTATATTCTATATTCTATATTCTATATTCTATATTCTATATTCTATATTCTATATTCTATATTCTATATTCTATATTCTATATTCTATATTCTATATTCTATATTCTATATTCTATATTCTATATTCTATATTCTATATTCTATATTCTATATTCTATATTCTATATTCTATATTCTATATTCTATATTCTATATTCTATATTCTATATTCTATATTCTATATTCTATATTCTATATTCTATATTCTATATTCTATATTCTATATTCTATATTCTATATTCTATTTTCTATATTTTATATTCTACCTCTCTAATCGATGATATTTTCTGTTTTCTTTATTTCATATAATTGAGTAATAGTACCCTCTGAATAGCTCACACCTAATCGCATACAATTTAGGTAATGAAATCATAAATTAAGAAGACAACATTGATTTACTCGCGATGACAAGAAAAACAACATTAAATAAAGTGAAACAGCATGGATAACTCTACTGGACTCACAGACCATGGCGAACCCACTTAAAAATTCCCTCGGCCTGTGCATGAAGCGTGAAAAGGATGACGAAGTGGAAGCTGGGGGGGAATGGGTAAGTGGAAATGGCGCATTTGCTTCGCCTTGGGTAAGCGAAGTCCAGCAAATGCGCAATAGCAAACATTGAAAGCTGACACTGAACTGATATGGAAGCTCGCTCCTGCAGCCCGGAGCAGGATACCAATCTGGTCGAGGCGCTAGAATGACAATCGGCAATTGGCCATCGGATGAACATACAGCAATTAGTGTAGCTCAATGTGCTCGCCATGTGAGCCGAGATGGCTGTACCCCAATTTCGAGGATTCGCAGGTGTGGCGCTTGGCATTAAAATGGCATTCAACGCAACCCATAAAGTGGCAATTAAAATCTTATTTTCGCTTATTATATTTCGACTTTTCCTTGGCGTGCGGAACGCAGCTGCAGGCGCCGCCAATAAACACGTCTACAAATTTTACTCATGCCCAACTTCAATTCTAAAAAATTTGTCGCCTGAGTTGCCACCTGTTTCCATTTCATTTTTTCGTTGGTGGGTCTAGGGGTGGGGGTTGAAGTTGGAGCGGGGGTTGGAGGCTGTCGCGTAATTGAATCATTTTAGCGCCATTTATTTTGTTGCTCCCGCTCCTTGGTGCGGGGCGTGACATTTGTAAAACAATTTCTATTTCGAAATGAAATCCGTAACAATAATAACAACAACAGCAACTACGCTGAGAGCAGGCACATAAATAATAATGCGTTAAATTTATGCGTTGATTAATGCGAAGCAGTCGATCAACAGTGGCGCGTGGAAACGGAAACGGAAATGTTACATTTTTATGCTCAGGTGTTTGCAGCATCCGGAACAAGTTCATATTAATATTAGCTGAGCACTGAGACGACTTTAAACAGAGCTCTCAACTGCAGCTAGCTTTTAAAAGATACATAAAAAGTTCGATACGAATTAGTCATATATGTAATATAATATCCAATAAGATTTTCCTACAAAATCAGAAGTACTTTAGCATTTGAAACCACTCTTTTATATAATCATATATATATATATATATATATATATATTCTATAGGTCTTTATATATAATCTATAATCTATATATAAAAAGTTTATCTCCAATTCGGCTTCGGTAGAAATCCAATTACCAATTAGACAACTATTTTTCTACGTATACCTCTCTCGTCCGCCAGGACTTTTGAATGGCATGGTACAGCTCTGAGCGGCGCATCAATATCGGAATTTGAAAATATGTCCTAAACCGTGAATAATAATAATAATAATAATAATAATAATAATAATAATAATAATAATAATAATAATAATAATAATAATAATAATAATAATAATAATAATAATAATAATAATAATAATAATAATAATAATAATAATAATAATAATAATAATAATAATAATAATAATAATAAGAATAAGAATAATAATAATAATAATAATAATAATAATAAGCGATATCTGAAGATCTATTTGAAATAATAATAATAATAATAATAATAACAAAATATGATCTTAACTTTTATGGAAACACCACATATCTAAAAATAGCTGTAAACCAGGCTCAATCAACGTTGGCTTGAGATCTGGAGTGAGTGGGAACCAATTATATTGGAAACGTTTGCCAGTGTCCTCAGAGACATGTTCGGATTCCTTAGGATGATTTATTTCTGCCAAATAAAAGAGTTACATGAAAAAGATTGAATGGGTTATTACCTCTAAAATATCATAATATAATAATAATATAATAATTCTAATGTAGTAATAATAATTATTATTTAAGTATTGATTATATGTTTTTAATTAACATTTTTAATTTAAGCTAATATAACATAAATTTTGTTTTTAGTAAAAGAATACAAGAAAATCTTGGTAGTCTATTTGGTATATATATATATATATATAGCTCTCAGATTTCTCATACCCGCAAAAATCCTAAAAAGCTCATCAAATTAAACGATTCTCAGCCCCCGCCTCTGTTGCCTCAGGCCAAATACGTAGGCATTTAGCGAAACGTTTATTTCATTATTACGCATGGGGGAAGACAACCGAAAAGATCCGCAGCACTCATTGCATTGGCAGTGGCCCTGCACAAAAGTCAAATTGAAAAAGTCAGAAATGTGTGGAGTACACCAAACAAAAGCTTGAAGGGTGACTAAAGTGGCCCACCCACGGGGGTGGCATCGTGGCTAAAGCAAAAACCGTAACGGAAGTACTAGCAACAAAACAACCAGGAAGCCCACCACCCGACCACCCGACCACCCGACCACCCGACCACCCCGTCAAGCGACTCACTCAGTCCAAAAGAACAGAAAAATATAAATAAACCCTCACCAAAACATCAGGCTAACAAGTAACAGCTATCTCCTGCGATTGTCCAACTACAAGATACCCTACACACAGCTTCCATTATTAGAGCTACTCGATTAACTATGGAAATATACTTCATAAACAGCTTCCAAAAATTTAAATTAAAAATAAAATTAACTAAAATTTAAAGTTAGTAAAATTTAAATATTTTTTTTTTTTAGACCTGATAATAGATAAATATTTTAAATTATATAAGCTATATATATAAGTCATATAAATTGATTTATATTTCATTCAGCCTGTACGATCTCTCTGCCAAATTGGCAGGGTATAAATGGGCCGACACTTGTGCTGCTGGGTGTCAACCCCTCGGCGAGTCAACCTCAAATCACATGCATAAGGTTTTTAAGTTTTGTGCTTTGTCATATAAGTGCGTGGAGGACGATCTGTAGATACAGTTGTAAAGATATGGTAACAGCCGCGTAATGTGACAGCATTTCCAGTTACAGCCCAGCAGAGAGACAGCACAGAGGCAGACAGACAGACAGAGAGAGAGAGGCATAGATAGCTGAAGGGTACACATGTTTAGGCGTTGCCAGCGCCTGATTAAAATTTCTCAAGGGAGGGGGACTATGACGTAGCTCTCTTACTGCGTGTGCTCCGCGAGGGTGGCCAAAGAGAAAGACGGTTGGGAAACTAAAAAACATATCTGCAAGAGATCATTAACCTAATACTCTTATGATTACAGGCAATGCTAGTTGAAAATTGTAATTATAATTTGTAATAAAATATTGCATTGCCGAATTTAACAAATTTTGAATAGGTTTATTTGCTTAAATATATATATATATTATTATATTTTCTAACAACATTCCAAAATGTATTTATTTTTATTTTTATATTTTATATAATTTTAATAAGCGTTAATTTTTAAAATTTTTAAATCTATGACTTTAAATTGAATCTAAGACTTCTAATAATTTGAATTTTGTATACATATATTTTTTTAAGTAATTAAATTTAAAATAAAAGATATATATTTTTGTTATATATCTTTAAGCATTTTTATTTGTTATTGAAAAATTAAAAATTTAATTATTAATTATTAATTATATATTTTTTATTTTCATATATATTTTTTATTATTATTTTTGTAATATTTTTAATTTATTTTTATTAAACACAAATTTTAAAAAATTATTGAAAAATTACAAATTTAATTGTTAATTATTAATTATATATATTATTTTCATATATATTTCAATATGTTAATATCTTTCCATTTTTTTTTTTATTAAACTCAAGAAATATATATTTAAAACATAAAAAATGTAATTGTTAATTATGAATTATATATATTATCTTCATACATATTTCTATTTTTTAATACTTACAATTTTTGTTTATTAAACACATTTATACATTATTTATATATTTAGTATTCAATTGTATTTAATAAAATTGTACCATGAAAGATACTTCTAAACAAATTAAAAAGAAATTTATAAAAACTTTTTATATTAATTTTTTATATTTATTTCTAATAAGGCTAATTTTACTCAACATATATATATACATAATATAATTTGATATGTATTCATTCAACTCAATATATTTCTTGATAATTTCATATTTATAATAAATATTTTATATAGCAAAAACTATATCCACCGCCCACTGTCGCTCACAGTTTGGCGGGCAGCAGACAATTTCTGGTTAGGTACAGCCGAACGAGTGTTACGTGCCCAATTTATTTATATAGCCGCCCTATTTACATTTACATGCCGCCCATTCAAGAGACAGCCCCGCCAATGTTTAGATATCACTTTTCGCAAATATCGACAACTTTGGCAAATAGTTGCCCCAGTAATTGGCGTATTTATTTAGCTATGGGAAACATACGACTCGGCTGATGATAGTTCATTGGAGCTGCTCCAGCAGAAATTTAATTAAGGCGTCCAGGTGACAGTGCTGCAAGTTTCCAAGGCGTATCATAAATCAAAGTGAGAGAGGGACAACGAGAGAGAGAGAAAGAGAGTGGGAGAGCGGGGGCAAGCAACTGCTGCAAGTGTCGGCAACATGTGGCAGTCGAGAGAAAAAATTGAGCTAAAGAAATAAGCACTGCGCCGCAATCAAACTGAAATGGCGACAAGTAAGAGTGCTCTGGTTGGGTATGCTTGACTAGCAGATATACATTATAAACAAAATTTTAAAAGTTCAAATTATTTTTTATGACATTTATTAATATTTTAATCGAGTTCAAACTTTATATTTGTTGCTTTTAAAATTAAAAAAAAAAAATCTAAGTCATTTGAATCGATTTCGTGATTTGAAACGAACTTCCACTTCAGTAGGGTCTACAGGGCACTCGAAGTGTAACCCATTCAGCTTTAGCTAATGTGCAACCAGATGGAGAGTATATAGAATAAATATGACATAGATAACTTCGGTGCCAACTTCTGCCTCTTGCATACTTTTTTAGTGAAATCAATACACCCTAAAATGAAATGATTGTAGGGTATACAAATGTCAAGAACTTCGCGACTTTTTTCGCTGTTTGACATGGTCAAGTTTAATTGAAAAAAAAAATATATATATATATATATATATATATATATGTATAATATAATAAGAGAAGAAGAAAAAATCAACAATTCAAATGTTGCGCGCGACATTTGATGCTGCGCAGCTGCTCATAATTAGAATTGGAAGCAGTAAAAAAAAAGAAGAGAATAAAAAAATTAAAAGCAATATTAATTTATTCCTTTTTGGCGTTGTTTTAATTGAAATTTCTTTTTATTTTTACTGCAGATAATTTTAATAACCCGCCCTGTCCAGAGGATGCGCCGGTAATTGCCGTGGAAAACCGGATGATAAGACCGAGGCAGAGCCACAGGCGAACGGCAAAATGGAGCAGCAAGTGCAAGTGGAACTAGCTGTAGAAGAAGAAGAAGAATTAAGGTTACATTTTTTGGGGTAAAAGGGTTCACTTTTTGCCCATCTTTTTTATTAACAAATTTCACTTTATTCACGCCGCACGTTACGTTATTATAATTAATAATTGGGCGAAGGCAGTTAGAAAATTCCATGGCGCAGGTTGCTGCACGCCAGTTGATTAAATTTGACACAGTTCATGAGGACGGGGGCGTGGCTGTCTGGCCAGGTTCAGCAAAAGGGTTCAAATTGTGGTTGATTTTTGGTGACATTTACGAGTGTAATTTATATGGGCGTAGGCGATAAGACAGCATCGCTTTTTTGGTCAAATGTGAATTGAAAATCTAAAAATAAGTCAAGAATTTTAATTTTAATTTATTTATAAATATGTATATTTATGTAATATTTGTTAGTTATATGCTATATGATTACCAATTATTTCCAGCGTTATAAATTAAAAATAAATTTTAAACCCAATGAATACAAATTAATTGAATTAAAAAATTGTAAAGTTATTAAAATTTAATTTGTATTATATTTTTAAAATCAGGATTTATAAATTCTGTTCCGTTAATTTTTTTTAAATTTTACTTGAACCTTGTAATTTTTAATATTTATTAAATTTTAACTAATTGTAATTTTAATTTGTAATATACAACTCGTTTATTTCCTTAACAGAGTAGAAGGACTTTTAACATATATTCAATATGTTAACATAACATCGAATTCACAATCCATACATAGTAAATACAGAAACCTAACTCAGCAATTCAATGATTCACAGCACTAACAAAGACACAAACCATACATAGTAAATACATAAGCGTAACATAGAAATTTAATAGTTGGCAACGCTAGCAAGTACACTAGCCATAGTAAAGACGTAAACCTAACATAGAAATTGACATGGATAGTAAATACAGAAACCATTTCCATTTCGAAAATGCATTTGGGAAGCAGAATTGAAAATTGATTATTTAAATTAAATAATTTGATTGTTGAGTAATTTTATTAAATATTATTAATGTACAAAATATGGAAAACAAAATGCATTACAATTAGCTATAAAATCGGACAAGCACAAATTTAAGTTAATAGTATGAGAAACTGTTAAATATCTTTATTAATTCAGAATATCTGCTTAAACAGTAACTATTGTACTTAATTAGTTAAAACTGCTAGACATGATTTGCACAACAAATAATTGCCAGCGAGGTTAGAGTTAGAGTTAGAGTAGTTCCCAGTTCTACTTCGCTCCACTTAATATCTATCCACTTGCTTTATTCTCGTATTTAAGCATAATATCACGAGCCAATTTCATCTCATCGAGCAGGGCAGCCAACTGCGCACATTCAATATTAACTATGTGCGTGGTATCCTTGGGCAATCCGTCGACCAACTCCTGCGATATTTTCAGTTCCAACGTCGCACAGTTCGGAGGTGTCTCGCCAGGTGAGGTAACATTTCGTATGCTTTGTAGTTCATTGACTGAAAGACAAGGCAGGCACTCAGTGAGTATAAAATGATTTATGATATATAATATGAATCATATAGGATGAGTATGATGACATTACTTAGGTTGGATGATTTAATACAAGTCAGATATAGATCAACTTTAGAATGGGAAATGATTTGCATACATAATATATATCACAGATCTCACTATACTATAATACTTACTTCTAAATGCCTTATCTATGAGTTGTTGTCGTATAGCCATCGCGTTCGCTTGCAGCACGCGACTCACGGCCTTTGCATGCTCCTTGGGCAGGCCCAGTTGCTGTATTTCCTCGTTGAAGATTGCCTCTGTGCAGCTGTAGCGCGCCGCATTGGTGAGCATGTAGTGCACGCAGGCCACAGCAGTCTTGCCATCATTTGTGGCCGTCGCCGTCAGAGATCTGATGGCCGTCTCCTGTAAAGAGCGTTTAGTAAAGTGATATCAATGGAGGAAGTAATGTTAACTGCTTACTTCAAAGGCTTCGCCGCAGATGCGCTTGGCCACAAGCTGCGCCAGTTGCTCCAGATTGTCAACGCTCAGATTCGAGAGCGTCGATATGATTTCGGCCAAAACCCAATCCGGACAGTCGCCATCGCCACAAAAGCGAAATTTCTGCAATAAATTGAAAATTACTATATAAAACACAGATATAGCTGAGGAGCCCAAGCACAGCCGGCTCAACTAGCTGCTTGTTTGCCTTTCTTTCACGCCTACGCAGCATTCGTCATGTGTCAAGTAAATTAAAGACCAAGGCGTCCTCCATGGAAAGAAATGTGGAAAGAAATGCGTAAAGTGTAGCGCACACTCGTATTTGCATATGATTAATTTCATACGCTTGCCTGCTAATCAGCGAGCAATTTGTACAACTGCCTGACAAAAGGGGTGCACAATTTGCAGCTGGGTGGCGGGCGAAGAGGGTGGCTTCTGCCACTGGCTGCCCACAAGCTAATGAGCAGCTTGTCACATATAAGGCAACTGGCGAGTGGCGCCTCGGCTTCAAGTGGATGTCACGTTTATCTATGGCCAGAATTAATAAATTTTCAACGTGGGAGAGCCAAATAGAACAGAAAGGGAAAAAACAAATGAGCAGCCGTTAGCAGCTTAAGAGTACGCCGTAAATTTATGACACTTGTTGCTGTGCGCAGTGCGACCCCCTCCAAGCCATCTGCTTATTAGGACGCGCTCTTTAGCCGTGTGTAACGGTTTAGAAATGTAAACGAGAAACGTTTTATAATTATTTTATGAACTTCAAAGTTCGCTGTCGCCTGTGTGAGACTGGGGCAGGCAGGACTAGCTCGCTGCTGCTGCTGCTGCCTGGCTGCCTGCCTGCCAGGCTGGTCGGCTGGCTGGTATATAAGGTCACTGAAAGTGGCCATCGAGTGCACAGTTGCTCATCTTGCCAATCTGCGAACACACACGCGAGTTTCGTTTGCAGACGGATTAGCCATCAAGCACATCGAATCCAAGCATGTTGTCCACCTGGCGTCTGCTCCTGCTGCTCCTCGGCACATGCAGCCAGCTCTACGCTTTGCCCACGCACACGGCAACGGATCTGGAGCTGAACACCTGTGAGCTGCAGCTGGGCAAGTATCGTCGCTTCATACTGCAGGCCATACTCAGCTTCGAGGATGTGTGCGACGCCTACAATTCACGACGCCTGGCTCCAGATGACGGCCCCAGCACTTCCGACACCTGGCTTTTCGATCAGTATGCGCCGCCACCAACCTCGCAGCGTGGCGAGATTTGGGCCTTCTTCAAGCTGCTTATGGCACAGTTTAATGACTTAGAGTTTGCCTCCATTATAAGGGATGCGGTCATCGAGCGCTGTCGTCTCAAGGTTCAGCGGGATGACAAACGCAATTCGGTTGTTCTCGGCAAGAAGCAGCGCTTCCACTCCTGGGGAGGCAAGCGTTCGCCGGATCAAGCCTCATTGTCCGATGCCGTCGCCGTCGCCGGCGCCGGCGCAGGCATAGAACACAATTTCTATTAATCAGAAAGATTTTTAGTAAACAGCTCTTATTCGCCCATCTACAACTTCGTTCCAGATATGTATGAAATGCCACTTTATCAATTAATTACTGCACTAGCTCTAAATATTTAACAACAATAACAATAAAGAATAATGCTGAGAGAGGTTACTCACCATCCTTGTGTAATTGTTTCAATTATTTCTAAAACGTTCAATGTTTGTGTTTATTCTTATGAGAAGCTATTCACAGCTATCGACTAGCGGCCCAAATATATCGATTAACAGAGCTGCCACTCCAGCTGGCAACATCAATTGCAAGCTTGATTCGATACGATATATCGATATACGATGTGGCGCATTATTCAAAATCAACAAACAGCCTGCATTAAAAATGCATTTTGGCACATGTTCTTAGTTATTTGGTAATAATGTTAAAGCATTCCTTGTCTTGCTTAAATGCTTAAATCATATACAATATAAATCATATACATGATTTTTCAAGGCTTGTCATGTATTTATATAGATACAATCATATATTAGTTTAACTACTCGACTGCAAACTTTTTTAATCTATCAATAAAATCATAAGCCACACGACCCAAGCATGCCCATTTCTGATTAATTATTGTCTTAAAATATTCAATCCAAAAATAAATGCAATTATTTTTATTTAGTTTAAGCGCACTATGGCAATTGCGATAAGGATGCCTCCAAATACTGATAGACAGAGTCCAAAACGGATTGAAGGTGCCTTGGTCGTCGACACGACACAACAACCCAGAAACCTTGTCTATTAATACCCACATACTATGCACATACCTAGAGGAGGGAATAGATGAGATGCAATGCAGCTGTCACTCACATTGCATGTGCGTTAAATTATCTCGTGTGGGTTCTGAGGTTCAGCGCACAAGCCTTTGGCTCTGGGAACACGCTCAAAACAAATGTTAACTAATCGCGCCTGGGCCATGCAAATCTGAATTTCAAAAAATCATTAAACCAACTGATAATCGAAATATAAAATAGAACTACAAATAAATGAGTTACAACGTTCCTTCCCCTTTTCAATTTTGTTTTTTTGCTGATTTAATTAGACTGCGCAAATGTCAAGATGCGAGATGCGAGATGCGAAATGTGAGATTTGAAATGCCAACCTGGGTAGCTGCTTGGGGATTTTCTTGGACATAAAATGCTGATTACAGGTGAATTCGTATGATTAGGTGGGCGGCTTTTCAATAACAAGTTCTTATCTTTTCCATACTATACTATTAAACTGTTTTCCTGACTGATCGAATGATTGCAAGACTTGGCCAATGGAAATACTAAATAATTCCCCGCCTGAGATACTTCTTTCCTCTAACTAACCAAAATTAAAATATTATAAATTCAAACTTCTCCAAAAGTCTATCGCTTTTCAATTAGGTAATAAAATTGAAATGTTTACAGAACTATGAACATCTGAAACTTATATTAGAAATTCAAAATATAATAGAGTTTTGTTAAGAGTTGATTTATAAAAATAGCACTTGAACCACATGAACCCGGCTTATTCGAGCCTTTAAAATGTGGCAATCTAATTACGGAACTAAGTCGCAGTCTAATCAAACCTAATCAGATCGATTGCATTGCCTGAGCAGCTTTCCAGCTTTCCTGCATAACATGTTCCCATGTTCCCCCATAAGCCCGTTGTCCCGTAATCCCATTATTGAGTCAAGACCCGAGCATGGGCTATCGCCACTCATTAGGCAAATGTATATATGCAGGCAAGACCTGACCGATTTTTTTCTCTCAATTTTTTTAATACGCCATTAATCAAATGAACCAACAAAATTTGGTTATCAATTTTTACAAAATAAACTCAAATGAAATTTAAAATAAAATTTTAAGTGGGGTCCACTTGACCGAAGGTTCGTATACTAAAATGATTTTAAAAATATATCAATTATTTTCAACACTTAAAAAATAATATACAGGATATTCTTACATACCCTTAAAAAGGCAATTAAAACAAATATTATAAATATACCAAGTTTGTATTATAAATTTCACAAATCACTTTAAGTCGATTCATTTTCGAGTTTATAAATAAATTAATGAGTCTTATCATCATCGATGCGGGCTTTTTATTTTATGATGTGTAGCTAAAAGCGCATTATGTTGCATCTTCTCATGCATATATTAAAAGAAAAAAAAAGTATTAAGATAAAATGACAAAAGAAATAAAAAACAAAGAAAAAGATACCGACAGAGATTTCAAAGCAGAAAAGAAAACTGAAAACGTTTCATAAATAAGAGTTATAAATGTCAGAGAACGTCTTAGATTGGGTAGGGGAAGTGTCAAGCATTACAATAAGAAATAAGTGAGATTGACCAACACCGAGGTACCTAACGGCAGATACCCTATACATATATATTTATATAAGTAGTTGATTCAGTTTGCTTATATTTTATATTAATTTGTCATTAAAATTAAATTGTCACTGCAGTTACATATTTTATATGATTATTTTTTTTTATAATGTTAGAGGCTTCGTATATATACTTTTTAATCTTGGATTTTTGTACGGTTATCACTCCTCTTTGCATCTTTGAATCCCGCGGGTTTGGCCATCACATAATATTTAAAAACTAGGGCAACATAAGCTGATAATGAAATTTCAGAGCAGCTGATTAAACATAGTCCAAAAAAATATCAATAAGTAAGTTATAGTTTAAAAAGGTCCGACTAACAGATACCCTATAGCACTTTACATGCTGCTACAATTATACATTTATTATATATATATAATTACATTAAATAAGTACATATATAATTGATATAATATTTATATTTGCTTTTGGTGGAAAAGTATCAAAATCTAACTAGCTCTTTTTACATATATATAACTCTTCTTATATACTAGGAATGCTATGTATATATAAAACAAATATGAATATAAAAAAATAAATATTATCTAATCAATTAATTTTCATCTTATTTTTCTGAAATATATTCGTTATTTATTATTTAATGTCGACAGGGTATAAAATAATTACATTTATATTTATATTATATGAAACATTGCCCGGGATCGTCAACAACAAGAAATCACGTTTGAATTTAGTCATTGAACTTAACATTGGAAGAGGAAGAAGGCGAATGGCCAATCATAAAATTTATATAATATATTCTGCCTAAAGTCGCGCGACTGGCAGCAACAACAAATACTCATACATAGAACAAAAATACAAAATATAAATAGCCCAAAGACCACATATAATTTCTCTGATAAGCAAACAAGCCATTTGATAAGCTAACGATTAGATATAATATTTATGTAATGGAAAACTTTTCACAATTTATCTTAGGATCTATAAAGTTCAAGTTTTATTTTTATATTCGCATTTCAACTCCTCTTCCATTGTAATTAATCGAGAGCATTCAAGTGAAGAATAAATTGTGGATTGTAAGATAGAGATGGGCTCTTCATTTTCAAGGTCGCTGCAGTGCCCAAATTAAAATTTGAAAATGAATAATAAATTATTCAAGCTGAATTGCTTCGAATCTATATGATTTGAAAATTACATTTACTTAGTTCATACTTTTTATTCAAATTCCCTTCCCTTTACTTACATTGATCCTCATTATATACATATATCATGTCATCATATATACACCCCGTGCTTTCACTTGCAATCATCCCTTACACCTGCAACTATTCCTGTTATTCCTATACGTAGCTGTCAATCACAGACTTTGAGTCTGTTCGATTGACGTCACAAAAGCAAATGCTGCAATATTTTACTATAATTTGTAACAGTTTGGTGATAAGAGTGCTAAACCCTAATCTAATTACTTTATATATCAAAGGAATATTTTGTTAATTCAATCAATTACAAGTAATACCCTGAACTAATTGACCGATTTTGCAATTAATGACAAACAGAAGACTAAACTTTAAGAAGTGTAATTTACGTGTTGCCCTACACTAATGCATCAAATTATTTATGCGAATGTAAAAATTCGAAACTTAGCATTAGAATGAAGTAAATGAAATATAAATACTAGCTAGCAAGAAGAAACATATTAAATGTAGCCTTTTTGCACCGAAAATAATTTATTTATGGTCAAATCGAATTGACGTTTGATTGCAATGATCGATGCATGGGCAATCAATCAAATAATCGCCCAATAAACAGTTTCCGATACAAAAATAAACAATTGTCGTTTAAGACTCTACAATTGATTTAATAATAAAAACAATGTGAAGTGCTTTCATATCATAAAATAGAAAGAGATAAAAATCGAAGAGCAGTTCATTTGGCAGTTGTCTTCAAGGATGTAACATCAAAGATTTGACTCTTATTTATAATGAAAATGAATTGAGAAGAAGGAATTTTGCAGTCGTATCGGTAGTTATTTATAAACGATTTTATAAAGGCGGCAATATAATATTAATCAGCTTTATAGGCCCTGATAAGCCAAAGGTGACCCGGTTGAGACCCAGAAAAAAGGCCAGCCATAAGCAGCGAGTTGTCGTATGGACAAAGTATAGACTGTAGATACTCTAACCGAGCGACGAGCGACGATTCCATAGGGCATTCAAAAGTGACAGTGTTTACTATGAAATTATATCTTTGAATAACAGTCTGACAAACGAAAACAAATAAGAATATTTCAGTCACAATAGACTGCATAATACGCGTTCAACATTCAAAAACAGCTTTACTTATTCACATATCAATTAGTCACTTGGAGATCTATTTGCTGAGCAGATCAACAGTAATCCACTGTAAAACTTGGTGACTCTACTTAAACATATATATAATGTTGGTATTTTCATTTAAGACTAGTAACTCTAGCTCTAATATAATATTTAATTTATAAAATATATGAATAAAATGAATTCAACATCATCATTTATTTTATTTTATTTTAATATAGTTTTTATTCTCGTGCTATGATTTTTGGAATTTTGTAAGATTCAAAATATGGCAGGAAAATAGCCATATTGGCAACACTGATTGGCACTAAGCCTTAACCCTTTAGAAAACCAGATTATATATAGCAACCTATACCAACTCAAGTCTGCAGCCAAAAGTGGAAGCAAAGTGCACATAATGAAAAACCAATGTACTCTTTTGACTTCATGGCCGAGCATAGCGAACCCTCAGACACAATGCCGCTGCCAGCGATCAAATAAACAATTAAGTTTTGCCAATCATGCAAATACGCGAAATAAACAAACTAACTGCAAGCTCCTCTATTGGGACCATCTATTAATAGGGTTCAATGAACTGAGCGAAATGCCGCGATATGATATTTAATGCTCAGATATAGCACGAATACAAGTTGAGGTAAATGTTTTATTCAATTTATATGCATATTTTCGATTGCAAGAGTGTGTGTGTGTGTGTGTGTAAACTTATTTACCTGCCTCGACACGCTTTGTAAATTGTTTACACGAGTGACGCATAGGCGAGTCTAGTCTACGCGCTTCTAGCACTCACCTGAGTATCTTAGAGCTACACATTTGTATCTTTGTATCTGTGCAGTACACTGCACGGATTTAGCATTGAATGCAATGCTCAAACATGTTTTGCCTCGTTCGCTTTTATGTTAATGTCCCATTAAACCGGAACCGGAATGAAACTCAAAACATCAGCGCATGCGCTGTGTGCATGGGATATTTTTATAAATAGTCAAAACTATCTTTGGGTGTTTCTACGAAAGTCGGAAACGATTGGGCAATTTTATATAATTTAAATATGCTCTAGGTATAGACTAGCATTCTGCACATTCTGCATAGCTATATATTTCGATTCCTTGCTCCTCCAAAGTGGATCAAATCTGCAATAAACAGGTTTCAGCTAGAAGAAATGCGTAGATAAAAACAATACTAATATGAGAATATCGGTAAACCAGTTTGCTACTTGAACTTAGTATGTATTTAATCTAAGCAAACACAACTTAAAAACTCAATTTGCGACTCGCCACTGTCAATAGCTAAGCAAACAGATTTCAGACATATATGCAAACATATGTGGCTAGTCTCGTCTGGTCTGTTGCAGACTATAATTAGACCCTCATACCAAAATATACAACGCATATACATATATATATATATATATATATATATGTATGTCTGCATATAGTACACATTATTCCAATAGTTTGTCTATTGATAAGGCAGCTGGTAGAACAGTTCGATCGCTTCTGAACATGACTCGCTGAAGAGTTTGTTTTTTAGGTCTCGGCTGTTACATAGTTGGGTGAGGAGTTGGCTCGCTTATCAGCAGCCACAATGGTCTATCATAATTACGGGCAGACGTCGCGTCTCTGCGGTGTCAATGAAACAGATTTTCCAGATTTACAAACTACTTACTCTGGCTGTTTACTTAGGCGTTACTCTGCTCCGCTCGATCGAGGGTGTCGATCGAGCGCACAAGTGAAAAACGTGATCAGCTCGTGTTCGTGGCTTCGGCCAAACCACAAACAAGGCCCGCGTCTTTAAATAGATGTAGACTTGCGTCGCTTAATTATATGTACATATATATCAATATATATACATACATATTGACACATGCATATTATATTTGCATAATAAATCGCATAATTAAGTTTCGAGCGAGAGCTACAATGGAAAATTACGCGGCAATATTACGCGATGCAAAACAGAAAAAAAAAAAACAACTGCAAAATATATATTAATCGATCGACGATTATATTTTCTAAGCGCCTATTCCATTGACCCTCACCGCGTCGATAACCGTTTTCGTTCGAATGATTAAAAGCGTTATGTACACAATTTTAGTGAAATGCAGTCGTAACTAATTCCTTTTGGTTTTCAGCCGGTTCGCTAGAGAGCAGGAGATCTGTTGCCAAATAATTGATCACGCCGCGATCAGGTGCTCTAGGTCAGTTACGGCATGATTTTCGCCAGCCAAAAATAAATGCTGCTATATTTATGAATTCTGTGTTTAGTTTATGCTGCGCAGTTTATCAGCTACCCTTGCGCCCGCCCCAGCGCAACCTCTGATTCCCCTGCCCCTGCATTGATAACAGCTGATAACAGCCAAGTCACACGCCCCGCTTCTAAATTTAAACTTTCGGGCGGCTGTATGACTATGATAGTATGCGTTTCAGTTTTACACTCTTCCAACTAAACAGCCTAGGTACGCCCATCTTTTTTATAGACTACATAATCGCTGATAATCTTTCGGCGAATGGCGCCGCTGATGTTGCTGATATTGACAGCTCGGCTGATTTCATCAGCTTGTTGTTGGGCGTTCGGGTCTAGACCCTTGGCCAGACAACGTGTATATTATTAGTTTTCTATATACTGCACTGGAATTGCCTCTGCCCGGGGCGCAACGTGGTTTATGTTTTGATTCCCGAGAAGAAATGTGTGTTAACATCGGTTATTGGTTGCCGTTCACGCAGTCAGCGAGTGATATCTGGCCCCAAGTATTATCATATATCAATATCAAAGTATATTTGAATTCTCCGAATAACCCTAAGTATGATATAGATGCAGTTATATAGTACAACTGCAACTGCTTGGCAATCGAACTGGTCTAAATGGTCAGTTTATAATGGTCTTTTACCCCTTTATAAATAGTGATTGGGGTAACTTTCCTCCTCCTTAACTCCTGTTAGAAAGCTTCAATAATAACAGTATTTAAACTAGTTTCCAGCTAATATCGTGGGTACTATGGCATGTCCCACACGCAGGCCTAAAATGGAAAGTCGCCGATTAAATAATGCATCACATCCGCTGAGCGGCTAAGAGTCTTTTCACATATAACAGAAATAGACAGCCAGCTGGCTGGCTATACTATATATGAGCTTCAAGAGTACTCCATAATGGAGGCAGCCGTAGACTTGCACATGGCCAACGCTTCAAAGGGCACTGCACCACCAGACTGAGAGAGAGAGAGAGAGAAAGGGAGCTGAAGATCAGCCTGCATATAGGAATGGTATATAGGCGAATGCTGATGAAGTGGCCGGCAGAAATGCGACATGCGACTCCAGAAACGATGCATCGCTAAACCGGCTCTCAGCCAAGCCAAGTGATCGGGTGGTGGTCAGGAAGGAGAAGAGACTAGGTGAACAAGTGCCAGCTATGTATGTATGTAGATAGCTAGGCTTGCTTGCTAGGCAGCTTGCTAGCCAGCTTGCCAGCCGGCCGGCTTGTGCACTCTGAAACCTGACTGCTGATGCTGTGGGGCTCGAAAGCAAATACGTTACTTGGACTTGGAGCGGCGTGTGTGACACCCCACGAAAGTGGCACAGTGGTTACAGATCAATCGAAACACTTGAACAAATAACTTGTTACGGTCCTCACCCAAAAACTGCATTATCACTAGAGACTTGAAAGATCACGTATTGTGAGAGCATTTTCGTGGACTACCTATGCTCGACTGAGACCTAGGCCGCCATTTCTGAATGTCAACGAGTCACGCACGCCATCCACCAAATACACAGACACACAGACCCACACACACACACACACACACACACACACGCAGACAGTCACTTTCTATGCACTGCAACAAGAAATAGATTCAGTCCCCGACGATGCGTGGCAGAGAACGTCGAAAATTTCACAGAGTTGTCGTCGTCATCTAAGCAGCGCTGATGTGGGTACATTAAATGACAAAATGAAACGCTCCTAACTCACTTGATGTGGGATTTTAATGGAATCACTGGACAATTGTGAATCAACTGTGAACAGAAAGAAAAATAACTTGTGATTAAGCGCATTGAATTTTTGATTTAAAGTAGAAATTGAATTTTCATAGTATATATATATTTTATATATACATATATATATTATATTAAAAATTTATATTATTAATTTTATAATATAAATTTAACTGCAGCTTAATATTTGTTAATGCTATAACAATTATTCACTGTCCCGTTACATCTCAACACATTTCCCAACTACTCAACAGTTGGGTCATGTACGTAGCACAGCCGATATGCCAGCTGAATGTAAACGTAGCGCATAAGAAAGTCGATGAGAAGAAGAGATTACATGGCGACAACTTTTACACAATTCCCCCCGAAAAGCATAATTGATTTAGAGCTGTCGAGTCGACAGAGACAACGTAAAACAAACATAAATTGCATAAAGAAAAGCGTAGGCTGGAAACTGTAAAGCTATAAAGGTGTTTGGTGTTCGAGTTACACGATTGCAGCCAACTAAATACATATACATACATATATACATACATATGTATGTATCCCCCAGACCTTACAAAGGAAAACCACTCGAACAGTTGGAACGCCTGCAAGTTGTTGTGGGCACTCAAACGATTGAGTGGGTACTCGTTGGGTGAGTTTTTGTTGTTGTTTTTTTTTTTTTTTTTTTATATCGGCCTGGGAAAGGATGAAAGAGTGAAGCAAATGCAATGAATTTCAGAAAAAGGCAAAACAGCTGGTTAAAAGCGCAGAGGTAGCACTGCTGTTGATCATATGGAAAGTTGTTTGACATAACTAAATGAGTAAAGCTGTGTGTGAATAGTTGCACGAGTATTCGCATTTATTAATAAAACAAAAATTTCGAAAACCAGCGCACGAGCTAATGATCGTTGCTGCTCGCTGATCATGTCCATTCAGCCTGACAGATTGAGTGAGTGACTTTGCCTCTGTGGCGTGGCGGCGCCTAAACATAACGAAAATCGCTGTCAAACTAAACGAAACTAAACTGAACGGAAAGCCAACAACAACTTTAATAGCGACAGCAACTATTGCTGCATTATCATTAAAATGCAGCCAGCCACGCTTACAGCGAGAATAACGGACAAAGAGAGAGAGAGTGCGAGAGAGAGGGCAGCAGAGGCAGAGGCAGAGGCAGCGGCATAGGCTGACGCTTAAGTAGAAACAGAGAGTTAATGAGGGAGAGAGAGCGCGAGTGCCTTCGAGAGCATACGATGAGAACGCTCTCTGGGATCGTAGTGGTTGGCTGGTTGGGTCGGCACAACCGCCAGTCTTGGCGGCGGGTTGCTCTAACAACATCAGTTATTCGTCTCTGAGTTGTCGAGGCGAACGGTACTCACAGTCGGAGTGCAACTGGCAACAACAAAACGCGATGCGGTCCTAATTGTTCGTGTCGTTGAAATCACAAATAAATTACTAAAAATAACATAACATCATATATAACTTATAAAGAAAAACGCGCGAATTCTTACTTCCAAAGAATAGGGAAAATAATTCAATAATTTTAAATTATTGTTAATCCGTCTTGTCGTTTTGTTTTGTGCGGTGCTGCCAAAATTGTGTGTGCCAGTGTGTTTAAAATTTCAAATTTTTAACAAAAATACAAAATTTTAATCTTTACACAACCCAAAAATTTCATTGTCTGACGCGCGTTGGCAAACCCATGAACAGCGCGCGTGATGCACATATGAAAAGAAATCTCTAAGAAGTTGGGCTGAAAAAGAAAAGTGATACCAGAAAAAGTTCCTTAATACACAGATATTGATATATACCTTTGTAAACGGAGAGCAAGAGAAGAGACAGAGAGCGCTAGCAAAAGAGAGAGAGAGAGAGAGAAGGAACGAGAGCGCAACACACAACAAAGTCATAAAACAAGCAACGGTTAGTTTTCGGAGTAATTCCAATATTGATCAGCTCACATAAGCATAAACAAAATGTACAAAATACACAGACAGCGCCATTAAATAATAATATTTTCCATTGCAATCCTAATTAGAATCGCTTTTTATAAACATTCGCACTCAAGCATTTTGTTTATGGCTAATTCCAATTAACCTTTTACGCCTCGTTTAAGATTTAGAACTATTTCGCTCACCTTATCAATTTCTGTTCTAATTTTACAGGCCCTGCTGCTAATTACAATCAGAGTTCCTTGTTAGAGAATTATAGAGAAAGCCATCTATAAAATGATTTCACACAGTCCACCCATATTCAGTCACAGTCCACCCGTTAGTTTCCTAGCGGACTATATGAACGGACATCAACGTCAAACCCTGAAGTAAGTTTCAAAATATATTTTCGGACTATGAAAAGAAATTGGGTTGGCTAATTGAATTCAATTGAATACACGAGATTCGACAACGAATCAAAATTCAATTGTTTTTAATTATATTTTATTTATTTATTACTTTTATTGGTTTTTTTTTTTTTTTTTTTTGAGAATAGAATTTGAATACCTAAAATTAATTTCGATTTTATTTAAAAGCTACCACCGAAAACTTTCTCCATCTTCGACTTAGCGTCACGTCTTAAATATATATTCTGGAATTTCTCTTATCATTAGATACCGAAAAGTATTTTCTGATATACTCCGAAACTGGCCTACGCGTATCACCAAAAAATACGGAATACTTTAGTCAAATTGATTAAGTAAATCTCTGATAAACTGTGTATTACAAAATAAAAACCCATTTCCTGTCAAGCCCAAAATAATAATTAAATTACATAAGGAACGCTAATCAATAATGAATCGGAAAAAGTGCGATATTATTTATGACACCAATAAGACCTACCATAAATAAGTAATACCCAAGTGCAAAGCATTTTGAAGATAGTATAAACAAAAATGCAATGGAAATGGTTTATTTATATACATATATATTAATATATTTTTCTGTAATCTTAATGTAAAATGAAAATAGGCTAAAAGCTATACGTATCAATTCTGACAGGCTCAATGAGGCCGTTACAAAATAGCTTCATTCCAAAAGCACAATATAAACAATGAACACGATTGCATTATATATTTAGAGTAAATATCGGTGTTTACCTTTCAGTCTGTGTCTGATTGTTCATATGGATAAATATTGATATTTCGTTTATACAATACATAGAAATATTACTAAGGTCAGACAATATTTTTTACCTTATGTCGTAAGATATCGCACCAGATCTAAACGGGTAACGGATAACGGGTTAAACGGGTTAACGAGCTCTCCTCCATATAGATAGGACTCAGTCAGTACACATGTACCGCAAATAAAAATAAAAAAAAATATATGTTTAGCTCTGCTCTGGTTGACAACAGCAACACCATTTAAAAAAGCATTCAATATCAAGGCAATGCCATAATCAAAACAAACTTTTATTTTTTGCCTAGATTTCGAGAGCAAAAGTTGACAGCGCGAATTTTGCTTGAAGAACCAAATTAAAAGTTTTGTGAGAGAAATTTGACAGTTCCCGTCTGTGGCTGGGGGTCTGTGGAAGCAATTGCTTCTCATGCTGCCCGATCGTCGGCCATACGCTTTATTTGCTGCGCATACATTTACTGCATCAATCAGCTGACTTATTTTTTAATAGCTACTCAAATATATATCAGACTAAAAATATGCATAATAAAAATTCTAAAATTGTCAGAAAAATATATAGTTAATAATATAAATAGAAACTGTCGTAATAAAGCTACGCAGTTACTGCAAATATAAGTTTGTTTACCTAAGTTGAGCTATAGATCAAAGATAATATAATATAAAATATTGCAATAATAATTTACTATTGTCCCAAATAATTTATGTACTGCGAACTCTATTGAATAGTATTATTATTAATGGTTAGCAACTAGAACTGTCAATATTATTGTAATATTTGTATTGTATTATATTTTTTGGTTTACAATTATTATTTGCATTATTTGTATTAATAATATATGTTTTGTCTTCATTATTATTATTGTTACTTAATTATTATCATGACTGTTAGGATTATTATGAATATTATTATACATTAGTCAGGAACTCCATCCCGTACTCCTTAGAACAAAAATGGGACCACTTTCAAAGATCACGATTATTAGCAATAATTTTTAATTTAGCTAAATCATTAGTCGGCACTGAAAATAAATTGATTATCACCTGTAAAAAATAACTCGGATGATAACAAACTCTAATTGCCAATCACCCAATTTAGATTCAGCTTCGTAAATGATGAAATAACAGAAAAAATTGGCTTATCAGACGTTGACTTTATAGTTTGCCTATGTCTAGCCAAAATATAATAATTTTCGTTTTTGATATGAATCAGCAAAAAAAAAGACAAAACATATTGCAAACAGTTGGATTCGATCCCAAGGTATTTCCAAAATTAGAACTCTATGATGAATCAGACAGCGAGAGCCTAAAACAAATTTGAATAGACGCAAACATATGTAAATATGTGTATACATTTTTGTATATATATATATATATGACATATATATATAAATGTGTGTGTATATAGACAAAAACCTATCCGCGGGGTACTATTCAAATCAAGTGCAGAGGTCGGGCGTAATAGATTCAACAACTTTTGCGCTTATCAATAATAACAGAAGCCCGGCGCTATTTCTCGACTGATAGTATAGTATGTGAATAGTAGGTATGTGTATGCTTATATATGCATAGTATGGCCACTGAACAGTGCCATGCTATTATCTCACTGAAATAAAAGACGGACCCAGAATAAAGACAACCTTATCAAGCTGATAAAAAGAAAGTAAACGTGAGCGCCGCGTGGCCCGAAGCTCGTACGATTGCTGCCTTAATGCGCAGATTATTGAAGAGCCCATACCGATATATATATATATATATATGTATATATATGTATATTTAGCACAAACATACAGATATGATTAACATATTTAACGGAAATACTCATGTTAAAATTCCTGATCTTTGGTCTGCTTGCAGCTACAATGACGAGCCCAATAGCTTAAGCTCGCGCTATTGCCGCCCTCAAGCCGTAACTCTGGCCTCCAAAGCTATGGTCAATAACGCATCGAATGCTGCTCAGGGCCAGCAGCTGCCCGCCAAGACAGGTGGCACGCCCCTCGGCGTGGGCAGTCGCTCTGGCCGAAGTTATCTGGAGCGCATGGTCTCTGCCCCATCGCTCAACACACAGCCCAAATCGTGCCTCAGCCGCAAATCCTGCCTGCACAAAGCCAACCAAATCTCCAGCATCCCAATCACAGTTGCTGCATCTACGGAGCACGATGATGCAATCAGCGACGTGGACGGATTGGCCAACTGCAAGCAAAGGTAAGCTGACTATATATAGATTGCATAATGCCTCGGTAACCCGAGTCACGATCCCTTTGACGTCACAGCGCAATGGCGCCGCCGACTTCTAACGCCCTCAACCACAAGTTGAACTAGATTGCGGTTGAGAGATTAAAAGTGAAATTCAATAGGATGCATAAATGTTGTCGCTGCCAAATCATTTGCACCAAATTTGGCCAGAACTCAAGAGCACCCGAACACAAATCGAAAGCAAATCGAAATATTCCGTTTGGCAGTCGTCTCATAGATCTTATAGACGTCATAGCGGGCGCATGACGCTGGCATAGAGTACGATAAAAAGTAGACACACTAGACGACAAGACCAGGAATATATTTGCGAATAGTCTCAAATATGTACTCGAGATATCTGGCAATAATATAACAATTATGATAAGGGCAGCAGAGGAGTTTACAAATCTTTCGTCATTCCTTCTGCTTAATCTTTCAAACAATGTCAGCGAATGTTTTTGTTTTTATTTTGATTTAAAATATTTAAATTTCGCTTTCCATGCGCAATGCACTTGAATTTGGCATTTTGAAAACTTGCTAAAAATACAAAATGAAGGCGCAGCCACAAATCAGCTAGAGCGCATTTTATAGAGTCTTTATTTTTGGTGAGGCTACGTCTAGACGAGGCTAAGCACCAGCTGATATCACCTAAAAGCTACGGCGACACACGCACACTCAGGCACACATGGCTATTATCAATGTAAACCAGACACACACACTCATGAGTTAGTAATGTGCCTGCGATTGCGTATTGCACTAATTGCATCCACTGCGAGTGCTGATGTAGTCTAGAGTAGGTGACTAATAAATACCCTGTCGAAAACTAAATTACTATTCATGATTCGTGATCAGTATGCGTAAGCTCATAGGCAAATCGATAGACGCCTTTCTAGGCCAACCCAGCTCGACATGATTCTTGCCTTCACTATAAATATTTCAATATGAATCTCCCTAAAAGACCTTCTAGCTCAATTTGTCGAACTTACTTCAAGCACAGCGAGATGATGTGTAAGTTAAGTAAATGTCATAAGAATTCATGAACAGAAATTTCCATTTTTTTGTGTCTAGATTATTATTGATTATTGCTGTTGAAAGCTCTTTAAACACTTCGAATCATTCACCCATTAATTATGCTGTCATTGGCCAATCAGAATTCCACTTCCTTCCACACAATCTGTCAAGACGTGCCACACTTTTAATTAGTTCACTAAAACAGACGAGAGAGATCCCAGGCCCAGGCAGCGGGCCAGGTCATGCCAAGGCCACAGAATAGACGACAGTCCACCAACCAAAAATGTGATAATTGCGCTGTGTCGATTTTTCGGCTATATAAAAAGTATATTTCAAAACACACATACATGTGTATATATACATTATATATAAATAAATTACATGGGTTTGTAAGCCGCAGATGTACGCAGTGAATATTTATAGATAGATTGTGCATCCACTCATCACGTGTTCAGATGTGCTACAGCATCGAGGAGATTTCAAAATTAAGTGAAAAATGAAATCTGTAAATGTATTTTATGAATGTAATACACTCAAATAAATATATATAAATTTATATGAGTATATATATATATCTATGACTTCGACTAATTATTGTGTCACCCACGTAAAATCTAATTCTGTGCGCTCTCAGCAACATCTGATCAATTTGCGCAAATAAAAGTGAGAGCAAGGGACTTCAAGACGGAACCACCTTGTCGTAATTATGAGATCAAGACATGGACAAGGCTGTATGTAAAGGTCGCCAGACTGGCCATCGGACGAAATACCTGACAAGGTCATATTCATACGAATGTCTGTTTAGCCGCCCTAAGGATTGCTGATAAGCCCACTTATGTACAAACGACTAGATATATATGTATAAGGTTTCACCTGAAATACCAGTCTTATCATTTCCTACAACATGAAGTGCTTTTGTAATCCCTTTTTGGGTAACTCGTTTATTTTACACCATTTTGTGCAGTGCATATTAAGCAGCCTCAAGTTATTTTGTGTCTGGGCTGAACCGGACCCACATGCATTTATTTTGTTTTTATTTTTGGGGTAATGTGATCACATATATGGATATGTAAATGAGTGCAGTCGCGTAGAAGAAGAAGAAGAAAAAACAAGAAAGGAATGCAAACCCGTTTGCATTGTCGAAGCTTCCTCGAGCCAAGCTGGCCTATAAAGACCCGCCCAGGAAAATGCACTAAAAAGTTGGAAAAATTATAATCTATAAAATTTGATATGCGACAAGGCGTAGCCACAAATTCAGCCGTTTACGCCGGCAACACGTAAGAAACGAGACATGATGTCGAGGCGGGCCCACACAGTAGGAGCGATCGAACGATCGAGCGATCGAATCGATCGCCCGAACAGCGAGTGAAAAAATTCAAAAATTAAAAAAAAAAAAACAGAAAACAGAAAACAGAAAACCAAACCTGTTAAAGAAAATGCAGCAGGCGGCGATTGCACACGCCTTCAACGCGTGATCGGCGAACAGCGCGCGATCGGCAAACGCTGGCAGTTCAAACAACCGGCTGTTTGATATTGGCGTCAGACTAATAAACTCAGCTAACTTAGCAAATAGCCACAATTGTTGGCCACATTTACTATAGACAGCATACAGAGGAAGTGAGAGAGAGAGAGAGAGAGAAAGAGAGACTAACAAACATATTCCTCCCATATTACTCTATTTGCTATTCATTAAAGAAGCAGCAAATATTAAACTGCTTCTCTCAGCATATTGTTTGAAATGCATTTCCCACTCAATTCTTGTCGGCGCAATAAGCTCTTAAGTCATATTCATTATCTATTGCAAACTAACAAATTGCTTGATAAATATTAATCTTATCATACCAACAGACATGCCTTTTTTTGTAAAATGTATATATATATATATATATATATATATATATATATATATATATATATATATATATATATATATATATATATATATATATATATATTATTCACTATTATTCATATATATTCATTATATATCATATATATTATTCATATTATTATGCATATATATTATTATTCACATTTATTGTTTAGAAAGAATTACTAGTCGAAGTAAAAAATATCTCTCACCGACTAGGGGTATTCCCAAAAAAAAGGGCATGTCTTCTTTGCCTCCAAATGTATTGCAAATCATTTGCCTTCCAGCCATAAAGTGAGATATTTTAATACGTGCACTCGACATGACTTATAGGGTGTATAAAATTTTGTTTTATTATATACATAATATTTGGTTTGCCTGAATGAAAAACTGGTACGTGGCTACCAAAATAGCACAGTATATATACTCACATATATATACACATATATATTGTGCGCCAACAAATTTGTGACGCAAAATTCCAAAAAAGAAAACATCAAATTTGCAGCGGAATGAAATTTGCAAATAATGCTAATTGATCCAAGTTTTTAGTATACAAGGCTGCCGCACAGACTAGAAATTGAAATATTCCTTGCTTTTTGTTAAAATTAGGGAAAGAAACGAAATGTTTAAATGCCAATTTACTGGCAATGGGCGGTGACAGCTTCCGATTAGCTCGATTCCCTGCCAACGCAGGTCACAATGTACCCAAAAAAATCTCGCAATTGACTTTGTTTTTGTCAAATTTAAACATCGATTGGCTAAAAATACAAACAAAAAAATAAAATAAAATAAAATGAAAAATGCAACGGCGCAGTTTCATATATGAAATCCAAAAAGACAATTGAACTTAAAAGCATCAAAGTAAAAATAACAATCGTAAAAGACTGGGGGTCCGAATCACGAGAGCTGATAAGGACAGGTTCAAGGCTGAAGTGTAGCCCCTACTCTCCCACTCTCGCACTGTCGCTCATAGAATTAGTTCAACAATTGAGATCAATGCCACAGATTCAGCAACAAACTTATTCTCTTAGTCACTCTCTTTAATCGAGCTCTCTATTATCTATTTCTTTTGCAGTCACTTGCGCAAAAAGCATGTGATCTTTGCTGACGATGAGGGTCTGTCACTGACGGAGGTGCGCGTCATGTCCGAGCCCTCGAATGTGCCGCCCTACTGGAGCATGAAGTTTTTGGAGCAGATCACACAGGGACTGGTCAGTCCGCATCCGCCGGATCAGTGGACCGTGGACTTCAAGCAGCCAGCATCCGACTATTTGACATTTAGGTAAGAGGCAAACCCTCTATCAGTGAAAATATTCAGTTTACTTAAATATCCAATTATTGCCCAACAGACAAAAGATTGAGCGTGACTTTGTCTCACTGGAGAATGTCATTGTAAAGGATGAGGAATCGATTGTGGTGGGCACCATCAAGGTTAGGAACATTGACTTCACTAAGGAAGTCATCGTGCGCGTCACCTGGGACAACTGGAAGAGCCAACAGGACATATTTTGCACATTTGCCAGGGCCTACGGCCCCGCCACCTGCGCTCACGTTGTCTTCGATACATTCTCATTCAAGATCACGCTGCCACCATCCTCGAAGCGTCTGGAATTCTGCATTTGCTATCGCACAAATGATAAAGAGTTCTGGGACAATAATGATGTGAGTGCCACGGTCTATAACCACTCTGCAATTAACTAAATTAAATCTCCCTCCATCTCCAAATAGGGTAAAAACTATACCATCAGCAAACGGTCGCCTTTCTACTACAATGCCCTGTCGCCCTATGATAAGGGACAAACTCGTAGCTCCAGCCAGCAAATGCGCTCCACCTTAACTGATGCGCTTGCCAAAGCACAACAGAAGAATAGCTGGAGCCAGGAGCCAAATACGCCATATTGGTAGAACACATCTATATATATATATAGTTAATATAGTATGGAAGGTCAAGCTAATTGTATAGCTGAGCAGGTCTGTGGCTGGATCGGACACTGGGATCAATTGTGATTCTCCCGATTGTTCCGTGACGAGTCGAATTTGATTTGAGTCTGAGCCAAACAGCACTCTACCCAAGAATTTGCCTCTAGCGGTAATTCGTACAATCATGAGGGGGATAATTCGTAATTTTTTATCGTACCACTCCCACACACACTTTCTTAAGCCAGAATCTGGCGAGGTGCCATTGACTTGAGGTTTTCTCTACGTACAATCAAACAGAAACTACTTTTATTTTAAGCATAAGTGAGCTTTGAAAAAACACGGAAAAAGGAAAAAGAAGAGGAAAGAGCTCATTGAATTTCAAAATCCATATCCTTATAACCCATATACATATCTCCAAAATATTTGTTGTAGTACGTTTGATTGTGTGACGATATCAAAATCAATTTTTTTATTTTATGTACTCTATCTATGTTTACCTGTATGCCTGTGTGATTGTCTACCATTTAAACTGATATTAGCTTAAAAACAAAACAGCTCAAGTAAAAATAAAAAGAACTATAAAGAAAAGCGTGAGTTATCCTAGCAAACCATTGTTTCGAAATTCTCTTTATATGCTAATAAAGAAACAGAAAAACAACAAATCTAAAACTCTAAAAGAATATATGAAAATTTAGTAATTAAGTTTTTGCATGGAAAATTTTATAGAATTTTTTCTTTTATATTGTTAATTTTTATTTTTTTTTTGGTTATTTGAAACTCTAAGACTGAAATGGCTTGTTAAGGAAAACACGTCCTCATATACAAAATATAATAATACCATAATCAAAATACAAATCAAAACATGATTCGAAACATCACATAATATATGTATAATAAATGATCTATGTCTCTAAATGTTTTTATGCGTGTCAACCCGACTTTGAAACTTAGAAATTAAGCAATTTGTACATAGAACTTATATATATGTATACATATATAAACATATGTGTATATGCAAAATATAGATAAATCATGCACCAGAAAATTGCCTGTTAATACATTTATACAATACCTACGCGTTTAGTTTTGTAAAAATATTTAGCTATAGTGCTTAGAGGTTATTTAATTATAAGTCTCCAAGCCCCTTCCCGGCTTCTAAACAGCTGACGAGAAAAACTAATTCTCTTCTAGAAAACTTAACGATTATTTAGTTTTTAACAGACGCCAACTACAACCCAATATATGTACGCAGTGAAATTATGATACAACGACCCAATATGTTACATTATTATTTTCATTGATTAAAGATAAATTAAATATATATGAATATATAATTGTGTTTCTTTTAATGGTTTCGGCTACATAGATTCTTAAATAAATTTCATGAAAAAAATATGCAATGTACAGGTACAGGTAAAGTATTATCATTCAACAAAAAATCTAATCAATTCCATACCAAAGTTCAGGTATTTTTATAATCGCAATTGAATATGTAATATTTTTATATATGTTGAAGAATAGGGAGTTTATGTATTCCTTCCAATTTGCATGTATGTCTCCCTATTCGTATTTAGAAATATAAGCCTTACCCATATTTCTATATATCTTGCAAAATAGGTGGATATTTAAACTATCGAGTTTTATCTTTTAAGATATAAACATCGTTATTTAAAGGTAATGTTCTGTATATTATATATATATATATATATATATATATATATATATATATATATATATATATATATATATATTAAATATTTATATATATATATTTAATTACAATTATTTGTTTTATTTTTATTTATTTTATTTTTGAAATATCGATTTTTCATGCTTTCAACTAGGATAAACAATTTTCAATAGAGTAAAATGGAGTAGATTATATATAGATCCGTTACTCACAAGGAATTTTTCATTGCATTTCAGCTACAACTGAAATCGTTGCATCCAACGAAACAAGTTAATGTATCAGTAATATTTCTTGCTGGGTTCATGGGTTATCTGAAATAGGAATTGTCTAATGTAGCGAACGAACTGCGTGTCGTTTATGCAACTCGTAACTGTAAAATGGAAAAAAATAGAAAAAGTAGTCAAATGTTTTCTGTTGTTTGTTTTATTTTTAATTTAGGTTATTCAATGTCTGGGAATTTTCTATGCGACAATTAAGCGTTGAATTATATTTATCTATTACATACCATATTCTGAGACCTGTAAATCAGCAAGTATCACTGAGTTTGGAAAAACAACATACAAATATAGATAGATATAAAATACAAAAGACGTTTTAGAGTATATGTAGGCTTATCAGCGGAAACATACATATGACAACTAATAGAATAAATGTAAAGCTTTGGAATGAAGAACAATAAGTTTAGTTAGTTTAGATAAATTAGTTTTCATGGAATCAGTATGAAAAATCTACAAATATCGTCGGAATGCATAATAGCCGGAAGTCGACAAATTAAAATCCAAAATGCACACGCATAGTAAATGAAAGTAAATTAAGGTATGTTATCTTCGCCAACTCAATAATTTAGATTTGCCGTCCCGATCCATACTATTGGGTTGATCTTGAATTTGAATTAGACGTAATTCAAAATTTAGCATCTTGCATTGTTTTGTGGTAATTATTTCTTTTCCTTGGCCTTCAGGCTAGCGGGCATCTCTGGTGGGGGTGGGCGGGGAATGCCCAGAGCAACCTTGACACCGTCATATATGAACCACTGCAATGCAGTGAGCGTACCAATCATTATGATACGTGGTGTCAATCCATTCCACATTCCCATGAAGCCCAACGACTTGACGACACTTCCAGCGCTTGCACCCTTGCTCTGGTTCAGCTTGGAGACGACCACATCAGCTGGATGGGACACAACAGCGCAGAAGACACCAGCAATATAACCAGCGGCAAACGTCACAATCAATTGCTCGCCCTTAGAGCAATCTGGACGTGGCTTGGGTACCACATACCTGCAAAGCACAATAAGAAAGTGTGTAAATTTATAAAAATACGTAACGTATCGATTGTGCTACTTACTTGTAGAGGAGCTCTACAGTCCGCTCGAAGCACGCAAACTTCATCATGGTGTATGGAATTTGACGCATCCACAATGGAATCAAGCCCTTGTAGAAAGCTCCGATTCCCTCATCCTTCAACATCTTTGGTACTGCTTCACGGAATGTGTTAGCAAAGCCGGGAACCGTCTGAATCTTAACCTTGGCCGCCTCAAACGGAGCCAGAGCAATATCAGCGAATACCTCGGCAGATGCCGATGCGGCCAGATAGATATAGGTGCGATACAAATACGCATTCTCCTCACCAAGGATATCGGCGTACTTAATTTTGAACAACTCATAGAAACCAAACTTGCAAAGGCCCTGGAATACATATCAATGCAAGTGAACGAGCGATGAAAAGATTATTTAAGTTATGTAAGCGATGAGCAAGCTTACCTGTAGCGAGTAACCAATTAAAGTTGGGAACCAGCCCTTTGCCAGGCCAACAGCACCCTCCTCAGCTACCGTGACCTTGAAGCCATGAATTAGATTCTTGTACTTGGCAGAGTCCACCTGCAAGCGACACTTGACCAAATCCAAGGGCACCACAAGAGTGTGGGTAGTGCCGCAGCTCAAAATACCACCGATACCGCACAGCGCTAAGTATTTGTTGCTGCCAAACTCACAGGAGTCCGTTGACGCTGCTGCTGCAGCCGCAATCTCGCGGCCAACAACGGGGCCAGATTGCTTGCCTACAGCTGGATAAATTGACTGCTGGCCGACTGGCTTTCCATCATCACACTGCACTTGGCTGAATGGCGTTTTGAATGGAGAGTTCTTTGCAGTTTGAAAAAAAGACGCGAACATTTTGTCTTTTTTGTGTGTTTACTGAGTCCAAGCTGCAAAGAAAGTGTAAAATTAGCAGAGGTTTCTATAATTAAATTTGCTTCTGCGCGAATTGCGAATTTTCACTTCGTCCACCGTTCACTTGCAAGTTATATAATGTGTCATGCACATCTAAGTATCTACGGTTGCTTGTTGTAGACAATTGGCTTACATTTTTACAGTCCAATGAAAACTAAAAATTTTAACACAAATATTCTATCTATTGGAGCATGTGATTTATTTCTCTTACGCAATTATTACATTTTATTTTCCTACTTACGTAGTAGCCGTCCGTGGCGTGGCGAGGAATTAGATTCAAAGAATGAGTGCTAGTGTGACCGCAAGCTGCAATCGTAAATATACCAAAAGGTCGCCAAGAAAAATACCAAGTTAAGAATATCCAATGGAAAAACGCCCAAAGGTCAAGATTGTCATCCAATTTTGTAAGTCACTGACATATATATTTAATAAGGATCAAAGATAGGGAATTTCTTGAAGGATGGAGAGCCTAGTAGCTCACTCAACAGTGAACAAAGAGTATTTGAGATCGATTTCCAAATAATAAAATTATGCAAAATTATACAAAAATAAGGGACAGCACTGATGTAAATTCTTATCGATACCATTAAACGATAAAAGGTTTTACCGATGTATGCGCGTAACAGGATGTCATTTAAATGTTACAAACATATCGCTGATATGTTATATTTTGCCAGAAATATTTTGCGAAAAACCGTGTCCATTATTACTTAAAAAAAAACGAAATTTTAAAAATGTGCTCATCCTAAAATGTATGTATGTATGATGGAACTCGTTCATTACTTTAAACAGTGATAGCAATCGGCATATTTATAGAAAAAATACTAGATTTATTTTGGCCCATCATGCTTTATGAATGTTAACATAGCAGTCGACTCATTTAAGGTTATTTTTTGTACACTTAAATATGTCATTAATATAATAGATAAACAGAGGTGCAATTACAATTGATTCTTGGAGAGCACAAATATTTTAACAATGAGTTAGTGTAGAAGGCACCATGGCAAATAATGTTTCTTAAAGTTTTTATAAAAATAGTTCGCTAAAACACTCACTATGCACGGATATGTTCTAATATATTTTTAAATTTTAAAAAGTTTGCAACGGCACCGGATGAAAGCTTCGCCAACAGAGAACAACAGAGAGCTTTCATATAACATATAACTGTCCATTAACAGTTGACTTGCTGCTACTGTTAACAGGTGGTTCGACTTCGTGAATCTTAACAGGCACATGAGATAAAACAGTTTATTTGATTAAGCAGACATTTTAATTGTGCGTCTAACACGTCCCCAAACAAACGCTAACATCAAATATAAAGATGATGTCAGTACTTAAGCATATGGTGGACATAATTTACTATTAGGGACAGCCCGCGAGCCGGTCCTGAACAATTGCTTGTTGCTTCAAATATTGCCGCCTGTTGTCTTTGTCGTCATCTTTGTCGTCGTTGTTTGGTTGTCGGCGTGCGAAACGCCGAACGGCCATTCAGTAGCCGTTAGAACGCGTCGCAGTGCGGCAGGAAGTTGAGTATACGACGCGCTGCCTCGTCGCTAAAGTTCAACTGAAATAACTTTGAAGTCTGCTTGCCAGAGCGAAGCGCGCCTTTTTCAAGTTGGCCTTTCTGTAGCTCGCAAGGTGTTAATTGGTTACAAATTAATTTATTTCAAAGAATTTATAAATATTGTCGACAGTGAATAGTGGATGTCTGCCGAAATATTGTGAGCGCGTTATCCTCAAAACCCAATTGGAATTTAAATTGTGTCTAAAATTAAACAAAATTGAATTAAATGGATGAGTGAAGTGTTGACAAACTTAATTAAAAACTAATTATCTGACTAGTTAAACAACCTGTCAAAAACTCAGTTATTTAAGAGTAATAAATGCAGTACACATATAAATGAAATTAAACAAATCATAGTGTGAATAATAATTAAATGTTTTAAATTCAGAAATATTCATGAAATATATTATAATAATTATATGCAAATATATTATTTAATAAATTCAATAAATGATAACAATATAATTATTATAGAGATTTATTACTAATTAAACATATTATAATAGTTTAACAATATATTGGAATAAATATATAATTTAATCTGCTGAAACGCAAAGTTGGCCACACATACATAATATGGATTTCAAGTATGTATTTCATTTCTTAATTAAGAATTCATTAAAAAAATTTAAGTAAAGGGAGTATTCTGTATTCCGGGCACTTTCCAATTTTGTGGCAAAATCCAAAGTTTGATTAACCTAAAAACCATAAAAAGTAAACAATTTTCAACACGGACTTGTAGATAAATTTGTTTGCCAAAAATTCTGGCGATAAAAAATAGCAAATCAAAATCAAATAAAAACTTTTTTTTGGGCAACCAGAGGAGAAATCGAATCGAATCAAGCATGACCTATTACTGTCACGTCCAGTGGGAGCCAGGGAAGAGCTAACAACTTTTGGGTCACGTTTGACATTTGGCCAAACAAAATGATGGAAGCCAAACTCTAGTAGCCAAGACTGGCACATCCATAGACACGCAGTTGTATGTTTGTACAAGAAGCAGGGCAACCACAGCAACATTGCGGACTCGCAGCAATTAATTAAAAAGTTTCAACGCGCCCAAATCAAATCAACAATTTTCGCAGGTATTTTAACGTCAATCGAGTTGGCGTCCGAGTCCGAGCTCACGCTCGCGTTTGGGATAAAGATTTAGTTGGCTCATTTAGTGGTAAACAATAGCCCGTCGGATCGATGGATGGGCTCCAATGAAAATCAATGCGCATTACTGCAGCCTCGCTGCGCCCCGAAACCAGCGACCAACCCGGCAAACTCGACAGTAACGAAAATACATTCAATTTTTAAATACAATACGCCGCGGGGGCTGGTGCTGTGCTGGGATGCGATGCGAATACTATGTCGTCTGGCTGTGATTCACCACTTGTCCAGCTCTTGACCCCAAATCCAAGACCGAAAATAGGCTCATCATCATGCCAAGCGTCCAGTTCTTGATTATTTTTAAGCTGCGCTAAAAATCTGCTGTGTAAAATTTTCAAAATATTTGCGGTATGCATCTAAATATAATCAAACTAACAAAGATATTTTATGCTTACAGATATTTATGGTATATTTACAGTATGAATCGTTGACCTAGTAAAAAGAGTATATAAATAGTAAAGAGAGTATATATATTTATTATTTATTTGTTTATATTTATATTTATATTTATATTTATATTTATATTTATATTTATATTTATATTTATATTTATATTTATATTTATATTTATATTTATATTTATATTTATATTTATATTTATATTTATATTTATATTTATATTTATATTTATATTTATATTTATATTTATATTTATATTTATATTTATATTTATATTTATATTTATATTTATATTTATATTTATATTTATATTTATATTTATATTTATATTTATATTTATATTTATATTTATATTTATATTTATATTTATATTTATATTTATATTTATATTTATATTTATATTTATATTTATATTTATATTTATATTTATATTTATATTTATATTTATATTTATATTTATATTTATATTTATATTTATATTTATATTTATATTTATATTTATATTTATATTTATATTTATATTTATATTTATATTTATATTTATATTTATATTTATATTTATATTTATATTTATATTTATATTTATATTTATATTTATATTTATATTTATATTTATATTTATATTTATATTTATATTTATATTTATATTTATATTTATATTTATATTTATATTTATATTTATATTTATATTTATATTTATATTTATATTTATATTTATATTTATATTTATATTTATATTTATATTTATATTTATATTTATATTTAAATTTATATTTATATTTATATTTATATTTATATTTATATTTATATTTATATTTATATTTATATTTATATTTATATTTATATTTATATTTATATTTATATTTATATTTATATTTATATTTATATTTATATTTATATTTATATTTATATTTATATTTATATTTATATTTATATTTATATTTATATTTATATTTATATTTATATTTATATTTATATTTATATTTATATTTATATTTATATTTATATTTATATTTATATTTATATTTATATTTATATTTATATTTATATTTATATTTATATTTATATTTATATTTATATTTATATTTATATTTATATTTATATATCTTACATATATTTCATTATATATACATATAGCTATATATACGTTTTATTTCTGCAGCTGGCTTTTCTTATTGCTTTTTCTTCATTTCTATTTAAGTTGAGGTAACTAACTTGGAAAGACACATTTGCCATCACTCGCAACTATGCGAAACTCAGAAGAAAGACCCAAAATAGGAGAAGGAAAAAACACAACAAAGGCCAAGTCTACGGACACGCCTTTGGCTAATTGTCTACCTGTATGTATGTCAGCGAATGTACGTGTGTGCGTGTGTGGCTGTATGTCATAATCAAGTGAATGCCCAGCAATAATTTAACACGCAAGTCCTGTGTCCTGTGTGCTGTGTCCTGTTGTCGACTGACTAATGGCTATGACTAGTAATCGCGACGACAAGAATTCAAATGCGACTGCTGCAGTTCTTAATTAGCCATTTGGCGCATTATGTCGGACGTAGGCATGTATTCGCATAAAGTAGAACACCTGCGAGATTAGCTTGGCTCAAACTGAGCTTTGGGGTTGGTCTACATAATCAACACCTACGAAAAGTATACGAAATAAGAGGAGGAGCCACCCAAACTTTAATAAATACTAGCCTCATGATTAATTTATATTTAATTTGTATTTCGCGCACTATTGAGTGTAGGAGACTAGAAGATACCCTGTTTTCTTGTTATTTTAGAAACTAGGTATTCATGATAATTTATGAATGTTATACTGTTATGTATGATTAATGAATATAAGAAAAAGAAAATTTAGATATTTATTGTATTATCAGAGTTTTCTATGACTTACAATAAAACAAATTTTTCAGTAACTGAAAATTTAGAAATTTTACATACATTCTTGCGGCTCAGGTAAAAAGTAGTGTGAGGCGTTGACGCCAGAATATGCCATTCAGCTGTACAAATCAATGTTTATGAATTTAGAAGTAGTTGCCGTCGGATGACAAGTGCATGACAAAGTGTCAGACGCAGACTCAGGCAAATTATCCATCACTCGTGACACAGGGTCACAATCACATTTTCCAACAGCCTTGACATTGACGGCTCTTGCGAGATGCCAATGAGGAGACGGATGAGGAACAGGGTATGAGATACGAGTATGTTACATTCCATTACTTTCGTGACAGTGGGAGGGCGGATGGCGCACACTGAGAACAAGCTGCTGTTGTTCCCATGATTGAATCAATAAGACGCATACCGAAGGCCAACGAAATGGACGGAAATGGACTTGGCTGCAGGCCAATGCGAAGGTTGCTCTGGCAACCCGTCGATCAGCGCAATGAAAAAAAAAACCTGTTGAGTAAATTCCTCAATGGGCGTAAAACACTAATCAAACTGCATTGGCCTTAGGGATAGCTGCGGGAATATTAATATGCCACAGCATTTAATGGACTTATTCACGCACCAATCACACGCAATTTAATTCAATTCAAGACCAATTCGAGCATTAAACATTTCTCAATTGGAGCACAAAGCATTGAAACTCGACATCATATATATATATATAGAACGTGCTTCTTAGATGTACGCTGAAACCGGCCTAGACATCAATGTTGAATGCGAAGCTGTTAGAGCGTATCATATGACATGTACTCATGAGCCACGTGTCGCTAAGCAGCTCAGCGCAACAGGCAACAGGCAACGGGAGACTGGCAACTGGCAACTGACAACTGGTAACTGGTAACTGGTAACTGGCAACAGCGAACACGAGCTCTAAGAGGTGCCCTGCAAATGATATGATAATAAACAATGTTGTCAGCTACTGGAGTATGCCAAGTTTATTAATTTACTGTCATGTTGGGAGATCACACTTGGCTCAACCGTTGTAAATTACTTTTCGCGGTGAAACAAGTGAGAGGCGCTGGCTGGTTGGCCAACGGCCAGTTGACCAGTTGGCCAACAACTAACAACAATTATGGCAAGAGTCAAGTCGAGTGCGCTCCCCAGGCGAGCATAAACGCGATATTCTCTCTTCCAGTTCTATTTTGCTGCCGCTAAAGCGTCTGACTCAGTAGTTGCCTTGCCAATTGTTCGTCTTCCTCTTCCTCTTGTCCTTGTTATTTGTTGTCTTTCTTTATCTGTTTGATAGCCTAGTTTTGGACTGTGGCATACTTGTGACTTCAATGGCCTCTGTGCCTGTTGCCATTGCCTTCGGTCTTCGCTCACCTTAACTTGGGTTAAAGCATTTGCTTGACAAAAATTGTCTGAATAATTTCTCTGATTTTGTTTTTTCTTCCATAAAAAGCATCTTTTATTGCATATTAAAGCGAATTGCTCTGAGGCAATTAATCACAGAAATTTCATGGAGCAAAAGCCAGACACTTTTTAAATCAGTATGTAAAAGTTTTATTTAAATTGTAAAGTAAAATATTGACTAAATATTGCTGAATAAAAGTTTACATATTAAGAGAAGACAAGCAAATTACATGTTTATTCAACAAAATAGCAAACAGCTTGATGAACTTTGAAGAAAAACTTATTCTTGTCGTAGAGCTACAAATAATATAAAATAATATAAAAGTGAGCAGCATGTGAAAAAGGTAATAAATAATAATCTAAGACATGGAAATATCGAAATCATTCAATCTACTATATTTTGTATACAAAATTAACCCATTGAAAATGGGAAAATCATGTCCGTGTGTACTCCTATAATCCAGAAATTTGAAATTTTGTATTGTTCGTTTTAAAAATTCGAAATATATTCCCGATTTTTTATTATCGATTACAAATTAAAATCGAAATTCAGTTATGAAATCATATTTATTACATCTTTAAAATTAGAATCTCCAAATCTTGTTTTAGTTTTATATTATTTTTATACAATTTTTATATATGTTAAATTTGAGATGACAATCCCCTTTGCCTCAAATTAAAATGAGTATAAAAAAAAGTATTTGCAAATACACACATATAAATGATATTATCAGTCTGTGAAAATCTGATTAGGAAAGTTCATCTACAATACAAGTTATTAACATAGGCATATTGCAACCCAAGCGTAGTCGCTACGCAAACTGCGCAGTTAGCAGAGTGAGTGAGTGCTTATGCATGGTTATGTCCGACTTTACCGCTATTCGATTCTACCGCTGCCGATACTCGACTTGCGAGCGTTTTGCCCTATATAAGGGCCTTATGCTCCACATCTTAAGTTGGTTTCTTGACCTCATTGTGGTTAGACAAAGTCCATAAATTATACATATATGTATGTTATTGATACATATATAATTGCAGCGATTTTATTATGTTGTTATTTGGATTTAAAGAGAGTTGAACTAGGAGACAGCAGGTAGCGCTCATATTTTCCACTCAATGATCGAAGAAACGACTCAGAAAACAGTTTGACTGCAAGTGCACCTCGACCGAGTTGAGTTCGAAAGAGTGGAGCACAACTTTTAGCGGGAGTTTTGCCCTATATAAGGGTAAGCCTTCTGCTTAATTTCTTCAGTTGGTTTCCTGAGCTCTTGGTGGTCAGTCATGCAGTGACGTGTAGTGTAGTGTAGTGCGTGTTCTTCTTCTTCTCCTCTTCTGTTTTTGGATTTGAATAGTTCATAATATAAGTAATATATTAAGATTATTAAGCGTATCGTATAAATGTTTCTTTGTGGGGAAATCTGTTTTTTAATAATTATTTTTTAATTAATTATTTTTAGTGATTTTTAAATTTATAATTTATAAGCTTGAGATCGTTTTACAAATTCAATAACTATTCTCGTCCCCTCGACTTAGATTTTTAAAATACTAGGGACTTGTGCTTTGGTAAATAAACACAAATGAATGATATGATTAGGAAGATCCATCTACATAAAAACTTAAACATTTAATTTGCCAAGGGCAAGTTGCAGCCGAATCGCATATATGTGAAATACAACCATGTTCTGGAATATCAGCTCTTGGGAGGATACACCCTTGACTATTGCTTTCTTACCTGTTTTATTTAATTTATCAAACTTAAAGTTCCCAATTTAATATAAAAACCTACAGTTGCCACGCAAAATGTTTATTTGCTCCATCAACTGATATATTCTATGCACATAAATTGACTTTTATTGAAAGAGATAGTCTCAATGTTGAAAGTAACGAAAACTTAGTGGAGCTTCAAATTATCTCTGCTGGAGAAGAGTATAAATTTCTGCGGCACGTGCACGGAACTGAATTATTCACGCATTTTAGTTGTTGTTTACTTGTGTCTGTCAAATTGCTGTCAGGGCTGCAGTTGCGCCAAAAACAAAAAACGTAAAACAAAACAAAACAAAGCTGAGAGAGAACTCGCAGTGGCAACTATTGTGGCCAAAAACTTTCATTGGCTTTGCGAGGTTTTTAGCAATCAAAAATTGTTGGCTTTGTGCTGCTTTGGCGCATCAACTGCAATCGGCCGGCCGACCAAGCAAATTAGCTGCCTTTAATGAAAATGCCCAAAATCATTTAAGCCCCAAAACATACCCAAACAAATGAAAAATGTGTGCCAGATGTGTGTGTGTGTGTGTGTGTGTGTGTGTGTGTGTGTGTGTGTGTCTGTGTGTGTGTGTATACACGTATGCAGACGTATATAGTGGATATAATGTCATGTTGATGGAGCGCTTAGATTAGCAAGCTGCAGTCGTTGTTATTGCTCATGGATCTCCGTTTAAAGGCAGCCAACTAATAAGTAAAGTTGTAAAAATCAGCAAATGACTCAGATATATGCGAAAAGTAAGCACAGTTAGAACTATAGGTATTCTATATGTAGATAAACTTTTATAGATACTACAAATCTGTGACTATGTAAACACGCACAGTTCTGTACACTTATATGGGGTGGGTATTCGAGTATTGCCATTCCAGGTCTATAAATATGTAAATATATTCCTAATCAGAATCAATTGATGAAATTAGCGGATGGGAAATCGTGAAGTGAAATGAGTGAAATAAAATTTTAATCATTGCAATTGATGCTATAAATCATTCTTTAGCCTCAGACTTCCATTTCATTATATAAAGCAAAAGTATTTCATCGATTTTCGAGAAGGGTATTTGAAATTCGACTTGTCGAAAATAGTGGTTTGTCTTCGTTATATCATAAGATACCTTATATTATCGCTAACTATACAAATATGTGTTTTGGCTTTTGCTTTATTTTTATTTTGTTTATCTCGGGCAACTGTTTTAATGGCCAAGCGACAGCAACAACAATTTCATTCATATGCGTGGCATTTCAAATTCAATTTTCAAAATGTATTAAACAAAACTTCACGTCCCACATACAAAAAGAAAAGACATGAAAATGTTTTCAGAAAAGTGGTTAAGACTTGTGAACAGAATATGAGGAGGGGTTTGGGGTTGAGACTGGGACTGGGGCTGGGGCTGGGGTTGGGCGAGCATATTCAATGGGGCATTGCCAATAATTTGTTCTCTATTTGCTAGCTGATAAAAATTCACTTTATACACTTTGTCTGTTTACTTGCCGCAGCGTAAAGCATTTTATATGAAGTGCCCAAGGGAGGAGCTGCTGGAGCTTAAAACCCCAGAGCCACAGACAATGGCGTCATATAAAACTAGCCAAGAAATATGCAACTGTAAATGCAGTTGGCATCGGAAGTGTGGGCACAACGTCTAGCCAAATAACTGAAAGTGGAAATAAGATGAGAAAGCATTCGACAAAAAACGGAACAAAGAAGAATCCCAACTCATATCTGGCTGATTGTCTGTATTATTGACAATGTGAAACCTTGACAGTGGCCTTTTCCAAAATATGACTAACTGTACTAGGTATAAATTTCTTACTATCAAGACTGAGAGGTCAGTAGTTCGACTGCTGCAAATATCAAGATTATTATGAAAGAAATACTTTTGTTTTGATTTGTTTATTCTGTCATATAAAATTATTGTTTACTTTTGTATCTCTCGCATAAAAATATGTAGTTTGAGGAAATATGTTTATATAACTTGGATATTGTGTATGTGTCTATAGTGAAGTCTGTCTAGTTAGAATATTATATCTTATATTTAAATTTTTTTGAAATTAATATTCTACAAAAATATTTTAACTTTAACTAAATGTTTTTATTTTATTATATATTTATTATTTATTTATTTTTATTTATTTATATTTATTTTTGTACAAAATACAAAACAAACGGATGTATATAAATTAATACCAAGTAAAGGCACACGAATATACCTTTTTATTGGTTTAGTACCACACACCATTCAATAATCCGCAGCTTAAAAGGTGTCCGCACTGGGGAGTCTTTACTGTATGCAGTTGTAAAACTAATGTACCGAAGGCTGATGAGGTCCATTAGGTATTCTCTTTATGAACTGGCACTTGTTCGGTTTTATAAATGCCAAAAAGGACAAATCCTTTGGCATTGCTCACTTTGTGCGTTTGTTTGTTCATCTCTTCTCACTGTTGCACACACACACACACACACACACACAAATATATATTTGTCCATGTACACCCACAAACGCACGCAAAGTGCATGTGCAAACACTGACAGAAGTCAACTGTCAACTATCCCAAGTACAAGTGTCCGCCCTCCCAAGTACTCATAGTTGTTTGTTATTGTTATTTTCGACTTTCTGCTTTTGCCCCACTGTGCGACTTGTTTGCTTGTTGGTTTGCTGCTTGTTTGTTTGGCTCTTCTGCCCGCCCCTTCGTCGTAGTCGTCGACGTCGTCGTCGTCGTCGTCGTCGTTGTCTGTTAACAGTTCTGCAACGGCTTTTGATAAAATACCGATAAAAGTCGCATTAAAGTATCTTCTACAAAAAAAGGGGCAACAACAGCTACGGTAACGCTGGGCGGGCAAAACAAACACAAGTTAAGGCCTCATAATTGAGAAATTAATTATACAGCCAGCGCACATCTAAATTTATTAATTTCGTACGTATTTACATTTCCCAAAAAAAAGAGAATCCAGAAAAAACTGATAAGCGCACGCTCGAAATAAATTTCATTGCATGTAGCAAACGTAAAAGCAAAGCGAAACGACAACAATAAATATTCATCAACCATTAAATAACCATTGTACAGAAATAATATAAATATTATTTCGTAAAAACATACAAGAATGCTGTTAAAAATGTGTCAAACAAACTTGTCAATCTAGTGTTCAATACAAATTAAATTTTTTTTTGTATATAGAAAAAAAAAGAAAAAGAAATTCAATTGAAAGTTTGTTCAGAAGTTTTAAACTGAATTGACCGAAAAGTGTAATCAAATTAAAGTCAAACTTTTCGAACTTTGAATTAGTTTGTATTAATGTTAGAGTAACAGTTGTTATAACAGAGAATTCTCTGCGACAGCTAACATAACTAAATAATGCTAATAGTGACCGGTTAGCATAACTAGACCAGTTTCAATTACAGTTCAATGTCATGTTACGAAGTGCTTTGCACGCTTAACAGTATTAACATAGCTTTCAATTCATATCAAATAAATTGATGTTAATTAAATCTAATAACATTTTGGAGAGTTAAGCTTATATATTTTAATGAAATTATTGTTGTACTTATTCTATATTCTCAGCTTTTCAATAGGGATAACGAGATGTTATTCAAGAATGCAATTTAAGTTTCTTTTGCTTTTACCTAAGTAATGAGTGGCTTTCTTTCCTTTTAAAAGACCCAGTGGCTTGCAAAAAGAAGTTACTTTACTTCAACGTTCAACTTTCGACATACTTAAATATTTAAATATAATTTACACGTGGCTGCTGTAAAGGTACTGTAAAGCACCCTAAAAAAATTAATATAACATGAGCAGCAATAAAAAATTTAAGACGGCGTATAATTATTAAATTCAATTTTAAAGACAAGGATAATGTTCCGCTGCACATAATCAGATTTAAAAGATGCAAATAACAAAATAAAAATACTTTGCAATATAATTTAATTTAGCAAATTAAAGCTTTGAAAAAGCAACTTACTCCACATAAAAAAATTTTACTTCTAATTTTGCGTTATGAATAACTGAATAGAAAACAGTTTAAAGCAAATTCCGTTTTTAATCTGTTCACTGGTTGCAAGGCAGATAGCAGAGGCAAAGCTGCCTCATTTAAATAAAATTTTTAGACATTTGACACGTTATAACATGTTCTTACTCAGCATTTGACTTCAATACATAATTACATCAGAAATAAGACTGATGACCAACAAAAAAAGACGGAACCGGCGCTACAATGAAACATGCAAAGAGCAAGCTTTTAATTTTCATTGGTCGCACACATTTTTGCTACCCTTTTGTAATAAAGAATTTATTCTTGGTGTTGACACACTAAGTTTCAGTTTAACAGCTAAAGGTACGAAGTCACAGAACTCTCTATAAAACTTATCGAAGCTCTAATTATAGTATAGACATGTATATAAATATATATATGAAGCCAGTTATATATAAATCAAAAGGTTGAGAACCTCTCATATAACAACAAATAATAGAAAATCACATGCAGTAAAAGTCACATACATTAATTAAAAGAGCATCATCAATTAGTAAATAAAAATTAATTGAACTCTTTTTTTTTTAGAAAACAATTAACTATGTGTTTGCGCTGAAAGCTTTCATTAATTTTGTATCAAAAATGTGCAAAAGCCGAATAGTGGAACAGCCGGGCAAGGGAAGGGGCGTGACACTCCTTGGTTTAACGTAACCCCATTTAATTCGCGCGAAAACCCCTCACTTAATCCTCCTACTTAATCATAGTTTAATGCGCTTCGACGTCACTCAAAGTCAACGCAACTTAACATCACAATTATTTTTCAGAGCAGATAACAAAGAAACCCCCTCGCTTTTAATTTTCCAGCGCAAACGCTTGCCATGGAAATCTCATTGTTTTATGCAGTGTATACGAAGTGAAAAAGCGTATATTTGTGTTTTTTTTTTTTTTTTTTTTTTTTTGAGAGAGAATTTCAATAAAGGCTATTTGGAGAGAGCTGATATCTTATAGTTGTCAGCTTTTTCTTACCCACAATATTGAAAATCTTAATTTAAATTAAAATATCTCCTCTGCTTAAATTCATTCAAATGGCAGGGTATTGCACAGTCCGTCAGTCACGACTGACATATTTTTTGCATTTGTTATTAGTTGATTTTATAATTTAGTGAAAGGAAAATCTAAGAGCACACAATTACTGACTATGAAATACCTCTACCTATACCCTTAACACACTTTCAAATGATTTTATGTGGAATTTGTTTACTATATTAATATTATTATTATTCTTTTAAAAGGTGTGACGCTATATAAGATAATTTATAGCATGTACCCTGCTGAGAGATTCTCTTCACTCTTCAAGAAATGAATTTTGAGTAAACATCCTACGTCCTGGCACCCTTTGGTACCCATCCTTAATGTATGCTGAATATAAAAGGATTTGTTTTGAAAAGCAATACGCAATGCAACGTCATTTTATTTTGGATTATGGCATTGCGTTTTATACATGCCGAGCTGGCAGTGTTATGCTTTGATATTTTCTTGGTTTTTATGGCTCTGTGGAAATGAAACTCAAAATACCCGAGGCACTCTTCTTTAATGCCTGTCATTATTTAAATTGGTTTGCAGTTTGGAGCGCGTCTTCCTTTAAATAATCCTAAATTTTATGCATAAGCGACGCTGGGAGCAAATTTTATTTTGATTTTCTAATTTAACTCGTTTATGCAGTTTCCATTCTGCCGCGCTTCAGGCAACTAAATAAAAGCACTTAGTTAACAATTTATGTTGATATAAACCAAAATAAAGCACATTCAGCATTAATTTTGTAACGGAATAATTTATGGGGCAAAATAATAGATGCTTTCAACACACCGAATAATGAATACCCTAAGCTAATATTTTGTTAGCAAATGAAACAAACAAATATATATTGGAAAACAAGTAAAGTCTTGTAATAGTATATATAAAATATAAAACACGGCCAACAACATGCAGCCTGATGTATGGAAGAAGCTATTGATGCTGATTATACCACTATATATTTGGATTATAATTATTTGTTTTTGCTACAGGTTCAACTTGTATTCTGTGGAGAAAAATATATCCTAAAGTGTATAAATGCGTCGTATATTAGAAAACTGAAGCCCAAAATGATCCAGTCATGCGTGAGGCCTCATTAAAAATTGCAAATCATTTTGTCAGTTATTATAACCATTGCCCCTTTTTACTCGTTCACATCGGAGCCAACCGCATCCATTTGCCAAATGCAGTCCATTGGATAACTAATTAGTCCGTTACTCTAATAGCAACAACAACTAGAATTATGGCGCGATCGGGCTTAGATGAAAATCAAAATAAAGAAATGGCCACATGCATCACTGGATGCTAAATTCGCTCGCCATTTCGTTCAGGTGAATAAAAAACCAAAAACAAAAATCTTTTGTTTACAGGCCGCATAGCGAAATAATTTTCGTTTTTGCAAGCGAAAACCAACTCGAATTCAATTAAATTTCCAATGAAAACTGAAAATGCATTAAATAATTAATCAAATGTGTTTGTGTTTGTGTGCTGCATAACAAACTGCCAATAATTAAAGCTAATTAAATTTGACATTTTCTGGCCATAAATCAAAATAATATAAAACTGAAACACCTGAAAGTATGCGTCGAATTTTAACGTAATTATACTTTGTTGCAAATGAAATTTGTGTTTTTTTCCGACTGAGCAATTGATTGATTCATTTATATTTATTTATGTATTCGAATATATACAGAAATGAAAAAGCAGATGTAAACCATTGCATAATCAACAAATACGTGAGACCCTGAAAAATTTATAAAAAGGACAAATATTACATTATGGATTGTATTCGACGAAAGGAGATTCGCCCAACTGCTAATCGTATATTAAAATACTGCCTCTTGAGCCCAAGGACTGTAATATTTGTCTACTAATGAAATTAAATTATATAAACTGAAAACCTTGAACTGAAATAAAATTTATTGCATATACAAATTTTAACAATTTAGCTTTTATTGGTTAACTTTTTTCTACATATATTATATTTTCAATATATCTAATGATAAGTTGACTTAGGGCCAAAATATTGAAATTCTTAACTAACAAGTAAGCCACATTGCAAAAAAAGTTTTAAGTGTTAACAATTATTAATGTAATTAACATGACAAAAAACTGTCTTACTTTTTATAGCTATACATATTGTATTATAATATATAATATATACATAAAATAAAAATTCTTCAATTTGACATATAGTATATTCAAATGAAGATTCAAATTTAAGCTTCAATCAGCTCTTGAATTAAAGTAATAATAATTATAAATGCTGCCAACGAATAGCAATAAAGTAGCACCGCCTTTTGTCATTTACTCAATGTTAATTAAAGTTGCCATACAGCGCCCATTAAACTAGGCAACTAGATACCTGCTCTGCTATATCTACTATATTTCAACTCGTTTTTAAAGGCCTGCCGTCAACTGAGCAGCTCGCTAAACTAATTACCTGCTGATAATTTGATCATGTCTCTGACTTTAGCAGTAATTTTTTTTAATAAGCACCTAATTAACCAGCTACAACAACAGCAACGCTGCTGCTGCTGTTGACTGCGCAATTAATTGATATGTGCTTTGTGCTGGCCATCTACAAAGGTCAGGCTAAATTTAACAGGAGCTGTTGCAAGGAGTCTCAGCTCTTGACTGTTAACAGCAGCGACAGGCAACTCGAGTTGCACGGTCCGCTCACTTTAATGACCGCCGCTGTCTGAGACTCTGAATCCTGCCTGACTCGCTTTTTACGCTCCATGGCTACATAAATCCCAGGCTTAATGTGAACTCGCACCAACCCAACCCAACACAACACAAACACAAAAAGGAAACAACGAAAACAGTATCAACAAGAGAAACAGGAGCAATGCACGCGCAAGTTGCAGCCAGTCGTGGCTGTTATAGGTCCTTTGTGCATGTTGGCCATGTCCTTGGCTGTGGCGTGGCAAGTGTAGTTAGCGCACCTTTGTCTGCGACTGGCATCGTCGACATGAATCAAAAACTTAATTATTTTCAGCCGCACGATGGCAAAATGTTTCGCACAAACAAACAATTCAGGAGCACAGCCACTGCCACTGCCACTGCCACACCAACAACAACCAAAAACCAACAAACAACACAACTCCAACAGCAACAACAATAATAAATCGTGAGCGTACATTTTGACGCAGCTCACAAAATTTTACAACTTCTCTGCAGCGCTACAAAATAGCAACAAGCATATTTACAGTCAATTTGTTTAAGACCCTCCTTGATTCTTCCTCAAACGAATTACATGAGGATATCTGTGCGTGCTTACAGAATGCATGTGTGTGTAGCTTGGACAAGCAAAAGGGTATTCTGGCTAAACTAACATACTTAACATTTCCACATACTCTTCAGACAGATTCTGTTAATTAACATTTACTGTTAGCATTTAGTAGCCAATTAACAGACTTATTTAATCTTCTACAGGACTGCGTCCTTAATCCGAATGTTAAAACAGAGAAGGGTACTATCACATAGGTACTTAAAAAGTATATTGGAAATGATCATATTCTTGTTATCTAATTTTTAATACATTTATTCTGATGATATGATCTACATTATTTATTATGGCTTGGCTTGCGAGTAACTCCATGAAATTAAATTAATTTTATTTATTTAAAAAATAATACACCATTATTAATTTTTTGCAAATTCCTCACATACTAATTTGTTTTACATTTAACTCTTAAAAAAAAAACATTTATTTTTCACAATTATATTTAGTTAATTTTAAGTGTAAAATAATGTTAAACCATTCTCTTAGAGCAAAGTCTCTTAAAACAGTATTTCGAGTGAGTCTGTTTAGATTTGAGCTCCCTAGAATTTCTTCTCTCTCCCTTTTGTGCTACCCTCATACTCTCAATAACTCATAAGGTCGCTGCTTTATGAAATGTATACGGAAGTATGGAAGTTGACCGGCATCAGTTATATCGATTTCTTGCGTATTGTCGGATCGCTAAGTCTGTGTTCGATTCAAAGCGCTGTTTAAGCTTATCACAAATTTATTTTAAAGATAAGGAAAAGTATTGTGAATTTTAATTTTACATATATTGAGTAAAAGAAAACTTTGAAACGTGAAATGCCAAGTGTGAATCATTAATTCAAATTATATGCTTAAAGTGTGCTGATAAGAATTTATTTATAAATGCTGAATTGTGTATCAAATATATATATATAATTATACATATATATTATAATAATATTATGCTATATAACTATTCCTCTTCTACAAAAGTGGTATAAAATAATTTTTTGACTGAGCTTTAACTTGGCGCTGTTTGTTAATCTTATAATAATGAATAATATATATATATATATATATATATATATATTATCCATAATAATTTTGATTCAACGAATAATACAAAAATAATAATTTTAAGCGCTGTTTCAGCATCGAGTATTGAGAAAGGTGGAGTCGGGTATCTAACAGTCGGCCATGCCCACCTCGCTCTAACTTGTCTTGATTATTGTAGCTTGAGCTTTGCAGCTCACAAATCAATAAAACCCTGTCATACAATACATAGTTCTTTTTTATGGAACATATTCTGCATGGTAAGCGCAGCATAAATGCCACAGAAAGGATGTGGCACAGCGCCGTACTTTGGTATGTTGCGCCACTCATAAACTTGTTACATTGTCAACCCGCACGGCGGAAAATGCGTGGAAGAAATTGCTTTCCCTGCCTTGGCAACTCGCGCTGTCCGATGGACAACTTCCGCTTGACACGCTTTTTTCACGCAACAGGATGCAGATAAATCATGGTCGTGGCGCTTTAAAACATTCCTTTACGAGTGCGAAGCGCGGCCCTTAAACGGTGCTTCATGGTTTGGCGAGCGAGTGTTACTGCCATGAAAAATTGCTTTAAAACGCCAACGGGCTAATAGACAGCCCCGTCAGAAATGCGATTACGCGTAAGTGCATCCTGCTGGAGCGCCTCAAATTGAGTTTTATGACTTAATAATGCGACAAGACGCAGAACACGGCCCTGCAATTAAGCGTAAATGTCGCTGCCTGCTGGCTGCTGGCTGCTGTCAGCTCGCTGCCACGGCCAAGTTCCAGCAGCCACAAACAGCATCGCCAAGTGCCCACCACTGCACGCACTGATTGAATTGCAGTTGATGTGAATGTCGCTTGGCTGGCAATGTGGCCGCAGGAGTCCTATGGCGGCTGCTAGTTGCTCTGCCCATGATATATGATATATATATATATATATATATACATATATATATATATATATATATATATATATATATATACATATATGTTACCTTATTGATGTAGGATATATCTTACCTTTAAACTATAGTAAATGCTGTGAAATGGGAAAGAGTCACAGAAAGCATCAGACTCTAATGCATTAGACTTCTACTTAATATATAATAATTTACAGTTCAAAGTTGATCAATCACCCTGAAACTGTTAACACTTGCAACAGTTGCTGAAAAACTGTTATGAAAATATAGCCAATTAATTTTGCCTGAACCGTGCAGGGTGAGCGACCAGAACAGGCCAGAAAATATGTTTAATTTTTGAAATTCCTAGCATCAAATGCGCCCAAGAAGCTCGCAAATACTGTCCAACATCAGATTAATTTTTATTAAATTTATGTTAAAACACTTGTTATACTCGCTTGCAGTGTAACAAAAGAAGTAATTGGGCTTCTGGAATGTCTGCCTGTTTGTCTATGTAAATTAAAACACATTAAAAATCATGGCTATATTGAAGCTAGATAAATTTGGAATTTATAGCTATATAGCTGTACTTAAATGCGTTATCTGGCTGATAAAGATTATAGAATGATTCCGATTGATTATAGAATCTTGAAATTTTATATCTTTGAACAGACTAGTAATCTCACCATCAGATTCCAGATCAAGTGAAACAGTAGCTAAACAAATTTCGTAGTAATCTCTGTGGGCGGGTGAGGGGTGAATGATTTGCTAAGCAGAATTATGATTATCCGCAGCCTATAGAGCTATAGCTTACAAGTAAATTACTGGTCCATCTATGTCCTTTGAAATAGTATTACGCAGTATGTATTGTCGGTAAATCAGTTAACTCAGTTAAATAGTGGCAAATATAATTGTATATTATATATATTAAATGATATTTATATTTATATATAACGAATATTATTATTTGGAATAAAAGAGTGTTTTATGTGCGAGGTTAGGCATAGAAAGTCTGACTTGCTTGGCACTTCTTGCACACGCTTTTGCACTTGTCGTCGTTGATATACGAGTATTGCTTTGTAGAAACATTGTTTTTGTTGTTTTCCCTTTTTTTAGGGAAAGAGTGTTGCCGATGTTGTTGTTGACGTTAGTGGTGTTGCTGGGCCTGCTGTCGTGTCTCTAGCTCTTGTTGTTGGCAACATGTAGTGGCAGCCACACTCGCCCCATTTCCACTTGAAATCTGTCAACTGCAACTATTTATTAAATTATATACTGGCATTGTTAAATGTGAATGGCTTGGCTAAGTGGAAGGAAATAACTGGTAGGGACAAACTGAGCTAGTGTCTCGGCCAACTCAGTGTTTCCGTTCCATACAGCTGCTGACAGCTTTTTGTGGAATTTTAAACATTTATAGACTCGATGTGACAGTCATTTTTTCAAGTATTATGAAATATATGCGATTTCCTGTTTATTTGCTTACAGCTCCCCAAATCTCTGCAGGCCTCGCCCAAATCATGTAATAGACAACCTCATCTGCCGCTGCTCGACGTCGCTGTGCGGTATTAGGCAAATTGACAACAGCTTAAAACGACTTTCAGCACCTTAAAGCCCGGCAAATATTGTCAAACTCGAGGATTCTCAGCTGCTGCCAGCTGTCAGTTACTGGCATCTACAAAAAAAAAATAAACACCAACCCCTCCTCACTTGACGAGGAGTGGAAATCCACAAAAAACAGAAAGCAGGGCAGAGGCCGGAGGCAGGGCACCAGCCAAACAGTACAAAACAATGAACGCCGAGCAGGAGGAGGAACGTGTTTGCCTTAGGTGAGTTCAACTCTCCCTCTCTCTCTCTCTGTATTTGTGTGTGCATTAGATGTGTGGCTGCCATTGTTGTTATTTAGCTGGCAATAATTTGACAATTTCACTAGATTTCACCTTGGCTTTGATTAAATTTGTCCATTCAATAAATATACAAATAGTAGGAGAAATAAGTCGATCTTAAAGTTAAGCTTCTGGCCGCAGAGCTTAGGCCATTTCATTTCATTGACAGTCTCCCAGCGAAGCTAACTAAATTTAATCATTTAATAGCTAAATGCAAGCATAAAATGTAAGAAGCTCATAACATAAATCTGTTAATGGGTATTTTGCTGTTGCCCATAACAGAACGTAATAAATGTTATACGTAATGGGTTAACAGAGGGACTCAGATGAAGATTAAATGGGAAAAATAACAAGTTAAACAATGATTTTTTTTTGTTTAGTTCAGGCAATTTCGTTACATCGTAAAGTGTGATTTATTTAAATATTTAAAAAAATAGCAATATACAATGTGTTCAGGTTTGCCTTCGATGAAAACTAGCGTCCATTGTTTAATCTTTAATAATTTATAGAAAAATATATTTCAGCATAATTGATGTTTAAATGTATGATAATGATATATTTTTAACCAATTAACTTATATTCTTAACTGTTTGTTTTTAATGACAACTGAACTAATCTTATTAAACGACATTTATTTTATTAAATTAAAAAATTGAATAAACAACAATAATAGGAACTAGAAAGTGAAATAATCGTTTTATAAGCTCTATGTTCACAGAGATCATCCAATTTTAAATAGGTCTTACTCTGAGTGGCCATTTTTATATATCCTATTCATATTATCATATAATTATATAATAGTATTGCCATCGAGGAGAGTATGGTAAGCTTTATGAGGAATTTATTTTATGCAATTGTAAAGAAACATGTAGACGGGACAGCAAATTGAGTCGGCTTTTAATACTCATCAAGATGAAGCTGACTACATTATTGGGTCAGCAACGGCTATTTCTAGGCGTTGCATATTGAGTGACAAAGTTATAATGTTCTCGACAAGCGTATAATAAACGTTTTAAGCTAATGTATTTAGGCGTTATTTGTGACATATGGCCAGTGGCACAGTGGGCGCCATAAATAAGTGTCCATTACACGCACACATAATGCGGGATCAACCAACTGCACTTGCTGGCATTTTCTAGTCGCTCGGCGGAGAAATTAAATGTGATGGAGAGTCGCAGTGCTGTTTGTTCGTCTATTAACATTAATCAATTAGATGCTGGCGACAACAGCAACAAGCCCCGAGACATAACGAAAATAATGTCGCAATGTCACTGTGAAAGGCTCACGAGCACAACAAAAGTGCCGACAGTAACAGCAACAACAACAACAACAACAACAATAACAACAACACCAACAATAAATTGAGCAGCAGCACCAACAAAGCGTTGCTATTCAATGTCAATCTCATATTTCAATTATGTTTTATAAATGGCAGCAGACAGACTGGCGGTTCCCTCTCTATCTTCGTTGGTGTTTGTTCTCCTGCTCGCCACTCAATGGCCGTATTGAGGAATGGGCACAGAATTTAAAGCGAAATATCTTGAACAGTCAGTTCTATTCCGGTCTGTAACTTGCTATTGAGGCAGCCAAAAGTATGCAACAGAAATGTGCTCGCTCGCTGAATTGCGCATACGCCATGTTGTCTCTATTAACTAACCGCTATTGAATAATAATCAAATCTGAATTGGCCAGGTCCAATCGAAAACAAGGCTTAAATCGTGGCTGAGCAATTAAATTGAATAAATTATAGAGACCACCAAGCACATGCTGAGGTGTCAGTCGTCTACTACCTACTCTCCAAGAGGGGTTGGAGAGAGAAATGTGAACTTTTCACATTTCACATAACGACATCTCGATTTCACAATTTCGCACAGAGCAGCTGTGCCCGCCAGCCGACGACAACAGACAACAGGCAAGAGCTCAAAATGTCGATTTGATTTTATGCTAATTTCTTTTTGCTATGCTAATTCCTTGGAGTAAACAACAAACTGCAAAGCCAAGAAGAGCAGCGGCAAATAAGGGCTTAATGTATTTGCCGATGATTGACTTGGCAATATCCTACAATGACTTGCGTTATTGAAAATTAGAATAGAATGCATAGATGTCAGAATACATTTTAGAATACAATCCTGTGTACATACTACGCAGTCTTTTTTTCACTTGAATAGCTACCAACCATGACTCAGATATCTGTATCACATACATATATATTTTATATACATATATACTTTATTTTTATTTAACACTGCAACATTATATGCTGAGGTCAGATAACTAACAACACTTTCCACAGAACTGCTTTCTTTGTCCAAGTATGCTTCTACAGGTGGGTAAGACTCAGTTGTCGAAGAACCACATGCTTGAGTGAGAGCAGCTAACTGATTCGCAAAACTGAGCATAGTACACAATGCACTAAACTGTATCCATTTAGTGGACCTATACAATTGACGCGCACTGTGCGCGCAGGGTATATTGCCGCCGTAACCTGAACTGCTTAGGTCTGCTGCTAGCTCTGTTTACAATGCCCGCAACACGTTTGGATTTATGAGAGTGAATTTTGACTTGAAGCAAACTTTGCAGAGGATCTAGTGGCTCACCGGCCAGGCCGATTAAATGTCAGTTTGCATTAACGCGAGTTAAATAATATCGCTTAACCACAGAACTTTGCATAAAGTTTTTATGCAAAAGTGCAAACAAGTTGCATTTCATTAGCGTAGGCTGACCAGTTGCTGTGGTCTACCCAGACAGTCAGAGAGAGAGAGAGAGAGAGAGAGAGAGAGAGAGAGAGAGAGACAGAGAGAGAACTGCCTTTCCTTATGGCAAATGTCAAATATAAATTGAGGTTTTCCAGTTTTATTGCTTGAATGTTATATCAAGATTGAGGGACTGAAGCGAAAGGGCAATTTATCAATTTTAATGCCTTTTGAATGGCTGACCAAATGCCTATTGCAAAAGACTGTTTTCTATTCTCTTTGCTGTTGGTGGGGGAGGTGCGCTTTATAAAGTGTCCACTTATACGGCTTATTGCCTTTTTCTTTTCGGCTTTGAGCTTTCAAGAATGTGTGGGTCTACCCAAACCCCAGTGCGCAGCACTTCAGCATTCAGTCAAATCAACAGACGACCGCCAATGTAAATGCTTTGATTTGAGAGAAATAGTCCTTGGCTAAGGCAAGGACATCAAAGCGCTTGATGACTTGGCTTGTGGGCAACTTAGGCACATTTTATGCATAATAATGCGTAACACAAACAAAAAGGTTCAAACACGAGTTTCTTATTCGAGTCGTACAGACTTTTTTCCCAAACATTCATGTTTGTGTGTTCCCAAAAACACATTAGTTCACTTTCGGCTAGCTAAGGTAAGCCAACAATGAATTTATGGATAGTTAATATATCCCTGTTACCATTACTAATTCGAGTTTAACATAAAAGGCATTATCTATTCCGCGAATTGTGAGCGAAAGGGAACGTCGCCGGAACGTCCTTCGTCGTCCCTTTTTTCGTGTGTGCCGCTGAGTAATTTTTCTATTTTCTGCTTTATTGCGCCCTTTCAAATGCACACCCATGTTGACCATCGTTACAACATTAACCCAAATCCACAAGATATACACACACTTCACGCACACGCACAACTACAATGAGATTGGCCGCCGTACCAGGTACTGCCACTCTCTGTCTCTCTCTCTGTTTCTGTCTCTTTCTCCAACTGTGGGTCAATGGCACTGTGCAAGACGCCGGCTCGTTCGCTTGTCTCTTTCAGCGTTTTATTGTCTCGTCCTCAGACTTTTAGCTAAATGAATCAGCCACAGACAACGCACAGAAGTCTATCAAAGAGAAAAAAAATTATTTTCACCTGCTGCGTTTCCTGCGGCCATCATTTGGCCATCATTCAAGCTTCTGCCGGAAATTAATTATTCCGACTCATCAACGATATTTACATAAAATACATTAATTGATTATATATGTTGTTATATATATATATATATATATATATATATATATATATATATATATAACAACATATATATATATATATATATATATATATATATATATATATATATATATATATATATATATATATATATATATATATGCTTCAGGAATTAACTCAGCCAACAGTGCTTATAATGCGAATTTCCTTTCGCCTCGTGACTCAATTCTATGAAGTTAAAGCAATCCCAAAACGGAAATATTTCTTGTATACATCAATTTATTGAAAATTTCAATAAATAGAAGTAAGAAATTTGTTGTGGGAAGGAAACAGACGCTGGATACTCTTTTTCCATAGGATCATAATTTATTTCAGTGATCTATCTGGGAAATAGATTACCTTTCTGCAATGTGACCAGGTAGTTTACATACTTGATGTGCGCCCAGATTTAAGTTTAATTCATGCATTGACGAAACTCCCATTGAAAATGGTCCTTAGCTTAATAAAATAAATATATTCTTAATCAGCATAAATAGCCTCTATCTAGTAAATAATATTATAGAATCTAAAATTGATTTTCACTTAAATTTGAACCTCTATTTTCCTAGAGCCTAAGCCGATCAATTTTGATTTTGAATTGATATTCAACTTCAGCGTATCTCACAAACTTTAAAATAAATAAAAATAAATATGGAGAGTCTTTGTAAAGGCAGGTTTCTAAATAGTCGAACACTTCTATCGAGAGAGTTCTAACTCTAGTTAGGGTATTAACGAGTCGAACACTTCCCAGTAGAGCTAGAGCTGCCATATTACAAAATTAAATTAATTAAAAATGAGACTTCAAAATGTTTCCCAGGTCGTCCTTTTGTACAGTTCCTGGTAAATTCTATGACCAAATGTTTTATGCCAACTTAAGTGGTCAAATAGTTGCCTGGCATTGGGGGAAATTCCTTGTTGGGATGTAAAAAAAATACTTTGCAAAGTATTTTTATGAGCTCCATCGCTGGGTTGCTTGCATCCTTGAGCCCTCAACTAGTTTGCCAGCGCTTGTCGCAATAGGATACAATTAAGCAACAATACGAAGACGAATTAAATTAATTGAAATCAATCTTTATTATTGTGTAATTTACAAGCTTATCGCGCGGCACTTCAAGTCTGGACTAGTTATCTAATGACTGCTTCTTCTTCATCTCGGTTAGTCGCTTCCGACTCTTGGCATCCGCAGCTAATTATCTTTAAATATTTGTTTGTCACGTTTAAGCTAATGCGAGCTCAGCGAACTCCCTCTGTTCCGTTTCCAAGTCTGTGGTCGGCACATGACTCAAACTGACGCCACGCCCACCGCAAGGCTAAAACACTTAATAAATACTATAGGCAGCTTGCGGAACATTGTTGCCATATCGATTGGGGTTGGCCTTGCCTTAATTGTTGTTGTAATTGTGGTTGCTTTTATAACTGCTCCTCCCGGTAGTTGATGCTGTTGTTGTTGTTGTAGTTGTTGCTGTTGTTGCTGCTGTTGTTGCCTAGCAGGGCATAATGCACAATTGAGAAGACAACGTTTCGCCCTGAGACCAAGCATAAATATGTCAAGTGTTAATTGCTGCCACTTAACGCAGAGCACAAACTTAAACACACACCCATGCCCACACACATACACATACACATACACAAATAAATACGTATACATTTGACTTTAATCTACTTACGAGTAGCCAAGGCAGCCAGCCTCGGCCTTTGCCTTTAGCCCATGAGTTTGCAAGCCGCAGCACAAAATATGAAAAGAAAAACAAACACAACTCATAGAAATCGCACACACACATACACACGCGACTCACACACACACTTGTTACACACCCAATAATACGCTTTAACAAGTTCCTTATGGCCATAAATTCAACAAGCCAACAGAAGCTCATAAAAAGGGCCAATACCCTTCCGGCCCATAAGCTGGCTGGCGCTTGGCTCGTTGGTTGTCTGGCTGGATGAATTGCTGGCTGGCTGGCTGCTTGGCGACTTTGCAACTAACCCCAACAGCAGCAGCTGCCTACATAAATAAAAGCGAACGTTGCAGACATGCCTTGGCATTTCATATCATATCACACGCCCACACGCCCACACACCCACACACCCACACGCACATGCACACGCGCAGGTACACTCATACAAGCCTAGCAGCTGACAGGAAATTTCAAAGCAAGAAGAATATCCTGCACAACAAAATAACGCTAAACTGCACCCAGGCAAGGGAGGAGCCTCAACTAATAACATAACTAACACGCATTACCAAGGAGAGTGTATGTGGGCGTGTGTGTGTGTGTGTGGGAGCAACAATGAGCTCTGAATAATGAGCTTATCAAACATATTTATCGACCATTCAGCCAGCCAGCCAGCCAGCACATTTCCTACTTTAAATGCCTTACTCCACTCTATTGGGTCTTGGCTGATTGTTCTCAGTTCACTTCCTTTGGTTTCCTTTTGCCTTCTGACAGGTGAATTGTCACGGTTGTCACAGATGAAACTGATATGAGCAAATTAGATACTTAAAGTAGTTTTATTTAATAGAACAAGTTGTGTGGGAGAGCTTTGATGAACTTAATTTTAGCATAGCCTTCCTAATCAATTAATAAAGTATTTTTAATAATTTTAGATATATGTTGAAATGTGGAATATGGCTCAAGCTGAGCCTAAGCGTGCTGATACAGGCAAAAGAAGTCATCCGATACTTTTTTTAAATAAAAATAATTTGCTCTGCTTTTGAAATTACTTTGTTTAGTCTATTGGAATTTATTCCATCAAGTCTACTAAATTATATTGGCCCATTGGCAGCCACCAGAGTTAATAACGGATCTGGTCAAAGGCATCTTTCACCACACTTGGTGACACTTTAGGAAAGAAGTCTGGATCGCTTATATTAGATCATCTAGCTGGCTAGTGCAAATTACACAATCAAACGAGATTAAGCTGTACGGAATTTTTTATTTATTTTAATTTTTTTGTATTATTTAGCAGAATCTGTACAATCTTGTACCATCTTAGTACCTTAACACATTAATGAAAACTCTAGTTAGGGCCGAGCCCCATAATATAAGTAGAATGAGGATTTACATTGTACTGAAATGCTTCCATCGTTCATGAAACCTATTTAATCTGGAAGCAAATAATCGTCAAGGGCAGCGTGGGAATCAATGTTGCTTATATCTTACAAAAAGTACGCGATACGAAATCATAAAACTAATTAACTACTTGCATTTGTAATAAACAGAGCTCTTGACTCTGGCAGCATACTACAGGTTAATAAAACCCGTTAACAGTCAACTGTTCATATAATTAGAGAGCACGCGAACAGTTACTAAAAAAAATGCTAAACTGAGCAAAATATTGGCTTAGCAAACGGCCAACAGATTTCGCGCTCCAACGCTTGCCCACTGAGAACTGTAACTGCTGTTTCATATGCGAGTGTCATATTTCATATTTGATATATATATATATATATATAAATATATATACATCAATATGTACATATATATGTTATAGGCAGTCATTGGCGCTTTTGACGCTCAGTTGCCAAACGCCAGTTCGATGTGAAAGACGCGAAATAAGTGGAGAGCCAAGCGCTTTGCGTTCGACTGAAATTATACAAAAATAAATAAATATATATAAATATTCAAATTCAGATAAATACACATATTTGCTGGTCAAACAAAGTAGTGCAAGTCCAAAAGTTAGTTCCAAAAGCCAAGCCTGCGTCACAATAGAAACGAGATTTGGCTAGCTGACAGTGGCTGTTCCACGGAATGAGCTCTGTCAATATCGTTAAATCATGGCCAATACCAAGGCAGCGAATCGATTTTGTTTTTTGAATATTGTTGTGCCATTATCAACGCATTTATATAAGTGATAATTATATTAGGCGTTTATCTCGCCCGCGCGCTGCCTGCCTGCAGTGCGAGCCAAACGCGGCCCGCTTGATAAACAGCGCGTTTGCGTTTGCGTTTGCGTTCGATGTTCGGTGTTCGGTGTTCTGTGTTTATCTTTCGGATTACTCATCCGAAATCAGCAATAAAAAAGAAACAAAAAACAACAAACTAGAGGTAACCAACTGGTTTAGTCCGCAAATACAATGCAGCTTTCAGATTCAGTCCAGTTTCGTACGCATGAAAATCAACTCAGCAGATGTGCTAATCGCATCTGAAAAGAAAACAACTCAACAGCTGTGTGCCATGTGATGTGAGATCGCGTCTCTCCAATTAAGCTAACAGGTGTGTAAAGTACGAATTATGCATTCGCAGCAACAATGTGAAAAACAATATGCTCAATAAAGGCCGATTGTGCTCATTAGAGAAGTGCTAAAACCCTCGATTCATAAGCTGGAAATTTACACTTTTCCGTTCTCACAGGCAGTTGGGAAGTTCATTTGACACAAATTGTAAAGTATCAGATAATAATATGCTATATTATTTATCTGATGCAATCAACTCGAATTTTGCTATCTACATTAATCAAACCTGAATTGCGAGTCGTTCGCATTATCCAACGTTTGTTTGCCCCATTTGCCAAATCGGAGCTGATAACGTGGCCAGACACCAACACAAGTACGCAAATCTAGCAGGAGAATGGAAATTAATGTCTAGTAAAGTGCTATATAATAGCCAACTGCACAATGGGGCCACAAATCGGTCGCAATTCGCTTGGATAGAATAATTTTTATATTTGTACTTTGATAAAGTTTCTATAAACTGCTTAGCAACTTTTTCAACTTATTTCCTCGACGGCTTAAGTAACTTGGAAAACTCAAAACGACATACATACAGAGACACACATAGAAGCCAAATTGTATTTAAAAGTGCGAAAAATAAATTTGATTATATTTATTTTTTACATGTGGCCCATATATATATATATATATATATATATATATATTTATATGCATTTATATATACATTCTGTACGTACGTTGTCCTGGCTGCTGCGATTTATGGGAATTTTTCTGTTGCGTCTACAATATTTGAGACAGCGTTTGCTATGCCCAAAAGTGTGCTACGATTTCAATACATGACGCATATGAATGAGCCTTTGCGTGTATGCGTGTGCGCGTGTGTGCGAGTGTGTGAGTGTGGGTGCAACCGTGTGTGTCTAAATGCTAATTTGAATAATGACAACGACATCAACGCGGCATTTTCTAGTTGTTGACTGTCACCGCTGTCCCAGCTTGGCGCTGCCTCTGCGCCATTGTGAATTTAACTTGAATATATTGCATAGAATATTAGATCGAATATGCCGCTAGACAAACAAGTAAATGATACAGGTGTGCGACACACTAAAGACATCGAATCTTCAACTTTAAACACATTTCCCTTAAATATTATTTAAGCATCGGGCTAGAGCTCTAAGCTTCAAATGGTTTTTATTTTTTTATCTACATAACAAAAATATAGAACAATTATTGATTTAGATTTTCTTTATGTCTGTATGTTAAGAGTTGGCTAGTATATATAGATGCGGCTACCCGAATCGTATGATTTGCTTACTTAAATTATTCTTACAGCTACTCCTAGTCCCTAGCACTTAAACAATTGGCATAAATTAACTTTTTACAATAAGTATAAATATATATAAACATATACTTATACACACATATAAATATATATCCGAGCTCGCAAATAACAATTGAGTGTTCTTTTCTTTACGCTCAATGTCCGCAGATAAGCGAAAAGACTCAAAAGATTTGCTCACACTATGAGCAAGAGAGTGTTTTCTATTTTGCTTCGATTTTCGCTTGAGCCATGTTGTTGAGTTCTTCCTGTTGAACTCTTTTAACGATTGTCTTTTCGTGAGTAATAAAACAGTCGCTCTCTCTGTATATATATATATATATATATATATATCATAGGTCGCAAATAATAGTTGAGTGTTTTGCGACGTCTTTACTGAGTACATGAAAAAAATACTCGCGAGCGGCGTATTGATCTCTTCTTGAGATATTTATATAAAAATAAATATACCCATTCTTAAACCTACCTAATATATAATGCATTAATTCATTAATACAGCCTTAAGCCTTTGAAAAACTCGCTTTAAAGCAAGTTTTCCTGGATATGTGAAAAAGTGGAGCTCGAATTAATGGTTCTCTGTATTGATCTGCTATATCTTTCAACAATTACTATAAAATGTTTTCAGCAGATTTTGTAATTGAAAAGGAAATTTATAATTGTTATATTGTGCGATTTCTTTTAGCCATTTTTAGTCCATATAGTTCAGTCTCAAAATAATTTTCAGTCGTGGATTTTTACTCCACAGATAAAACCACATATATTCCCAAATTAATTTATTTCTTAGCGAATATCATTTTGATAATAAATTGGTAACTGTGTTGTTGCCAATTTGAATGAGATACCAAAATCTAATTTGAGTGCGCTATTCTATTGGCCAATTTTCAAAACTATTTTTTGTGAGCTTTTATGCAACAATTTCTTTTTAATTTTTGCTCAAATGGTATAGAACTTAATTTTATTTAATTTTAAGAAAAAGAAAACACACTCCAATTTACACAAAATATTAACATTGTAGCTCGAATGATATAGAAAAAACATATATATATGTATAATATATAAATATATATATACTTGTTCACTTCCAGCTCAAAAATTGTAATTTTCATGAAGCTCTAGGCTACCCATAATTCATACAACGCGAAATATTTATTTGATGCTAACTTGAATATATTGCAAGATGCGTAAACAGTTAAACCCAGTTGTGACCGAGTAGTAAACAGTCGGGAGTAGCCTATTCTTAAATTTGAATTTCATTGAGCTGGAGCTGGTTGCCTTCAGCAACGTTTGCTTCGCTATTTATAAATTTCTAGCAAATTGCACTTAAATTTTCATTTAATTTGATGACAAGTTCACCAATGGAAAACTAACAGATGCTAATTTCGGGAAAACTTTCTACTTGTATTAATCATTTTCCACGGACAGTCTATTCAGCCCATCTCCTCTGAGGGACGGGGACTGGCAGACATGCCAAATGGCTTCACGCCTCGTCGAAAATGTTGGCGCTTGGAGACCATTTACATTTTGGGCCTGACTCAAGCTTGACTGTGAGTTGCAGTCTCGCTGTGGAGGGGAAATGTTTGTATTCATTAGATGTGGCGCCGCCTTGAAAGGCCTAGGATAGCGAACGTGTTTGGTCCCAGCAATCAGACTCGGCTCACGCAAGCAGAATAAAATCGTTGACAACTTCAAAGCGTAAATTGAAAGTTAAAGCTTCCTGATGATGATGATGATGATGATGATATGATGACGACGATGATGATGATGATGAGAATATGAAAGACCCTGTTTCTTGCTTGTTTATCAATAACCAATCACTTGAACTGTTTACTTCTTGCAGAACCGCCGAGGAGCAGGAAAAGGAAAAGGAACGCAACATGGACGACGATGACGACAAGCTGGTCTCGGACGAAGTGCATCTGCGTCAGCTTAGCTCAACGCCAGCGTCGACATTACAGCAGCGCCGCCAGAGCAGCAGTGTCACCCGCTCCGCACCACCCGAACTGATACATCGTGGCCCGACCGTGCCAGAGCCGGAGAGCGAGGCGGAGCAGGGCGTGGTGCTGCGACGAGCTATGGAAAAGGGGGCCATTACCTTGGCACAAATTGACGATCTAAGACTGGAGAGCGACGACGACGACGATGACGACGACGAGGAGGATGACGTGAACGACTACGATGATGTTGACTGTGGCCAGGGCTTGAGCAATCCCGCAGCGCAGACCACAAATGATGAGCAGATTACAGCCACAACAATGGCAACTACAGCCGCGACAATGGCAGCTACGGCCACAGCAGCAACAACAGCAACAACAGCAACAACAGCAGCAGCAGAGGTAAGCATATTGTGTGGAGGCACTTAGGGCTAATTAAAAGCTAAACTGAAACAAAAACAGCAGGAAGCGGCCGCTGGCAGAACGTATACGCCAACCACACTGGATATGTCCAAAATACCACGCCTGCCCGGCGACGGGGCACAGATGGACGACAGCGGCGATCTGCCCCACTCGCTGCAGGCCTCCACAGCATCAATTTTATCCAATTTGCGCAAGAAACAGCAGGCAATGCTCGCAGTTGGCAGCGTCGTCGGCGTCGGCGTTGGCAGCGGCGCCGGCATCAACATTGACCGACCTTGCGGCGGGGCCTTGGCCAAGCAAACGCCACGGCGAGTGCAATCAGTGCGCATCGTCGAGGACAAGTCTGGCTATGGACCCAAGCGACGCACCGAAAGCTGCAGCATTTTTGGCAACAGCAATTTTGGTAAGCCAACTGACAATCAACTCCACACCAACTCTCTATACGGCCACAATTGACCAATCCAATTGCCAGCCACTTACGCTCAGCAGAGGCCAGTAATTACCTTTGACCCAGGCATTCCTAGGGCGACCAACTCAGTTTAGGCATTTGCTTCGAATTCGAGTTCTGTGTAAGGATATGGTTTAACCTTAGTGCCACTTAGAAATAACTGGACTATCGCTTTATATTAATTTTCTACACATTTTATTCTATTAGCTTTTAGATGAAATCAAACCTAGCCTATGACCTATGACTTTCTTATGGAAGTCGGTTCATTAAAATATATACAGAGATCTTGATCTTCATCAACTGCGATAGTCAATCATTTGCCCTTTTTATGTCTGTTCTTCGGTTTCTACATATATTAATCATGTTGGGTAAGCCAATGATAATACAGAACAGATCCCAAAGAATACCTGACATTTATTTAATCACTTTATATAGTATATAGTATTTCTATTCCAAATTTCAAATGTTTATTATTGCCTATATTAGAAATGACCATCGCTTTTTTTTATCGCTCGCAGACTATAAGAGCTCAGGCAGCTGCAAAGGTTTACAGAGACATTCTATTTCAGAGATTTATGTTATTTACATGAAATGTTAACATCAGTTTGAAGAACTGTTAAGTAGTTTTATGCACGATAACAGCATAAGCGATTCATGCAAAAGGTGGTTTGGCTACGAGAGACTCGCTTTAACGGCTTTAGCAGAAGTGAGATCAATTGGCATAGTGAATTGTGAACACACAATAACGACTCGTTGAATTCCGAGTGCGATTAAATAAAATAAGGTAAAAAGGATTGTACGATGTCAACTGGGGATGCATCAGGCATTTGGCATATCAACTCATCGTACATCCCAATTTTTAAATCAGTTGATAGAGATAGAGAACCCTTATTCGTGATTAGCAAGCAATAAAACTGTTAACTCATGCGCATTCTACTAAGACAAGACATACAAAAGCAATTGTCAACAGTTAAGTCAGAATGCAATAAGCAGCTGATGTTCATTCATGGATCTTATGTATTTAATGTATTTTTAAGATATACAGCTACAGCTACAGCTACAGATAAACAGCTATAGATTTATTAATGAAGAATTTGCAGCTATTTAATAAGCTTTAAAAAACACTTTAAAAAACCCGATAAGCCTGTTCCAAATAGTTTTCAAATATAGTTACCCTTTCAATCAGCATCACTTCTGACAGTCAATTGTAAATATAGAATTGAAGGAAAATGTGGTTTTCCACAATGCTGAAGTTGGTTGTTCTGTGGCCGCTAGTGCCTGGCATCTGCTCCGCACCTTACCTGCCTGAGCGACGAGTGAAGCGTCTTTCATCGCCGAATTTTGATCAGGAAATATACACGAAACTGTCCAAGTACGTGGTATCACTCAGGTCGCGTTCGCCGCGGAAATACTTTGGCGACGATCACTACTGTGGCGGCTCGATTATATCGCAATGGTTCGTGTTAACTGCTGCCAGCTGTGTCATGGAGTACGTAAATATGTCGACTATAGTAACGGATCACTGATCCCATCTGTATCATTTGTGTTGCAATAGCGAACGCAAGATTGTCTATAGTAATCGAATCATGCTGGTGGTGGTAGGCGCCCCCAACCGGCTGAGGGTTATTAATGGTAAGACTTTAAATATGCCGGTCAAAAAAATCTTCGTGCCGGAGAACTACACCGTTTACAATACTGTGAACATTGCGCTTATCAAGCTGGGTTTTCCCGTGCCCTCGGGCAATTCGGAAATCGGAATAGTGAACCTGCCCAGCAGTCCGGCAATGCCCGGAGATATGTACACAGTTTTGGGCTGGGGACGCATTTATGAAGTTAGTCTGACTAGATCTAGACTGAGTTGGTTTTTGTCTAGTTGAGTTCACGTCATATAACACTGTTCGCAGGGCGGTATTTTGTCAAGTAATATATTGTCTATAGATGTTATGGTTCAGACGCATGCCAAGTGCCGCTCGATGATAGAAAACTTCATGCCCGAAATGCTGTGTGCTGGCAACTTGGAAGCCTCTTACGATCAACATCCCTGCCCAGGCGACACTGGCGCCCCACTCATGGGCAATTCAACAATTTATGGCGTCGTTAGCTATGGGCTCGGCTGCGGACACAAAGAAATCCCATCGGTCTATACGAATGTGTGGCTCCACTTGGACTGGATCATAGCCATTACAAAGAGGAATGCCAGTACATTCATACATATGTTGCAGAAGAATCAACTCCTCATCTTTCTACTTAATATTATCGTGCTTCTATGTTAAAGATGATTAATTCGATTCTCTTTTTTTCTCCAAAATATAATTGAATTTCAAGTTATTTATAGTTTTATAGCAGTTTGATTTCTAATTACAACAGATTACAGATTACAACAGAAGCTGATCGATACATGTACATAGCTAAGCTCGAGTTAGTCTCTGAACTTGAAATGCACAAGCTAAGAGCTATTTATAAATATATAAAAACATTTTATGCTGGGAACTAGAGATGTTTTTATTGCAATTACTTACTGAATGCATGATTAACGCTTTTCCAACTAGATAATGCCGGGCGAAAAGTTGCTCAAATGAAGATTTAAACTCGATTTTAAACTAGAGCTTAGAGAGAGTCGTCGATAGTGACATCTGTCGATGGATTCTGTCATCGATGATACTATTTTCAAAATAATTTTTTAGGCTTCACGATTTTTTTATCAGATAATGAATATCGAACCAGAAATTCATATCCAAAACATAAAAAGATAAAATCTACTTATCTTTAATACTAAAATACAAAGTTTGGGAATTTTTATGCTCTCCTAAAATCACTTCAAAGCATTATTTCCGATTGAGTGGAACTTAGTAGGATACACAAGGATTTCTTTGCAATGAGCCAGAAATTTTCCATTTTATTGATCTGAAAGACATTTAAAAATATACGAAAAAAATTGATCTAATATTGCCTTCCATCAGACTAGCTACAACTCTGCTAAGAGAGGCGATATATCAACATCGGTCTATCGAGATTGTCAATCGATAGTATGACAGTCTCGATGCTATCGTTACTTTTAACAGCTCTAGTTAAAGCCTGAAACATTGTCAGATGTTCAGATGAACGAATCGGCATTTATCTGACACAGTTTAGTAATTGTTTTTAATGTATCAACGTTTCGTTTTTGATGTCTACAATAATACGAAATTATCTAAATCTGGCAATTATAATTTTTGATTGCCAACTAATATTGAGCATCTATATATTTCATAAAAATGAATGTAAGTTGTACGTAGAAGTAGCCCAGCTCTCATCTAAAATAGTTTACCCGAAACCAGAGGCTGTCAAACTGTGATTTGCGAAAGTGTTATATATTTTTTTTAAATTAATGTGTAGGGGACTTTATCATTCAGTAATAGACTCTATAAGCCCTTCGATGTTTCCTATTTATGACTGGCCAGCATGGATCCATTTATCTAATCATACTTTACGCTCAATTCGATTGTGTATTACACTCAAGTCTTTTATATTATACATTTTTATAGACTATGAATTAGAATCGGGCCAATCCATTGCCAGCATAGCTGGCCCTCAACGTCCGCTGACCAATGAAACATATTCGGCCTTCAAGAGCGGCAATGTGGTCAAGGGCATACTCTGTCCCTCGCTAACCAACTCCTTCAAGCAGAGCTCGCTGGAGAGGAGCTATCTGACCTACACACACCGACAAAGGCAGAAGTCGCTCATCATTGTGAATGTGGTGGACTTTGTGCTGAAGATTGTGCTGGCGCTCATCTGGATGCTGCAGACGAAGGAGGACCGCTTGGACGTCGTAAGTGAACTACTGATCTAAGCTAATAGAGGTCGAGCAGTGTTTAATCCAAACTTGACCCCGATTAGAGCTCGAGTTATGCGAGCGCAGCCACAGCGATAACTTGGTCAATTTGCTGTGGCATTGCCAACTTGGCCATTTGCTTCCTAGGGTATTGGCGCTGCTTTGCCAACAATTACTTGCACTGGGCGGCGGTCTGCACGTGGGTGCTCTTCAATGTACAAGGTGAGTGCGTGGGTTAGCCAGAGTGGAGAGGGGGGGGGGGGGGGCGTATAAAACATAAATCATGCGTCACATGCGCAGGCCATTAAATTTGCTAATCCTTTGGCCGTCATAAATGTTTTACTGCCTCTGCGACAGGATTCATCAGCGAAGGCGTTGGCTTCGAGAACCGGGAGTACCTGGTCTGGTACATTCTGTTCGTCATATTTGTGCCCTACGCCATGCTGCCGCTACCTCTCAAATGGTGCGTCGTGGGCGGCACAATCACAGCCAGCTGCCACCTGGCCGTAATTACCATCAACAAATTGCAGGACAAGACGGTACGAATCACATACTAGACCTTATTTTTTATTCTTGTTGTACGCAACACAAATACATGTTCATATATAAATATTCACAGACGCCCTTGGATACGAACTGCGTGCTATTCCAAATCATTGCCAATTTCATTCTATACACGGCGATTAATGTCGCCGGCATGTACACCAAATACCTGACAGATCGCGGACAGCGCCTGGCCTTTATCGAGACCCACAAGGCCATGGAGCACAAGAAGGAGTCTGAAAAGGAATTGCAGCGCACTCAAAAGTTGCTCGATTCAAGTAAGTGAAAGATAAAAATATAATGAAAGTTTTCAAAAATATTTAGAAAATAATATTAAATAATTAAGTAATATTATTTGAAGCAGAAAATAAAAATAAAAAATCTCTGCAAATATAAAAACAAAATATATAAAATAATATAATATATAAACTGTTCCACAATGGAATAAACAAAAAAAATCAATGTTATCTATATATTTATTTTATATACATATAAAATAATAAATTTAAAAAATTCAAATTCAATTTTTTTTATTTATTTTATATTTTATATATATAATATAATATATATATATATATAAATAAATGTATAATATATATATATATATATATATATATTAAAATGAATATTAGAAAAAAATGTATATATATTTTTTTCTTTTTTTTCTTGTAGTGTTATTAATTTAAATATTATATTATTATGTATTATTATTAAATATATATAATAAATAAATATATATATAGTTATTATTATTATAAATTTTAATTTTAATTAATTGTCAATTTATTTTGAAGTTTTCACATTATGCACATTATAGATTACCTTTTTTATATATAAAACAATCCATCTATCTTTATCAGTTTACGCAAAAATACTTTAAATTCTTCAAGACCTAAAGACCCATATCCAAGCTATCTGCTTTATCTACACTCTATAGACAATTTAAATTCCTGATAACTCAGGTAGCTGCATGGCGGCAGGTAAACGCAGCAAAGCGAAGCTAGGCAGAAGCCGAAGATTTGACCTTTGCTCAGTTAGTTTGAGTTGCTGATGGACTGCAGGCCAGCATATATTTACTAGAGGCACACTTGATACTTGAGTTGCATTTGTAATTTGTGTAACATCCGTTTGCAGTTCTGCCCAACATTGTGAATAATCAAATACGCAGCGAAATGTACAAGGGCACGGATCCCACAGTGGAGACGCAGTTCAACAAGCTGTACGTTTACCCCATGGACAATGTGAGCATTTTGTTTGCAGATATAAAGGTAAGCGGACTAAACTCTAAATCAATTGCCGTAGCTAAAGTGTAAATCACTTCCCAAAGGGGTTCACCGAATTGGCGAGCAAGACATCAGCCCAGCAACTGGTAAAGATCCTAAACGATCTTTTCGCTCGCTTTGATCGCATCGCAGAGGTAAGTCGCATTAGTCCGGCATGACATCGTTTTTCATTGTTTTCTGCTGCACAGGATAATCACTGCTTGCGCGTGAAGCTGCTCGGCGATTGCTATTACTGTGTTTCACAGTTCGAGAGCGACAACTGGAAGACGCGGCCGGATCATGCGGTGTGCAGCGTCGAAACTGGACTGCACATGATAAAGGCCATCAAGGATGTGCGCCTGCATACGCATGTAAGTAACAGGAAACCGACTCTTGTTATCGGGTGGCAATTAATAAATGATTTTTCATGCGTAAAAGCAGACAGTGGATTTTCGCTTGTTTGTTTGCATATAAATCCGTTATACGAGTTTAAGCGCATGTTGGCAATGCGAATTTAAATATTGTTGCATAGTTTTAGGTGCTTGAAGAAAACAGAGGTAGCTAACAGAATGCTGTTAGTGCATTACTGTTGACAGTGGCTCTCAAATGTTCGTATACTTTTATGCATTTAACAGAACAGACGTAGCTAACATAATACTGTTAGTGAACAAATTTCTATTATCTTAACAGAACAACTAACATACCACGCCACTGCTCCCTTCAAAAACTAATAATGTTAACAGAGCACTGTTACGGACAGTTGACAGTTAAACTGAACAAAGCTTTTAAACGTTTGCGAAGCGGCATAATTTTTTGAAATTTAATGCTGCAGATTTTTCAGCTGTCAGCCATTTTTTGTATTTTTTTTAAAGAATTTTGCACATTGTTTTTGCTATGGCCGCTGCGGCGTTTTATGTGGCCGCGTGTTCTGCCTGGTCACTGGTCGTTGCTGGACGTGTTGACAATTCATTTGTATGCAAATCTCAGCAGAGCAGCAAAAGGCAGCCGAAAACGGGCAACGACAGTGGCAACGTCAGCGGCAGTAACAATAACATATGCTCCGGAGTAATCTGTTGGACGTGTAGATACCCTGTAAACTTTTTTTTTGGTATTTTAAGCTTATATGTTGATCAAACCCGAGTTGAATATCGAAGTGAGTAGATTTTAGTATATTTCGTAGTAATCCTCCTTTTAGCCATGTGCCATGCATACAGGGTAACAAAATAACAGCAAGAAAATGGTGCTATATTTTTATGGGCCAACAGCAAAAAACATTAATAGATTTTTTTGTGCTTCGAGGGGCATGGAGCTCAGCTTCCCTTCGAGCTGTGTGGGCTTTAAGCGCACTTAATGCATGCAAAACTTACCGTGGAATAATGACAATTAAGCAACGCAACGTCCGAATGACAGTCAGTCAAACAGACTTTCTGACAACTACAGCGACCCCAAAAAGTATGCGGCAGTTGCAGTTGCAATTGCTGCTGCAGTTGCAGTTAAATTCGTGCTTTGCATAATTTGCGTATTTTGCGTTGGTTAATTTTGCAGGTCGACCTCAACATGCGCATCGGCATCCACAGCGGCTCCGTGATGTGCGGCGTGCTGGGCAACAAGAAATGGCATTTTGATGTTTGGTCAAATGATGTTATCATTGCAAATCACATGGAATCTGGCGGCATTCCCGGGTAAGTCCGGTCACGAATTAGTTGCACCACAGCCATTTCTATGGCTCACTAATTAGCTCGGTTGTCAACCACACAAGGCTGCACCACAGGCAAGCATGGCCTCATAATAAGTCATAATTAGAGTACAGCTTTAGTGTAAAAGAGAGTTTAAGAGATACACCTGATTCGAGCAAACTCAGTTTGATACAGAGATGATACACTCATCGAAATTCAATTAAACCCACCTGCATTGTGGAAGATACAACTGAAAAAAAAAAGAATTTCGAATAACTTTACCTGCTTTTCTATTTTGCTTTGTCTAGCCTTCGTTTTCTATTTTTAGCATAGACGAAAAATTTATAGTTTGTTTTATCGCCACAATAAATTTCTACATATTTGATGTGCTATTTGCTGCGAAATTCAATTAAAGTCATTTCGTCTGAAGTCCTGGAGAGATATATTTTTTATTTATTTATTTTATATTTTATTTGATTTTTTATCTTATTAATTTTATTGAATTTTAATTTGTTTAGTATTATTATTCTTCTAAAATTTGGACACGAATTCAATTGGAATTTGTTTAAGTATTTGGCGAATTTTGAAAGACAATTTATCAAAGAAATTAACGAGAGACGCTTGAAAGGCAGTGCCAAGGCGTGAGTTTGTTGATAGAGGCAGAATCACTGGAACTGTGCCAGGACGAGGCCAGTCTGTCAGTCGATATTGGTTACAAGCAGAACAATTTTAAGGCATTTCAAAATGCTTTTTATGTTGTAATGTTTTTTACATTTTTTTAAGACATTGACAGTCAGCTTGATTCAAATATTTGCTTTTGGTTTCGTGCTAAATTGTTGCTCATAAATGCCCCAAAAAGTATGCTACGTTTAAGCAGAAAACTCAAGTAAAAGTTTGCAGAATTTTACATTTAATTTCCCTTTGAACTATTCCTAAGCTTTGGCTTGTAATCATCTTTCGATCGGATTGGCAAAAATTCAGGAATGCAAAAATCTCGAATTGCTGCAAGCCGAAACGAGCTGCCAAATAATTTTGACTGTGTCTTGTGCTGTCTTGGCTTGGCTTTAATTCCCAGTTAGCCACATTTTTAATTGGCCAATTAGGGCATGTCCGAAGCTGGCAGCAACCAACAATTGCTGCCGTAATTTCTGCTAGCTCAGCTTGCTGAAGCACAAAAAACCAACAGCAGATACAGCAAAGCAACTGGCGGGCGCAGCCGAGGAAGACAAAACAAATCGGAGAGCAACCACAAACCGAAAGAGATGAAAAGCAAAGGTCCCATTTAATACGAAATGTTTTGATTTAATTGTGGTCTAGGTGAAACCAAATTCAGGGAAAGAGCCACAGCCAGAGCCAGAGAACTAGAGAACTAGAGAAACAGAAATATAAACATAAAGCAAGGCAGCTGCTAGGGCCACAAGGTCATCCCAATTATGACAGGCGCAGTGCGGGGCGGGGCGAGACAGGAAGACAGGCAAACTTTACGCACAATCGCAGAAAACGTGGACAAATATTTGAATTTAATTTTCGCCAACTAACCGAGCCGCACCACCTTTGCAGGCGCGTTCACATCTCGGAGGCGACGCTCAACTGCCTGAACGACGCCTACGAGGTTGAGCCGGGCAATGGCGGCAGCCGAGATAATCATCTCAATAAGCTGAACGTGACTACCTATCTAATCAAGCGAACGGAGCCATTGAGGTAAGTGCTTTATGGTCCGTTATGGTCTTATCTGGCTCTAACCATGCTGAATTCCACACAGACCCAAGCGACGCTTTGGCACCCGCAGCAGCGTACATCAGAGCAGCAGCATCGCCGCCACCGCTGTTCCCAGTCCTGGGGGAACTGCAGTGCTGCCTAAGTCGATCTCGGCCAGCGGTAGCGGCAACGATTGCAGCATGGGCAGCACCACGGCTGTGGCCATTGGCGACGGCGGCAGCATCGACGGACGTAGCTTGGAGTGTGCCGTCGCCATGGCCGTGCAGCAGCCGGCGCAACTACTGCAGCAGCAGCAAAAGAAGAACATCTCGCTCAACTCGCTGCCCAATGTAGTCGAGGGCGTGGCTCTGGACAATCGTCGTCTGCGCAACGGCATGGCCGCCGGCACAGCCAGCAATGCAAACGCAGGTGGAGCCCCAGCAGGTCTATCCACAGTCTCCTCTCCCACGGCCATGATGTCCAACACACTGGAACAGCAGCTGAGGCCGCGCAATGGCGCCAGCATACAAAATCTAACAGACTCCATCAGCACCAAGGGTCTGGTCATAGAGGACGAGAGCACGACCGAGTGGATACCAGAAATACCATTTAGAAATGTAAGTCGAGCTCTAAAGAAATTGGAGTCGGTATACGAAGAGTAAATTGAGGGTTAAGGGGTTAAGGGTTAAGATCAAATATGGTAGAACATAGGAGCTTAGGTCCAGAACATAAAACAACTTTGGGTGTAGTCCATAGGAGAAACTTTAAATTTATATTTTAAGATCAGATGAGATCCCTGCTCCAGAAATATACCTGTATAATAATACAATATATAATATTATAATTAAGCTAAGGATAAAGTAGGACGTTCTATTTAGGGAAATTTAGGATTTAGGAACCTAATTGGTATTCTGCCACAAAATGTTAGGTGTGGGCTATGCTGGGAACTATAGGAAAAACGTTGCAAAACGATTGCAGTGAATCTAAGAACCACTAGGTGGCGCTAGTCCAGATGAAACATTATTATACATTATTATTATTATTATATTAGTTAAACAGTCCGGAGGAGGCTTTGAATCGCGCAGATTCCATATTGGTAGATCCGAAACTCGATCATCGCGTCTCGGTAACGCCCATGGATGAGGAGGTATGTGATAAATCGTATTCTATATGCTGAAAGCTGTCCAATTAATAGAACACCGCACAGATCGACGAGTTCATCGAGCAGAATATACAAATCAATTCGAATAAGGAAATACGACGCGAGTACCTGAATGCCTGGACATTGAAGTTCATCGACAAGAGCCAGGAGCAAAAGTTCTGTCAGTTGCGCGAGGATATGTTTCGGTGCGTATGAAACGAGCTAAGCGTGAGAGGTCAAGCTCAGCTATCAATAATTCTTCTCCCCTCAATCTCTCGCTCTACCCAATGGATGTTTGGGCGTTAATTAATGAACTGTTGCTAATTGATTTCTACCTTCCGTATTACACCTGCCATCAGCTCCAATATGCTGTGTGTGTTTGTCATTTGGATATTTATGGTGCTGTGCCAGGTCATCATTATACCACGGTGCACCATCGTCATCATTTGCCTGGCGTGTGGCACTGTGGTGCTCACCTTTTGCTGTGTCCTGGTCATGGCCGAGGAGTTTCCGGGTAATTCAACTGCTTATTAATAACTGTCATTGCTCATCAATTTGATCGACTTTCAGGCCTGCCCGGTTGCCTGAAAATCAATTCGGCCAAACTGGTTCATCAGCGTCGCCGTCGCACGCTCTTCATCTGCGGCGTCATCGTGTCCATGTGCATGCTGAGCGCAATCGGCCTATTGCTCTGCCCATCCTCGACTTACAACGGCACTACGAATGACATGAAGCTCTCTAACGAGTCCTGGGACAGGGAGTCGACGCTCTCCATCACGCATACGATTCAGCAGAATTTCACAATACGCACGCCAGTTATCGGCGGCTTGTCCATAGAGTCCATTGCCAATCTGACCACGCCACTGGAATCCTTTGAGTTATCGCATCGACCGTACACATTAATTAGGAACAGTCGGAATTCGATTGGTATTCTGCCGGATGATAGTTTCCGCTGCGTGCATCGCGAATATATTGTCTTCACCTGGGTGCTCTGCCTCGTCTCACTGGCCACTGCCCTCAAGCTGTACTACTTGATCAAGGCGACCATGGCTCTGGGCATGGTCGCTTTCTACACCACCCTGATCTTCATCAGGTTCAGCACCGAAGAGAGCTTCAGCCTGGCCAAGTTGAGGCAGTACGGCATGCCCCTAGGCGTACAAATGCTAATATTGCTCATCACCTTTCTCATTATGGTCTGCTACCATGCGAGACTCGTCGAGGTAAGCCAAGAATATTTTCTATTGATAACAGAAAATAGATAATGTAATATATAATATATAATATATAATATATAATATATAATATATAATATATAATATATAATATATAATATATAATATATAATATATAATATATACTATATACTATATACTATATACTATATAATATATAATATATAATATATAATATATAATATATAATATATAATAGACAATGGATAATAGATAATAGATAATAGATAATCGATATAAAATATAAGATATAAGAAAGATATAAGATATAAGAAAGATATAAGATACAAGATACAAGATACAAGATACAAGATACAAGATACAAGATACAAGATACAAGATACAAGATACAAGATACAAGATACAAGATACAAGATACAAGATACAAGATACAAGATACAAGATACAAGATACAAGATACAAGATACAAGATACAAGATACAAGATACAAGATACAAGATACAAGATACAAGATACAAGATACAAGATACAAGATACAAGATACAAGATACAAGATACAAGATACAAGATACAAGATACAAGATACAAGATACAAGATACAAGATACAAGATACAAGATACAAGATACAAGATACAAGATACAAGATACAAGATACAAGATACAAGATACAAGATACAAGATACAAGATACAAGATACAAGATACAAGATACAAGATACAAGATACAAGATACAAGATACAAGATACAAGATACAAGATACAAGATACAAGATACAAGATACAAGATACAAGATACAAGATACAAGATACAAGATACAAGATACAAGATACAAGATACAAGATACAAGATACAAGATACAAGATACAAGATACAAGATACAAGATACAAGATACAAGATACAAGATACAAGATACAAGATACAAGATACAAGATACAAGATACAAGATACAAGATACAAGATACAAGATACAAGATACAAGATACAAGATACAAGATACAAGATACAAGATACAAGATACAAGATACAAGATACAAGATACAAGATACAAGATACAAGATACAAGATACAAGATACAAGATACAAGATACAAGATACAAGATACAAGATACAAGATACAAGATACAAGATACAAGATACAAGATACAAGATACAAGATACAAGATACAAGATACAAGATACAAGATACAAGATACAAGATACAAGATACAAGATACAAGATACAAGATACAAGATACAAGATATAAGATATAAGATATAAGATATAAGATATAAGATATAAGATATAAGATATAAGATATAAGATATAAGATATAAGATATAAGATATAAGATATAAGATATAAGATATAAGATATAAGATATAAGATATAAGATATAAGATATAAGATATAAGATATAAGATATAAGATATAAGATATAAGATATAAGATATAAGATATAAGATATAAGATAATAGATAATAGATAGAACATGTTATCTCTTTCTGTATTTATATTGTATATTTGAGCTTTCCGATCAATTACATGGGATTAATATAATATATATATGATATAAACCTAGATATTATCTGACTGATAAACAAGTTAGTCTATCATGAAAAACGAAATCGAGTCGGATCCATCTTGTTATAGGAATTTGATTACCTTAGGATTAATCGATTCCTTGCATACGTTGCTTCCCAACTGTGAACAATTTCCTTGCTCATTCGCAGGTTACCTCCCGGCTGGACTTCATTTGGAAGGAGCAGGCGGAACGAGAGCTGACCAACATGAAATCGAATCGTGCTCTTAACGACACATTAATTAAGGTAACAGTGCCTTGCCAGACTCCTGATGATTGCTCGTTAATTAAATGCTTGATTTAAATGCTCTTGCAGAACATTTTGCCGGACCATGTGGCCGAGTATTACCTGTCAGACGAGCACACGGATGAGCTCTATTCCAAAATGCACAATCTGTGCGGCGTCATGTTTGCGTCCATACCCAACTTCCAGGACTTTTACTCGGAGGACATCGACAATGGCAAGGCGTGTATACGCATTCTAAATGAGATTATCTGTAAGTTGATTGATTATATGGTGTCCGCCTGTCTAATGATGCTTGCGTCCAGGTGACTTTGATGAATTGCTGGAGGAGCCACGATTTGCATCCGTTGAGAAGATTAAAACAGTGGGCGCCACTTATATGGCAGCAGCTGGACTCAATCACGAGCATTTGCGCGTTCGTGGCGAAACTCCCGAGGACAGCGTCTGTGACCTGGTGGAGTTTGCATTCGCCATGAAGAAGAAGCTGGAGGAGATTAACGGCGATGCGTTCAACAATTTCCAGCTGCGCGTCGGCATCTGCAGTGGACCACTGGTCAGTGGCGTGATTGGAGCACGCAAGCCTGTCTACGACATCTGGGGCAATACAGTGAACGTGGCCTCACGCATGGACTCCACGGGCGAGAACTGGCGTGTCCAGGTGCCGGACAATACGGCAGAGTTTCTCTGCTCACGCGGCTACACCTGTGTGGTAATTACGGAAATATTCCTAGGGGAGGAGAGGCAGACTGATCCATCATTTATATTGCTCCGCAGAAACGTGGGGAAATTAACGTCAAGGGCAAGGGCATGATGACCACCTTTTACGTGCATCCAAAAGGCATCTCGGACCAATTGATCTCACCTGTGCGTATTCAGACGCCCAATCTACAGCGCCAGACGTCGCATCACGGCTCCTTCAGTGCGGTTGTCTTTGGCATGATGCAGGCCACCAAGCGCAGCACCGCTATACCAGGCACACGTGAGTACCATGAAGCCGTATACGGGAAACTCAGTTCGATTGAGAAAAAAATATGTGTGCTTAAGTATTTTACTGTAGATAGTTTACAAATTAAAATGTAAGGGAAAAACTAGTTCGGGTCTGGAATTTGTAATCAGGAATCATAATCCTTATCCATCATCATTACTAACTAACTGACTCTTGTTCTAGCTACCGGCACGCCCTCGCCGCAAATACGCCGAGGCCATCGGGGCAGCACCTTTAGTTCCGTGCGCCTGTCCCAGAAATCGACGACTGTTAATCCCGTGCGGCGCAATACAACCCGAGTGCGAGGACGTTCCTATCGTCAGAAAAAGGTAATAACTTTGCCATATGACGACTGTATCCAATCAATAAGAATATGCCTCTTCCCACAGAGCTCGTCGAACAATTCAATAGTCACGCAGGCCAGCTCCACGTATATGCCCTCGTTCCGGCGGATCGATCAGATCGAGACCACAATCTCGAAAAGTCACAACGATGCTTTATAGCCTAGCATGCGCACCAATTGGGTTTAAGGAACACCAATTGCCAAACACTACTGTAGAATTTATTTTTATAATGGTTTTCCTTCATTCGAGTCTAGCTATAGGAACTGCTGTCCCAATACTATTCAATTATATTGCAGCGCAAAGTCAGTAGAAGTCAGAGTTGTTAGCCAATCTAGAATTGTAATATATGTATGTATGTACGTATGTATTAGCTAATTGTATTACATTATCTCAGCACAAGTCTAGTCGTATACATATAAATATATCTATAAACTATATACACATAATGAGATACCATCTATATTTGTTCTATTAGTGAATTATTCTCCAAAAGGAATCAACGATCTTTTTTAGTCAGCTTAAAATCTACCAGAAATTTGATCTATGAAATTTGCAAATAACTTTTTCTTTATATTAAAGTTAAGATACATTTCTATTTAGCTTAATTTCACTAGAATAGTTCAAACACTTTTAACAATCATAAGTAAAACAATGAACAAATATTTCAATTACTGTACAAATAATATATCCCCTATTTTCAGTAGGTAAGTCTATATTTAAATCAAACACTTAACCATACAAAACTAAAATCAAAAAATGCATAATTTAGACATTTTATGTGTAAAATGCCAATAAATTTGTAGATAAGCGATCCGAAAGCCACACACAAATCTTAAAATTCAAATGTAAAAATATTATATGCCCACATGCGTTTTCATATATGTATGTATATGTACCTATATTAGAAAATTGATGTATGCACCAGAGTATAATTAAATAAAAGTTACAGAAATAAATGTGATAAACAAAACAAATCAAATGTCGGGGAAATGGGGTTTTCGAAAAAACAACGGAAGCCAAGGAAAATGACCAATCGAACATTGCGACCCATAAATCGAAAGCTTCAAATATATACATAGCTAATAAATGAGAGGCGAAACCAGTAAGATAGATGGTGAATAAATTTAGTTAATGCTCGACTAAAAGATACCTCTTAGTGGCATTTCAATGTGTATTTAAACCAGACATTAGACTCTGCTTATTTTGTTCTTATTGGCCTTAATATATATTCATATATTTATGAACAGCGTGTTATCGATAATTCAGAGTGAATATACAGCTAGCAATCAGCATGACTCTTTCCAACCATCTACAATGGGTATAAAAAGAAAACCGAAAATGACGCCAACACTCATCGAAATAAATGCGGCTACAATAACAACAAAAACCCAACAGAAAACTCTATTTTTATCACAGATGCAGACGAATGCACCTTGAGCGAACAGCGGGCAAAAGGAAGGCGAAAGCAACTGGACGGACAGCTGGAGCCGAAGCACTTGACGAGCAGACGGTCCGGTCCAACTTCCCACGTTGGTTACGTTTCGTTAAGCGAAATGATGAAAATGCAAATGACATTCGTACGCACGAACCTAAGCTAGCACGAGTAGGGTACACTATTGAATACCCTAGTTGTAAATTTTGAAAATGATTCAGTTATAGAAAATATGTAATGTAAATGTAAAATAAATAAAATGATATGTATATAAATTATACATTTAAATGTATTTAAAGAATTCTCATTTCCGCTTCGTTATGTGTGTTACATACATGTGTGTGAATATTTGTGGTAGTCGAGCATGCCGCGCATGTGCAGAGAATATGGAGTATGCGCACATACGGAAACAAGAACAACAACAAAGCAGGCAAATGTCGATGCAGCAACCACTTGTGCACTTCCACTTATTGGCGGCGCCGGCAACGCCTAATGTGAGTGTGTGGCGGTAGCTGATAAGACACAGTTGTTGTTGTTGCTGTTGATGTGATGCGTGTGTGTGGTTCAGACAGCAGCAGCAGCAGCAACAACGGCAACAGCAAATGCATCGAACAAAACAAACAATGAATGAATGAATGAATGAATGCGAGTAAATTTTAAATTTCCCTGCGTTGTTTGTGTATTTCAATGAAGATTACCGGTTTCTTGGCCCCTGAACCGAAACGCCCACCTAAAATATAAATACACTACATGTCAAACGTATGGCACATGAGATCATTAGAAATGATGTTATTTTTAAGCATATACACAAATGTTAATAACATATGCAAATAGTATGTACTAAATTATATAAATTAAAATTACTATTTCTATGAATGATTATAAGGTTATTTATTTATTTTTTCTCAAATGCTTAAGTAAGCTATTAATTTCGAAAGAACAGACTGAAAAGGATTTCGAAGTATTTACCTATGAAAAATCAATTGGATCTTTAATTATTTTGAGTAAATTTGTATATCTTTGTATACACACACTAACGGTCTTATATCAGTAAGAGTATCATTTATACGATACGAATTCTCAGCATTCAATAGGTTTATACATACATACATATTTGTACAGCCACACAATGTTGACCGCCTGTAGCGCACTCAGCGTAACAAGAATGCCCGAACTTTCCCGGAACTCACTTTGCTTCCGCTTGGCGCTAAAGCAACATGTGTGCACCAGTCCGGCTTTGTTTGTGTGTGCCTCAATGTTTGTATATGTATGTGTTTGCCGGCGCAACCCCTGTTGCTAGGCATTCCAATTTCATTCATAAAATGTTAAGCTGGCAACAAGCAATTTACATTTTCATTTCACATCAAAGTGTTAAAAAGAAGAAACCATTGAAGAAACTACAATGTTAACATTTAAGAACTCATAATTTGCAATTATTTATACAGTTTTGCTAGAAAATATTTTATTCAAACATTTAGCGCCACTGCTCAGCTGTTCGATAAATACAAGAAAATCCAGTGTTAATAAACAGTAATTTTTTGTGCCAACACGGCTATGAATTTGTTGTTATGGCCACAGAAACTATATACAATAATAAATGTTTAATAAACAAAAGGGCCAAAAGTAATAGATTAAAAATTTTCAGTTTTGTCCATTTATCTGTAACGTTTGCATTTGTATATTTCGAAACATGGCTTAATAGTTTAACAGAGTTTGTTATGTTAACAGCATACTATTCTTAGAGCATGCTATCTCTGTCTGCTCTCTTGCTTCTCCTTCGTCTGTTAGTTCGCGTTCGCTCTTCATTATCGTTTCATTTCTCGTTGCGAATGGTTGTGTGATTTCGCGCGCACGTAATTTAGTTGCATTTAACTATTCGCTTTTCACAAATCAAAATCGGAATATAATTTAGCGCTTTGCATTTTATACACATATTCGGCTTTATACAATATTGAATTGAAACCAATAAATTATGTGTATATGTGCAAGTATTAATATACACAAAGTGCTTAACGCAACAATAAAGTGATGTTAAAATCATTTAAATACATAAATCAACAAACAAAATCTCGAACAAAACGCATACGTCTGAATCCGTGTCGGTTGCGGTAGAACGAAATCGAGTTATTTTCATTTACAATTCTTATCTAAATGCAACACTGTAAACCAACACTAACATAATGCTGTTGAAAAAGAAGCGATATATGTGTGAAGAGCAGGACGACGCTATTGACGTCGGTGCTGTTGTCGAGGCAAGCAACAACAGAAACACCAACGCGAACAACAACAGCAGCAGTAGTTATGGATCCAACATGGCTGAAACACGCGAAGTCCGAATTGAAGAGCAATTAAAAGTGAAAATTGGTATGTAAATCTGTGCAAATCAATGAAAACTTGAGAACAACTACTAAATGAAACCAATATGTGCATAAACTAACTATAGTTTACACGCGTACGCAAGTTTTTCGAAGTGAAAAGTGTATAGGAATGCGAGCGCGTCGCTAGGAGGCGCCCAAGCAAGTGTGAAAAAGCAAATTATATAGCAGCTTTTTGAAAGAAAGACGTGCAGTAAAAGGAATAATGAATTAGTGATGCCAAATATCAACATAATGCAATTAATTGTTTAGCATTAACAAAATAGAGTAACGAATGCTATTTTTTTTTATTTGGCTGAAAATGCATTATTGTGTGTGAGTGTGAGGCAGCAGCGTGCGGTGCTGTTTTCGCACATGGCTCAGCCGTATGATGCCATCTCGCTCTGGCAGCACTCGCGTGTGTATTTTTCGATGCAGCAAGCAACAAACCAACATTTAAGACTGATGTTGTTACTGTTGCTGGCAAAGCCAACACGAAGCTAGTTCCGCTGGCTGTTTTGTCGACCAGCCGACACCGTTGCCGTTGCGTTGACTGGCTGAATGTTACGGCATTCGCCCCCGCTGCCGCGTGCAGTTGCCCCTTTTTGTGAATGAATTTCGCTTGTGTTTGAGTGTGTTAGTGACGACGCTTCAGCTTCAGCGCATGTGCCAACACACTTACACAGACTCACACGCATGCACACACACACACACACGCATATATATATATATATATCTATATATTGAGCGATGTGTGGGTTTTTTCATGAATGGAATTCGAATTCGGTGTACTTTTCTCTGGCGCTGCCGCCTACCACACTCACACACGCACGCACACAAATATACTTGTCATATCACCAACACAAACGCAAATGATGTTTTATGAATGATTATCAAGAGCAGCTGGATTGCGATGTACGATGCTGATAACCTCGATTTTGCCATTTGATTGCACGTACCAACCAGTCCCGATAACAAAACAAAGTTTCTTCACATCCATTAATGTGTGCGCCAATATCAGAAAAGGTCAACATCGTCATGAATGGGCAAGACTCGCGTTTCTATACCTATCTATCTATCTCTCTTTCTCCCTATATCTATCTTCCTGTCTGGTCATAACTGTAACCACTCCAGCATTTGCGACTAGAGGAGGCGACAGATTCTCGTGCTTTTGTTGCGGTTATTTTGTGTACTTGACTGGTTTTACATTTCCTGTATCGCCTTTTTTGTCGCTCTTGGTCGGTCTCTTCGTCGTGTGAATAGAGAATTATGAAAGCAACTAAAAAATTCAAAAATAAAACCACAGCCAAAACGTGGGACACGAGCAACAACTACATAAAAAGGGTTACTTCTATTTATGTGTGTGTTTGTGTGATGGCCTCATTTGCCTGCCGCCGTCTGCCTCCCTTCGTTCGTCGTAGTCCGATCGCATTTAACACCTGCACGGAGCCCCAACGCTCTGCAAATAAACATATCTTGATACACATTTATTTATTTTTTATTTTTACCTCTTTTCCATATTACTTGTGCCCCAAACAGTGGCGCGGCGCTCTACCCAGTGCCTCAATCGCTGCTTTACATTTTCAGTTTTCCGCCCAAACAAATTCAATCTGTGCGCTTTGTCCGTAAGAGGCTTTTGCTACGCTGCGCTGTCGCCCCCTGGCCCCTGGCCCCTGCCCTAGGGCTCATAAATTATATGCAAAGCTGCTGCTGCAACAACTACAACAGCAAACATTGTAGCAGCTTTTGATTTCCGTTTCCCATCACATGAATTTCCTTTCTTGCGTGTGTGCTCGGTTTCGGCTCGAGTTCTTTTGCCATAAAACTTTTGCTTTTGCGTTTGCTTTGCTCCCCTTTTCAAGACTTTTTGTTGCTGTTCTTTTTTTTTTTTTTTTTTTTTTTTTTTTTTTTTGCATGCTTCAATTGTTTTCGCATGTGCTTGTGCTTGTGTCATTGTCGGCCTGAAATTTTTGCTGTCTATCTTGTCTCTCCGTTCTGCCAGCCGTTTCCTTTCTGCTGCACCACAAACTCTCAGCTGTCTTTTTCTCCTTTCTGCTTTCGGCATTATACTGCCGAGGTGGCTTTTCTGCTGTCTACTTTATTATCTTATGCTTTAACTAAAGAAATAAATATAAATATTGCTACAAATACTATATAAACATGTGGTATACCCTATAAGAGAGAGTCCATAGAATTAAGGGTGGCAGTTCCTACACCTGGAACTACATATATGCATGAGGAAGGCAGAAGGCCAGAGGTATATCTATATGTATTATAATATTTTACTTATTCAGACTAACTATTGTTAACTAATAAGGTGATCAAACCTTGTCATATAGAGTTAAAATGCATTAAGTACATTAAGGTAACATTGTGACAAAATGTTTCTTCTTAATATGCAAGCACCGTTATATACCTATTGCAAGTTGAACGTTCGTTCCATTCCATTCCATCCGTTCTTCGTGCTGTGTGCAGTGTGCCCGCTTGTCTGGGTCTTTCTGGCTTTGCATATTTTTCTCCCAAGTTTCATATTTCCACTTCATTATGCTTTGCATGCTTAATAATACTTCCACTTCGTGCTCAGTTTCAATTACACAAAGTTTCGCTTTTGTTTGTTGTTGGAGCTTTCCATTTTGTTGGCTGTTGCGATTTCTACACCGCGCCAGCACTGACCGAAATTGGCGTAATACTTTTTCCACTTAATTAAAATGTTTAGCGCATAACCTAAATTTCGTTTTTCATGCGATCGCAAATGCGAACTCCCTCCGCTCCCCGCTCCCCGCCCATTGAGCATTAAGATGTTGCAAAGTTGCAGTTTTTGACTGTAGAGGGCGCACGCCACTCAGCTGCCAGTGTGACTCATAAGTGACTCATTTAACGGGGATGCTAGACTCTAGAGACAAGAAACAAGACAAACAGCTATGCAATTTATGCTGAAATGTTGATGACAATTTACATAAATGACACAATGCTCAGCTGACAACTCAGTTGGTGTTGCTAGTGGTTGTAAGTGGAGGTGGTCGTGGTGGTGGTGCTGGTGTTGGCGGTGGCTAGGGCAGGGTTACGTGCTGGGCTAACATGGGCCACACACGCACTGCGGATTCTGTTGAACTTGAAAACTCTAACAAGTAGCTGACAGTTTGTTGTATGTTTGTGTTTGTTGTAACAGGCACAAATGAGCACGCATACATGCATACATGTATGCATGTATATATATATATATATATGTGTGTGTGTGTGTGTACAACAAGAAATAGTTTTGCCTAAAAAGGCAATTAATTAAAAGCCGGTTGGTTGTTGGTGGGGTCTGGGCAGCAGCAAATCCCAAACTGGTTGCCAACAACCACTTGAGGCACTGAGGAGAGGATTGTCCAAGTGCCTATGCCTGGGACTATTCTAGTCTGTTTTTCTGATCTCTGTTGATCTTCGCTGCTTTGTTGACAATTAGTCTGCCTTGTCGTTTGTCGTGTTCCTTTTGTCTTTGTCGGTTTGCTTTATTTACTTTTATTTTTTCTTTCTTAAATCATTTTTCTAATACATATTTTTGTCTTTATAAGCTTCGTGTGCTTGTTACTTGGCCAAAGAACAATTAAAATGACATTTTTTCATTTGAAAAACTCTTTAATGTCTAAGCCATGTGCTATGGTCATATTTGAGCACAATCTTAGTCAGTTATCTTTGTTTTGTATCTGAATGAAATGAATTACACTTAAAATGTTACAAATATGTTATTTGCTGTAGCTTGGTTTTTGGTACTATTCTAGGCATTGAGAAAACTTGATGAATCTACCATAATTGGCAACTCTAGTTCGTTTACTATATCTGTCATTTAGTTCACTAGTTCAGTCAGTTTTTTAGTTGATGCCATATACTTATGTATGTTGGTCGATAACTATCGAATAAGTGCACTAGTTCAATGACTCCTGCAAGTGTACTAGTTCATTATCATGAGTCCTGCAACTGCGCTAGTTCATCGAGCTATCGAGCTTGTTCTGAACAATATGATATGACTTCTAAATCGAAATTCGTTCTAATTAGATATGTTCATATTGCATAATATATCGTAATTAATCAAATATCTATATTAGGCGTAAGCATTTATAATATATAAAATATTTAATATTTTGTAGTGTATCAGATTTTTAATAAAAAAAAAACAATAAGTTGTTGGAGTATTTACATATTTAGCTAACGACCTCAAACCGAATCAGCTAATTGCAATACTCTTTGTTAGGGAAGTGTCAAGTGTGACCAGCTGCGTTGCTTTAGAACTGTTGGCAAAACTTTCAAAATTGTTGCTGTTGTCGTCCTTGTTGCCTCGGCCACTGCTATTGCTGTTGCTGTTGCTGTTGTACTTGTACTTCCAAAGAACAACAATCGCATGTAATTAGCGCGTTACTAAAATGCTTTTTATCCAGGTCGCCATGCAATGCACTTTTGTGGCAATGTTGTTTAACTTGTAGCTGCAGTTGCCGCAGCGTCGATTAGCTGCAACAGCTGACAACGTCATCGACTTGATCTCGCAGCTCATCATGACGAGCGCCGTCATCAAGCTGAGGTTGTCTCCGCTGTCGACAGCTCGAGTGATTAACATTTGTCTTTTACTTTCTTACCCAACAATCGTAATATTAATAATAATAATAATAATAATAATGCAGCATTCACAAAGAGTTTAACCCGCTCTCGCTCTGAGTCATTCCCTCTCCTTCCGGCTGTCGTCTTTTATGACTTAACGCTTGACCTCGCCTCGCGCCACTTTGATGTACTTTGCCTTTGCTTGGGGTCAGCCCTGGGTTGATTGTCTATGGGCTCAGCTCTGCTCTGCACCCTAAGCACCAACACCAAGGCTTTGAACTTCACGCTGTGAAGCCACTTTTTTTTTTATTCTTCGATATAGCCAACTGGCATTAATATACAAAAATGAACTCGTGTAATTTGTAATTAAAACTTCAAGTCTTCCTTTATTACGTTTGCTAACCATAACATAAATATAAATTTTATGCTATTATTTATGTGCGCCTCGCTTGTTTCAAGTGTCGTTTTAAGGCCCTGTGTGTGTATGGGGCATGAAGAACCATAAAGGTAACCCGGGTCGGAAGTGTCATGCGGTTATTAAATCTTTACTTAGGAGTGCTCTCAATAGCTAAGCGAATAGGCCCACTTACAAAATATGGAGTATTCTCTAGCTTGGAACGAAATAATTCCTCATTAAATATCAGACATGTTACACGCTAAATATTTAATTTAATAATATAATTTCCATCAAATATAGCTTAGATAAGTTTGGCAGGAGTTACTCTGTTTAAATGGCAGATATAAATAGGTCTTGTGCGATGCTATGTCATCCTGGTCAAGAACAGTAACTCTCATATACAGATAATATAAGTATAAGTATACTTGCAGTGAGCCCACGCAACATGGAAACAACAATTGTTGGCTTGAGCTCGTGTCGCGCTGTGTCGTGGGCGTTTTAGCAGAAGTTTATTTGTTATTATTTCTATTATACAAACTTGGCGACACGGCAAGTTTGTCATTGTTGGTGTTGTTGTTAATTCAGAGGTTTGGCAAAGTTAATAGGCGTCTATTTTTGGTCACATCCAGAGGCCTCGACGTGCACTACGTTGTCGTAGCACTGCTTTAGATGCGAGTCGTGTGTCGTGTGTCGTTGTCGTTGTCGTCGTCGACAGTTGGTGACAAAGTCAGTGACTTGACTGATTGCCAGGCACGGTTAATTGAAGGTTAATGGCGCCAAAAATGAGCATCGCGGGCTGCTTGGCATGCCACATGAGACCTGTCATAATAATACATTTATAATTAGTTGAAGTTGCACTGATGGAAACTCAAAGGAAAAACAGAAAGCTGTTGCCGCAGCCCGTAGCCGTGCCAGTATCTGTATAATAAATAAAGCGCCAGCGAAATACTGGCATCTGAACCAACCGCAACCACAAGATACAACTAGCAATGACAAGGCAGAAATGCGGTTACTCATTGCCATATTGATTATATTAAGATGCTGACTGAGCTGCTGACAATAGCCCAGACATGAAATTGATAACCAAAACATGAAACAAGCCAAAGAAATCAACGGAATTCTGTCCGAAATGGGAAAGAATATGTACACCAAATTAATATATATATATATATGTATATATATATATATATTGGGAATATTGAATTTGCTATGATTTAATTTGAGCAATTGGACTGGGCGACCATGAAAATGTGGTTCTCAAATATAGTCGAGCTGGAAAAGAGCTATGTTAATATTATTACTACTGAATTCTGAATATCATAATTACTGAATTCACACATTGGAACAGGAAATGTATATCTATAGGAAAGATAATGTGGAAACTACTTTAAAAATCGGGATAGGAGAGATAATGCTGTACTTGAAAGAAAACATGGAGTTCTTTAAATTGTAATAAGTATATTGTTGTACTTAATATAAAGTATATATAGTAGAGTATAGATCGTGCAGATTAGTAATGTAAAGCGCGACGACGTCAGTTACTGTCAAATAAATGAAAGCAAACCTATTTCTATACAGTCAGGTAAGCTATATAGCTGTAGGCTAGATAGGGCTCGTTTACCACATGCATCGACATAGCGACATCAAGTGCTTCATAAAAGAAACATCAAAACGGCGATCAACGATCGATCGATCGATCGCTCGATCGGACGAACGATGACGCTAATGAAAAGCTGTAAACACGCGAGGAGAAGCCAAACAACAGACAAACAGGCAAGCCAAGCGGCCACCAGGCGAAAGAAGAAGATGATCGTGTGGATGAGAAACGTAATCAGACCGGAAATCGATCGGCACGTACAGCAGCGCAACAGACAAAGACAGACGCAACAGATGACTGTCTGACAGAGAGGGCGGGAGAGAAGAAGAAGCGAGAAGAAGAGTAGACAGCAGCAGGAGAGGGAACTTTTCTGTAAATGATTAAAATGTACTCATTTCTTCGAGAACTGGAGAAGAGCATCAAAATGAAAATGGAATTGCATATGTGGCTTGTTGTCGAGGTAAACTGGGCTGCACGCTAACTAACCAGTTACTTCCTTTGGCTCCAATTAGATTGGAGTCTAACCCTTCGTGGTGTGAGCAAAAGGAAGTGGTGAACGGAAAAAGGAAGTTGTTCACAGGGCCTAGGGAAATGAATGAATGCAGCTAAAATGTGCAACGATATTATGAATGCAACAAGAGGCACAGAGGTATATCATAGATACATACACCTTAGTGTGTTGCTTTGAGGGCGTACACCTTTGGCTGAAATCTGCATAAAGTGCAAGTAATCTTTGCTCGACAGGAAGCTGACGTTTAGACAAACGGCCAGAGACTCAGACGTCATCATCATCATCGCCATCATCACGTCGTTTGGTCTGTCTGTAAATCTCTCATCCGCTGGCTCGGCAGCGCGAACAAATATATATGTATCCACTCTACATACATATATAGCGCGAGAGAATTTATCTCTATTTCCGTTTCTTTTGCATACGAATTTCGCTGCCTTTTTTAAACACCCTTCAAAGGGGTACAGTCACTTTATGTGCTTTTTCCTGCAAAATGTTGAGTAATTGTAATACATTTCCTAAACTACACTAAACTAATGTCTAAGCCTAAGATATATTATAAACTGAACAGTATGGACTCAATAGTATTGTGTATCTATATTTATCTGTTAAATTGTGGCTATGATAGGGTATTTCAGCTTCAGACTACTAACTTGCAGCTAGAATATCCACAGGCCGCACAACTTCTTTTTCCTCAGTCCAAAGTTTCTCTCTTTTTTTTTACATTTTATGCCCTGCTCTTGGAGTATCGCCTCATTAATTCGCGGGCGTTTCACGCTGCACTGAATCAATTTGCATATTGTGCAAAAGGAAAAACAGATACAGCGCGGCACAGCTAGAGGAGAAGGAAAAGCGTAGGAGAGTTGGCATCAAAATGAAATCTACTTACAAAGCCTTTAAATTTAATTTTCCTTTTGCCATTTTGGGGACTTGGAAATTGAAAGCATTTAATGAGTCTGGCGCAACACGAGGCGTGCCTTATATACATGTATATATATATAGAAAGAGAGAGAGAGAGAGAGAGATATACATATTCACATCTATCTGTGAACAGTCGATTCCCCTGCTGCACGAATCGTGGCGTAATTTTGTGTGCGCCTGAATGACATTGACGAGGCACACTCCATGGGCAAATGTCAAAGTTGTTTTTGGCCTACGTTTTCTTCCTCTTCACCATAATGCGAGAGGGCAGGGCAGAGCGAGGGAGTGGCGTGCACCCATTTGATGTGTGTCGCTGTGGCTGGCCTTAGATGTTGCCACATGGAACACGTGTAAAACGGGAGCTATTATTAGATGCCTTCATCGAGCCCAAGCAATTTGGAGTAAAAGCCAAAAAGATATTGCTCTGATCATATAAGCTGATTCATATTACAAAATACCGTGCATTACGTAGACGTTAGTCTCTTATCAATTCGTAATTGAATATTCAATTCGTAATTACCTCAATGCACTCGAGACGATTCGCTGAGTAGTTCAAGTTCAATTTTGTGACCTATTGCAGATAGAGCAGAGAGGAATACGTCACTTCGCTAGAATTGAGACATGGAAAAGAAGGGAATTTCCTAATTCATAGCTTGATTCTTAGTAAAATAAAAGTCACATGTAATTCTATATATATATATATATATATATATAATCTATATGCTATAAAATCTGCTCCATAATATATCGCCAGTCTGAGAAGAAGAGAAATCTTCATTTCCGCTTGAGTTTATAAAAAGCCCCCATCCGTAGGCTGGAATGATTACTTGGCTCATGTAAAATGATATGAACTTTAAACCGTTTTCAAGGACGTTCAATCGAACGGGTGATATGCGCCAAGTTCAATTGCGAAATATATATATATATATACATATGTGTGTGTGTGAGTGTAAGAACGTATTCTCTATAAATTCGTTATCTATTTAATGCATTGTGCACGTTGACTTTCCCTGGGATTAAATAATTGGGAATAAACCCTAATTATTACGCTCACATTTAGGCAATGCTTCGCAGTTCATTCAAATGGAATTTCACTATTTACATAGGTATGTGTGTTGTCATATGACAACGCCACGCAATATATACATAGAAATATAAACGAAGAAGAAGGAAGCAAGAGGAAGAACATGTATTAATGAATTTGGCATAAATAAAGCGTCACACAGCGTATATATGCATATGTAGTATAAAAGCGAACAATATTCGGCAGTTTGTTTGACTGGCCGCGAGGACTGTGGAATTCCCTCTACCAACAAAAACAGCGGCGAAAAAATGTGAAAACGACACAAAACAACAGCGGCAATAGCGCGCGATGCCAATTCATGAATCATGAATGAATGAAATTGACTGTCTGTCGTGTCGTTGTTAGGAGAGCAAGTCAAAGAGAGAAGAAAAGAGGGAGAGAGATAGAGCTAGGCGGCATGAGTAGCAGCCGGGCGGTGGAAGGAAAGAGTAAAAGTATTTTTTTTTTTTTTTTTTTTTTTTTTGTCATTTGATTTGTATTTTATTTCATTTCATTTCTTTTCATTTTGTTGTTGCTGCTGCTTTTGCATATAAAATGTGACTCGGTATTGTTTTTCTTGTAGCATTTACGTTGGCTCCTCCATTCACAAAACGAAACTTGGAATGCCAAGACGAAAAGCAAAAACAAAATAAAAAGCAACGACAACAACCGTCGGCTTCATCGTCTTTTGTTATCAATCGTATATATTTGTTTTTTTCTTACGACTATAAAGTGAGAGCGCGAGCGAGCGTAAAAAGCAACGTTATTTTGTCACTAATACAGAGATGCAAACAGTAGGCAAATACCTATACATTTACATATACATGCATAACCCAATTGGTCTCTCTGCCAAAAGAGACATTCGCACACACACACACACACACGCACACCGTTGTTGTAGTAGTAATTCACCTAGTCCAGCCCAGCCAGCTGTGTCAATAGGAAGGCCGAAGAGGCACCTTCTCCACTCGCCGCCTCATGGAAAATCGAGCAGAGTCACTCGCACAACACAATATTATTTTTGCGCATTTGCCTTTGCCTTTTGCTTGCCTACATGCTGCCTAGCACGCACACACACGTATAAATATTCATCATACGCATTATATTTCCGCTCGACTGGCGCTGCTAATTTTTATGCTCTGCACAGAATGTTAAAGAGTATATTAGTTGAATGCATTAAACTGTTAATATTGTCTTATATTCATATCATTAGTTTGAAAGTCATTTCATTGCCTTGTGGTTAGAGTTGTAACTACACAAGTCCAAAATTTATTTATTTCTATTATTAACACTGACTCTGCAAACAGCGCATAGCGCAGTCGGTTGCCAGGCTTTTGGGTTTCATTGAGTGTGCTTTGCCAATGCCTTCCCGCTGGTCATTGCCTGATTAACTTGGCTTATCAAGGCTGCAATAGCTGCAGCAGCGAGCTCTTATTATTAACTTTTAACACTCTGAAACAGGGACATGCCGTCTAGTCAAGCATCTGGCATTGTTGTTGTTGTTGTTGTTGCTGCTGCTTGGTTTTCGCCCAGGTGGGGCTGCGCATCGATAATGCAATTTATCGACGCACAGGAAGTCACGTTGCTGCCGGCCTGCCCTTTGGCGGCATCAAAGTGAGCCGACAAAACGTTGTGCTAAAAAAAATGTGTATTTCAACCGAAATGAAATGTGAAATGTACGCATAATGAAGCGACTATTGCTTTCGCAATGAGATTTGACTATTTTCTTTTCGAAGATGTCAATCGTAATCTTATCGATGTTAGATATGATTGAAGCCAAAGCAAATTTATGGCGATAGGTGTGCAGGAAGCTGACTCACTTCACGTTAGGGCTGGTAGGTCGGTTGACGGAACAAGTGGTTTCATTTGAATTTTGGCTTAAAGTTTTCATTGAGTAAACATAAACTTGTCTTTATATTGTTTTATATTCATTGTATATTTTTCGACTTGCAGGTGAAGCAAAGAACCTGAGCAGTCGGAATGCCGCAAACACTAGTTGCAGCACTCAGGGCACTCGAGACGTGTACTGCACAATTGCCTTGGACCAGGAGGAAATATGCCGCACGCCCATCAGCGAACGTACCCTGTCGCCATTTTTTGGCGAGGAGTATCAGTTCAAAATACCGCGTCGATTCCGCTATCTATCCGTCTATGTGTGGGACCGGGATATGAAGCAGGACAAGCCGATTGGCAAGATAGCAATCAAAAGGGAGGAGCTGCATAAATACAATCACAAGGATCATTGGTTCTCGCTGCGTCCAGTCGACTCCGACTCGGAGGTGCAGGGCATGGTGCACATTCAAGTGGCCTTCGAGGAGCTGCCACAGCTGCTAACGGAAAGCATCGAATTGGCACAGCTACAGCATCATCCGCATCACCAGCGCGCCCACCTGAACGACTACAAGGAGAACAACGAACTAAGCAACATTCAACGAGCCGCAGCGGCGACAGCAGCTAGTGGCGCCAACTCTGCGGGCATGACGCTCAAGACTCGGGCGGCAGGTCTCTTTGGACATGTGCCCCACCACCAGCAGCAACAGCAGATGCAATTGCAGGCGCATCTGGCAGCCGCCTCCACGGATCAGTTGGCCAACTGGAAGAATGCGCACGCCAGCAATGTGCGCGTGGCTATCCGGGTTCCGGCGTGTGTAGACCTGGCCAAGAAGCAGGGCACCTGTGATCCGTTTGTCATCTGCACGGCCTACTACAGCAATAAGCAGATGATCACGAAACGTACAAAGCAACGCAAGAAGACCGTCGATCCCGAATTCGATGAGGTCATGTACTTCGATCTCTCCATTGACTCCGAGGCGGGCAGCACTGGCACCACGAATAGCAACAAATCTACTGCGTCGCTTGAGTCCTCAGCGAATAAGGCGTATGCGATCTACCCCCTGGGCGGCGCTGATCTCTGCGAGATTGCTGTCACGCTGTGGCATGACGCCCATGGTGCTATGGCGGACAAGGTGTTCCTGGGAGAGGTTCGTCTCCCGATGCTAAACAATCAACAGCAGCAGGCGGTGCAGCCATCTGCCTGGTATTACCTGCAGCCGCGCACCACTACCAACACGCCCCGTTCCTGCGCCACGCCACCTGGCACGCGACTCAGCGTGGACTCGACAATTGGATCGTTGCGCCTGAATCTAAACTACACAGCAGATCATGTATTTCCACTTGCCACCTACGATGACTTACTTAACTTGCTGTTGGAGTCGGTTGATCAGCGGCCCATTACCCTATCCTCAGTCTACATTCTCGGCGAGCTGGTGTCGGGCAAGACGGAAGTGGCCCAGCCTCTGGTACGCCTATTCACGCATACGGAGCGCATTGCGCCCATTATCAAAGCCCTGGCCGATCATGAAATTTCGAATCTGACCGATCCCACGACCATATTCCGTGGCAACACGCTCGTCTCCAAGATGATGGATGAGGCGATGCGGCTGTCGGGTCTTCACTATCTGCACCAGACGCTGCGTCCGGTGCTCTCGCAAATCGTTGCCGAGAAGAAGCCTTGCGAAATCGATCCCAGCAAGGTGAAGGATCGCTCGGCCGTTGACACCAATCTGCACAATCTCAAGGATTATGTGGAGCGCGTATTCGAGGCTATCACTAGAAGTGCGGAGCGTTGTCCCAAGGTCCTCTGCCAGATCTTTCACGATCTGCGCGAATGCGCGGGCAAACACTTTCCGCGCAATCGCGAGGTGCGCTATTCCGTGGTTTCTGGCTTCATATTTCTGCGATTCTTCGCACCCGCCATACTGGGTCCCAAGTTGTTCGACCTGACCACGGAGCGACTGGTAAGCACAGATCTCTCTAATTTGATATGCTTGATCTCAATTTTCCCTTTTCTCTCCCTCTCTCTCTCTCTCTCTCTGCAGGATGCCCAAACAAATCGCACGCTGACGCTCATCTCCAAGACGATACAATCGCTGGGCAACTTGGTCAGTTCGCGATCGTCGCAGCAACCATGCAAGGAGGAGTACACCGGCGAGCTGTACAAGAAGTTCTGCACCGAGAAGCATGTGGATGCGGTGAAGCACTTTCTCGAGGTGATCTCCACGCCGAATGCCTGCGACACGCCCAGCAAGCAATTGCAGGCGATGCCGCAGTTGCCACTAGAACCAGTATTACTAAAGGAGGGGTAAGCCTCAATTCGATATATATCAATTTCTATTGTAGACGCATATTGGAAAACAATTGATAGTTGTCCAATTTATTGGTTATTGTGTATAGGATTATGTCCTGCTATCGATAGTTTTCCATCCTTGCCGTTTCTCTCAGTCCAAAGTTTTGCATACACTACATTTGGTTGATTTATTGCTTTATTTTATTCTAATACCAAAACTTTCTTTGTCTTTCTCTTCTTTTACGCGCGTGCTGCTTTATAAAAAAAAATCAAAAACCAAAACCAAAACCAAACAACAACAACAAAAACAAAAACAAATAAAAACAATCCATATCATCCGATCACGCCCAACAAATTCCCATCACCACTCATCACACATCACACACACACACACACACACACACACATCACACACACACACACATACAACAAAACACACGCACAACCATCTAAACCATTCGCACATACAAACAAAATACTAACGTCTAGCGAGGGGTAAGAGAAAATTTGCTTTTAATTTTGGAACTGTGAAAATTGTGTTTTGTTGTTTGTTACTTTTATATTGCAAACAAGAAGAAACTGAACATTAAATGCATAACATTTGCTCATTTGTTTTCGTTCTCTCTCTTTCTTGCTCTCCTTGCTGTATATGTGTGTGTGTCTCGTCGCTGTTTCTCTCTCTCTCTGTCTCTCTCTATCTGCATCTGGGCGCACAGCATGATGAACAAATATCCGACATGCCGCAAACGCTTTGGACGCCAATTCAAGCAACGTTACTTTCGCCTGACAACGCACTCGCTGAGCTATGCCAAGTCGAAGGGCAAACAAACCATCTGTGATATACCGCTGGAGGAGATCGGAAGCGTGGAGCAATTGAAAGACAAAAGCTTCAAAATGCAAAACTGCTTCAAGGTGAGTTACAGATCACAGATCACTCTAGCGATAAGTCTTCAAGTCTCTAAGAATGGGAATAGCCAGGGACACGCCTCGTTGCATGACGGACTGAGCATAATATGACATAGTTCGTGCCTAGCTAATATACCCAATTGAATGTAAGACAATAATACCGGAAATGCACAATTCTACAAATGAATTTTTATAAATAAATTAGGTGCAGGCAGCCCACACAGAGCTCAGAGCTAGTTGTGTTGCGGAGAATGAATGAGTGTGTGTGTATGTGTGTGTGTGTGTGCCATATGTCTTGCATGTGTGTGCATGTGTAGGCAGCAACTACCAATAATTAGCTCAACTAAAACATTTTAATTACATGTGGTAAATTAGTTCTACCAATATATATATATATATATATATATATATATATATATATATATATATATATATATATATATATATATATATATATATATATATATATATATATATATATAATAGATATAAAGAAGAAGCATTGCTTCTCCGTCACGGCTTTTCCATGACAAAATTCAAATTTCATTAAGCCGCAATGAAATTAGTTGAAAGTGCAAAGGGCAACGCAGTAAAAGTGGCATCAGCGAAAAACTTTCACTTGTCATTTGAATTTCCATCTAGACGCGTTGCGTCTATGCAAATGGCCAACTCGCAATTAAAAATAATTAACATTATTATGAAAATGAGTTGGCAACACGTCCCCCATCCGCTCGGCTACGGGCAACTATAGTTTCCAGCTGCCTCGCCATTGTTAGTCATCTGCTTCGGCTTTTCATTGCTGTTTTGCGGCGACAAAAAGGGAAATTTTCAAACTCTTCAAGAAGTCGCGGGCGCGCCAGAAAGCAAAGAATTCGGTTACGTTGGCGCGCATGCGTGGGACTTTTGCCCGTGTGAAGCGGCAATTGCGGCGGTTTCACTGCGCACTTATCTTATATGGGCTGAAAGTGAAGAGAATAAAGGCAAATAATTGAAAAACTTGTTTCATTTTCCATTCCATCCGCAGATCGTGTACAAAGACCGCCCGCTTATTGTACAAACGACGAACTGCGTGGAGGAGCGCGAGTGGTTCGACCTACTACACAAGATCTGCCTAATGAACTCCATCCGGATGCAATACTTTCATCCCTCGGCGTTTATCAGCGGCTACTACAGCTGCTGCGGCCGCTCCGACGAGAATGCGCCAGGCTGCAAGAACGTATCCGCCAAGGAGATGGACTACTTTCAAATGGACTTGGTCACGGCTCTCGATCCGGCGCTGGACTTGCAGCGCATACACACGCTCATCATGTCCAATATGAATCTGCTGGACGCCCTGCTCGACCCGCTCGCCTACCATCAGCATCTGCCCCTGCCACAGCACAGCCAGCATCAACAGAAGCAGCAGCAGCCGAACAACCCACTGGTCCCGCTGGCCAGCGCCCTGCAGCAACAGTCGCCGCAGGCGTTTGTCGAGTTCAAGAAGACGATCGAGAAGCTGCGCGACAAGGCCTACGCGATCGACAGGGATCATCGTGACTACAAGCAGGACATAACACGGCAGCTCAAGTACGGCAGTCGGCAGGCTCCGATCGGCGATGATAACTACTGGCACATGATGCGTGCCGCTGGCCAACTGAATCTGCAGCATCATCACCAGCAGCAGCAGCAACAACAACAGCAGCAGCAACAGCAACAACTGCAGCCTGTGCTGCCGCAGATGCAACATGTGCGCGCACTGCCAGCGACAACGAACAGCAGCAATAGCAACATCAATGTGAACGCCTACTTTATGCACAATCTGCAGCACCAGCACCAGCGATTGCAGCTCCAGCAGCAGCAGCATCAACAGCACCAACATCAACAGCAGCAGCAGCAGCAACAACTGCAATATCAGCAGCAACTGCGCAACCAGCGGCACAACAACAACAATAACATAAACAACAATAGCTGTGGCAACGCTTCGTCGTCCAGCCCATCGTCAACAGCGTCAAGTGTTGTGGCAGCCCCACCCAGCGGTGTAACGAACGCCCCCGTTGCAGTGGCAGCAACAGCTGCGGTGCTGCCAAAGCCAGCGCCGCCGATTTATTAGCGTTCAAGATTATGCGTATTTGCCATACCCAGAGCGATAATATTGACTCGGTGAATGCGCATATCTGTTCTATTGTCCCGCTCCCGCTCCCCCTCTCACTCCACACACACACACACATACACATAGGTACTTCGAAACACTTCCAACAGCAACAGATGCGTTAAGCGTGTGCTTATTTTAAACTATATTAATTTTGTACGAATTACAAGTTTAAAGTGTGTAGCTCTAAGATTTTTTAATTAACTATTTTTATACACGTTTATATATACTATGGAGTAACAAACAAGCGAAATCTAAATGTTTAAGCCTATTTATTATTCTTTTGTATTTATACAACACACACACAAATTTTTCTACTTTTATTTTTGTGTAGCCGAAATATCCAAACAAAGAAAAACTGATAACTATGTAAGCTGCTAACAACTTAAACAACAACAAAACGAAACAAAAACCCAACCCCAAAATTGCTAAGAATTTTTAATTGCTAATTACTCGTAAGTTGTGTATTAAGTTCAAAAACTTGATTAATATATTTAGAAAAACGTTGTATATAGCAAACGCAAAAAGCGAAAAGAAATCCAAGTATGATTAAGCCTAACTATATACTACTGTAGTATATATATATATAATATATTTATATATGCATATATATATATATATAATACATATACCAGTTATGCTAGGCGTAGACAAATTGCAACTAACTAAATTAGTTAAGATTGGTCTAGGCAACACCCCCACACACACGCGCACTCACATACAAGAGACATTGTAGACACACACATTACACACATATAGATTTACATAATATACTTAACTGTCATACAGCTAATATTATACATAGATACTTAAGGATATGTATCTAAAGCTCTGGCACACAAGACAAGCGTTGTTAAGAACAAATTTACTTCCATTTTACACACACATACATATTTATTGAATGCATTTAATTTCTCATGTTAAATTTAAACGAAACAAAAAAAAAAACAAAACAAAAACTAAAAGTAACAAAAAAGTAAATTGTTAATGCAAAATTATGTTTGTTAGCTTATTAACTTACTTCCACCGATTTGTTTCCAAAGCTCTTCCAATATTGCATAATCGTTATATTTAATAATACATAATTACATTACGAACATAATTTCTTTGTCGATTGCCATATTTAGAATTGTTTTAGTTTCTCCATTGCATAAATGTCTTCCTCTTCGCAAACTTTTCGTTTTGTTTATGCATTCCAATTTCTTTGTGCATTTCTTTGTTCTACTGTTGCATTATGTAAATATTCACATTAATTTACATCTAAACTAAACTCAAAACCAGAAAACATTTCTTATTTTTTTTTTTTTTGCTTGCTAAATAATTCATTTGCAGTTCGATTCATAATTTCGTTTTTAGTGCTTAATTTTAGTATAATTTTATTTACTTATACGTAGCTTAAGTTGTTGGTACAAAGAATCGAAAATCATATGTTTTAGCGAGAAAATAAAGCGTATCGCCAATGATTATCTTTTGTTTTCATTATTATTTAATTTAGCTGCTTTTTATTCATTTATTCTCATTCTCGTGCTTTAGGCAATTTTTGGCATCCTGTTGTGATATCTTATACGAAAAGAAAAACAAGAAATATATATATATAGATTACACATCTATTAACTGTATGTGTTAGTTGGTTGATGCGTATATTTGCAATACATTTATTGTACGTTAAAGCTGTTAGGTATTTACATATATATTCGTATTGTGACAATTAACAGAAAAGCAATTTTTTCGAAAACTACAAAGGAAACACGCGTACTCGCAGAAATGCATGCACACATGTAGCTATATTTTCTATTATGTTTGGAAATTAAATTAACACGATCACGATCCGAAGGATACAAAATAAACGGAAACAAACGAGAATCCCTAACTTATAAGCCTGAAAGACAAATACTGACGAGTGTTGTGCTTGGTGTCAATACCATGGAACAGACAAAAAAGGATAACTTCCCTATTTTTTGTAAACAAACCTTTTGAAATTAACTTTTACGTATAAATAAATATTTATATAAATATATCTATGTCTACATGACGCGTGTTTGTTAATACCGATAGTTTTCCATTTGAATTGCGCGCGCATAGAGGCTGCGAGTAAGTATTTTTTAACGCCGTTGACAGCACAAAAATACGACTGCTTGAGCTTAATTCGCGGTGTGTCCGCGTCTCGTAGTGAATGATTGCACACCGTTATCGCTCGGCCAATGTACAAAAATGCTTTTTTAGCATAAAATAGGAATTTCAAAAAAGTAATAAATGTTAATGGTGTGTGTGGCGAGTGCTTATATATGTGCAGCAACCGAATAATGCACGCATAGTCTTCCTCTATATATTGTAACACCCACACTGCTGTTGCTGGCTTAGCAAAGTAAAAGTAGGAAAAGGCGGGTAGCGGAAGAAGAAGCAATCAAGTGGCAACAACACAAACAACGGCAATAGCAGCCGCTGCGGCAGCTCCGCAGGCAAAATGCAGCAAGTTAATTAGCGTGAACAGAATCACCGCGCTGTGGGTGGTCAGTCACAATTTGTGTGTGTGCGTGAGTAGGTCAAGGGTGGGTGCGGGTGCCTGGATGACATGGAGTTCGCTGATCTGATAAAAACGCCCAAACTGGATGGGGTGTTTCTGCATACCAATGCATCGAATGCAACAGTTGAAGGCACCCTGTGCATAACGGGTCACCATCTGCTGCTCAGCGCACGCCAGGAGAACACACAGGAGCTATGGGTAGGCGCCCAGTGAAGCGGAAAATTGCTTTCTGCCAGTTAACAGTTAATTTAATTATGCTGTGCATTTTCCAGCTGCTGCACAAGAACATCGATTGCGTCGAGAAGAAGCCCAGCATGGGCCAGAACATTGTCATGGGCGGCATCATAACACTTAAGTGCAAGGATTTGCGTATTATATCTCTAGAGATCAAATTCGCCAAGGACTTCTTCAACGTGGCCGCATCCTTGGAGGCGCTCAGTGCAATACAGAACGTAGAGCTTGAGTATCCATTCTTCTACAGGCCCATGTACTCAATACTGGAGGATGGCTTCACCATGTTTAGGTTAGTTTGATTCCCATTGTGCAATTGCCCACATTAACAGACTCTATTGCAGACCTGAGTTGGAATTTGCACATCTTATCAGCGGCATGAGCATGGGCGGTGCCTCATCACCAAATGTGGCAAACATAACAATTTGCACGCCTTCTACTTCATCTGCTGGCATGGGCATGGGCATGGGCATGGCCATGGGCGCCAGCAGCATACCCCATCCGCTGCAAAATGGGTTTGCATTGGACGCGGCGACTGCAATGGCTGGTAGCTGCAGTGGGAACCTTGTGTCGGCCTGCGAGTGGCGCATCAGCCACGTCAACAAGGACTTCAACGTCTGTGCCACATATGGCGCCACACTGATTGTACCTAAAGCAATTAGCGATGAACAAATCGCACTCTCCGCTGCATTCCGTGATGGCGGACGTTTCCCTTTGCTCAGCTACAGGCACGAGAACGGCGTCAGTATAATTTGATTGTTGAACTGTTTAGGGATATAATTGAATTAACTTATTACTTCCTGCACACAGGCCATACTGATGCGCAGCGCACAGCCGTTGTCCATCCAGGGCATCAAGCGCTGTCGAGCAGACGAGGCGATACTCAACCTTGTGCTGGGACGCAGTAAAAAGGGCTTCATTGTGGACACCTGGGGCAAGGGCAAGTCGAATACGGAAACTGATTTGCACTACTCACAGTGGAAGAAGGTGAATCGCGCCATCGGCAATGTCAGCTCACCTGCCTCCATTCTGGACAGCTTTGCCAAACTGATTGAGGCCTGCAATGACACTGGATGCAGCACAGACAAGTGGCTGTCGCGCCTAGAGAACAGCGGCTGGCTAAGTCTGGTGCTCAATTCGTTGAATGCATCTTGCGTGGTGGCCCAGTGCTTAGATCAGGAGGGCAGTCCAGTGCTGGTGCATGGCGCCAAGGGTCTGGACTCCACCCTGATTGTAACATCGTTGGTGCAAATCATCCTAAATCCAGATTGCCGCACTGTGCGCGGGTTAGTGGTGTGGCGTATCCTAACACATTATTCCAGCTATAATTATTAACGTATTGCAGCTTGCAAGCATTGATCGAACGTGAGTGGATCCAGGCGGGTCATCCTTTCGCAGCACGACATCGCTATTCCTGCTACACGCCACATCAGTTACGGAACAAGAGCTCGGGCGCTACCTTCGTTCTCTTTCTGGATTGTATCTTTCAGTTATTTACTCAGTTTCCGTGCAGTTTTGAGTTCAGCACGCAGCTCCTCATATTGCTCTTTGAGCACAGCTACTTCTCGCAGTATGGCACCTTTCTGTGCAACTCGGAGCGCGAGCGTCACGAGCTGCAGGTGCACACGCGGACCACCAGCCTGTGGTCTTACCTTAATCGGCCAGATGTATTGCAGACCTTACTTAATCCGTTGTACGAGCCAAATCCCAGCGTGATTTGGCCTTCTGTGGCGCCCATTAGCCTGGAACTGTGGAGCGGTGAGTTCACTTTTGATATAGTTGAATTGATCACTTACATATATTTCTGATTTATTTGAAGAACTCTATTTGCGCTGGGTGATTGATCAGCGCAATTTGGCTACTACCATGACTCAAATACATGAGCTAATTACAAGCGAAAAAGAGCTACGAACCCAGGTAAATCAGTAACTTGGCTTAGGTAAACACTTTTAATTAAACTAAACAATATTTATCTCGATTTTAGGCGTTCAAGCTGCGTAAACAGGCTGTGGAACTAAGTCAGGAAGTCGCCGCACAATTACATGATGTGGATAATGCATGAATGGGTGATCTACCTCAATGCGCAGTTATCCCTGTGTCTCTCTAACCATATTTTATACACTATATATATATATATATATATATATATATATACATACATACATATATACACTTATTTTTGATACTTTCTGTAGCCATTTTGAATCAATTGTTTAAGCAACTTTTATTTTGTATGAAAGTTCAACACTAACTAATGACTAAGTCTCAAAAAGTTCCATTTATAAACATTGCTGAAAAGAATAGAAAACAAAACCAAGAATCAAAACAAAACAAAAAACAGATCTGACTTTCGATCAAAACAGAGTATCCCAACATTTTTAACTAAATGTCCATTTAACATTGTAATCTATTGAAATAACTATTTTAATCTGAAGCTCTCTCGATGTGTGTAATTGCAAAGCGATCTCCTTTCTCCTTGTGTACTCTAACAAAGCTCTCTTAAAACTTGCACATAAGATTATCAAATGTCTAACAATTTGAGTCAATTTTTGACGCATTTACATGTATGGAATTTTTAGTAAAATAAGTCTTCAAATTTACAAATATTACTTAACGATAGTCAACTCCGCTAAGCAGCAGATCAAATGTCAAATTGTTCAATTTCAAATAATTGCCTTTTCGAAAAGTTGGTATTTTGTACATTTTGATTGAATCGCGTTCATTTAATGCTTATAAAGCGTTCATAAATGAAATGAAATGAATATAAATAAAGGCAAACTCTGGCTTATACATGTCTTTCCTCATATGCATGTGTTAATATAAATGTTTGTAGTTAGTATGATAAAATATTGTATGTTTCTTTCGAATTGTGATCGTATTTGAAATCATAGAAATTCTTATGTAATTTATATGCAAATATTTATATATTTCTATTGTGCGTATTTTGAGTGTACTATGCTAATTAACAACTAAGTGCAATAAATGCGTATTATTTTGCCAACTCTCTTATTTAATAAAAGGAAACCTTACAAAAAAAAAAAACCCCTGGCAAAGCTAGCCTTTGACACTACACTGCCACTGTCTGAGGTGGATTGAATACGATCTTTATAGCATTTTGAATAACAACAAATGAAACGAAGTTTATTTTGCCGTTTTCTAAAAAGTAAATTAATTTATTTTGACTATACAAAATTGTTTTTCCTATTGTATTTGTTTTAATATATATAGTTTATTTTCGGTGTTTGTAAAAAAACTCACTTTAAAGAACTCTTAAATATGCTCGATTGTTTGTAATTCTGCACAAAAATAACGAAATAATGTTGAAGATGTGTTCATAGTTAAAAAATGCAATAAAAAGATAAGGTGACTTTTAAAGAGAAAACCGCGATTAACTTGTACAGTAGAACGAATAAACACGAGTTCTCTAACAAAGCTGACGGCAACCAATTCTATACACCATAATTACGCAGCCTCATCTTCCAAGAAGAAGAACTGTCCTGAGCGTTTCTGTTCCGTATCCTTGACCGAGTTGTTCTTATTGATTCGCGGCCTAAAGTTGTTGGGATCTCGTCGGAAGGTAATGCCCAGTAGTTCAAGGAATCGATTCATGCCATTGAGAAGAGATTGGGGCGAGTACGCAGTGGTCTTCACCGAAGGCTGACCCTCAATAACAATAACGCGATCCGCAAGATATGTGGCCATAATGAAATCGTGCTCCACCACAAAACCAGTCTTCTTAGCGTGCAAAATGTAACTGCAAATTCGAATCGTAATTAAAACAAATTCAATAAATAAAGAAATTCAAATTCATACCGTTTTATCACTTTGGCAGCGACCAAACGTTGCTCAGAGTCCAGATAGGCAGAAGGTTCATCAATAAGGTATACATCAGCTGGCTTGCCCAAACAAAGTACCAAGGCCACACGTTGCAATTCACCACCGGAGAGGTTCTGCACCTCCTGGTCCATAATCTCTTCGATTTTCATGGGCTTCATGACATCCGCAATAAACTGCGGATGCACGTAGGCATCGCGAATCTTGTCGTGCAACAAATGACGGACATGATTTTGGAATTTCGGGGAAATCTTTTGCGGCTTGTACGAAATGTTCAGCATGGGCAGCTCTACTTCGCCATCCGGCTGCAGATTACCAGCTAGCATGCGAATAAATGTTGTCTTGCCCGTTCCGTTCTCACCAAGCAACACCAGAATCTCCGAGTCACTGAAATGACCCTTCTCTACGGTCAACTCGAACTTGCCTAACGTTTTCACCATGGATGGGTAAACGTAATGATTCATGCGCTTAATCTCCTCCTCCGTGGCCGACTCGGAAACCTTGAAAGTGAGCGACTCCGTACGGAAGCGCATGTTCTCCGTTGGCACAAAACCGTCCAGGAAAATGTTGATACCTTCACGCACCGAGAAAGGCATAGTCACAACACCATAGCAGCCGGGCACGCCATAAAGACAACAGATGAAATCTGACAAATAATCCAACACAGATAAATCGTGCTCCACAACGATTATAAACCTATTGAAAAAGTAATACGTTAGCATGTAAACATTATAAGTCCTTAAGTAGCGATTTACTTGGTAGGATGCAGCAGCGAGCGAACAGTCAAGGCAGCGTTCAGACGCTGTTTAACATCCAGGTAAGAGGACGGTTCGTCGAACATGAAAATGTCAGCATTCTGTATACAGACCATCGCAATGGCAAATCGTTGAAGTTCTCCGCCAGAAAGCTGCGAAATTTCTCGATCCCGGATGTGGGACAGATCCAACATGTCACAGATTTTCGTTTGCAGATCACGTTCATCCTTTTTATCAAGTAGGTCACCAACAGAACCACGGACTGCTTTCGGAATTTGATCGACATATTGCGGCTTTACCAGGGCTTTAAGGTTGTCTTCCAGGATCTTGGTGAAATAGTTTTGCAGCTCGGAGCCACGGAAGTAGGCCAGAATTTCCGTCCAGTCAGGTGGGTTCGCATATTTTCCCAGATTAGGCTTCTGCTTACCAGCGAGGATTTTCAGCGCCGTCGACTTGCCAATACCGTTTTGGCCAACCAAACCGAGCACCTCACCTGGTCGTGGTATGGGCAGGCGATGAAGCTTGAACGAGTTTTTACTATACCGATGCGTTGTGTGTTTATCCAAATTGCTGGGCAAGTTAATAATTGTAATGGCCTCGAACGGACATTTCTAGAAAGAAATTCGATCAACAGCTGTTTGACAACAAAGCCATTTCAGGTATAGGCAGGGGCGTTCCTACCTTGACGCAGATACCGCAACCGATGCACAGCTCCTCGGATAGCGACGCTATCTTCGATGTGGGCGTCACTTCGATGCACAGCTTGCCCATGCGCACCACTGGACAGGACTTCTTGCACTCCTGCCGACAACGTTTCGGCTTGCACTTGTCATCGCTGACGATGGCAATACGCGTCTGCTTGTCCGTTTCCTCGTGTTCTTTCCTGCGCGACATGCTGATAGAGGCGAAATTTTGTTGAATTATAAATGTTCCAATTATCAAACTCCGCGCACTGTCAACGTTGCAAATGTCAGAAGCAGCCGTCAAAACAAAACTAGTGCAATGCGGGAAGGGGCGACGGACGGGGCACTCAAGTTGCGTGCAGTGAAAGTATAACCTCAAAACTAATGCTTTCAGCACAATTTGGAATAAACTGTGACACTTGCCGCGTTTGGCGAGGTGCCGTGATTATGTGAATACACAAATTTACTTATAATTTACCTGCGAACTTGTCTGAAATTTATTTTAAACAGGCAGAACGTCAACGCACGCTCTTGCGTTGTCAGCCAACAAGTTTCAAAGGGAGTGCACGATAGTAATTGTTAATGGTGGGAAAGGTCAAAGCACATCGATAACATCGATAGTTGCAGGTGTAAATTGTTTATGCAATTGAAACCAAGCATTTAATGAATGAATGTTTCTTATAAAATATAATGTTAATTTTTTAGCAAATAAATTATGCCACCCATTTGAACAACGAGGTGGTTTAGCCTCAAAGAAATAACAACAATTGTGCTCTAAAATATCGATATTTTTATTTCGTAAAGTTCCACCACAGGAATGGAAAACAATGATGACGTTTACGTTTGACGACCCGACCGTCTTGCGTTCGTACGTTTCTTAATATCCGTGAATATTTACACGTTGTAGGTGTATTGTTGGCATAAAAATAATAACAATGGTTGTCGAGGAGCCAAGTCCAAATAATGCAGAGACTGTGGAGAAAAGCGACAGCAACACTCTGGTGCCGGAACCAGTGAAAATCTTCACAGTTGAAAGTGAGTCTTAAGCACCCACCCCACAGCACGGGAGCTGCGAAGACATTTAACCTAAAAATGTGAGCAAATTGATAATAATAATTTTGTTGCAATTATTGCAGTCCTGCATATGATCAAGGATGCCCAACAGCAGCATGGTCTCCGACACGGTGATTATCAACGATATCGAGGCTACTGCACACGCCGCATTCGACGTCTACGCAAGGCTTTGAAGTATCCCCAAGGCGATAAGCGTCACTTTAAGCGTCGCGATGTAACGTTGTCCCAGCTGACAGGTAAAAAAGCAGATGAGCGTTTCATACACATACCGCTGATCAGTGCGGAGCGTGCCTGGGCCTATGCCATGCAGCTGAAACAGGAGGCCAACACGGAACCCCGAAAGCGTTTTCACTTGATTAACAAGCTGCGACGCGCCTGTTTCTATGCGCTTCAACTGCAAGAGTTGTGCAATGTAAGTGAATGACTACTTGATATCAGAAATATTCTAACTGAACTGATTATTCCCTTTTATACCATAGACGGAAGCGTTCGATGCGCGCACGAAACTTGAGTGCGAGGCATATGTGGCCTGGATGCATGGCACTTTGCACTTTGATCTGCAGCTGTGGAAATCGGCTGGTGAGCATTTAAAACGTGCCCAAGTGGTGTACGAGAACCTGGCGAAAGCACTGCCCGACGACGATCAGGAGCTGTATCGTGCCAAGGTGAACGAGTTCACTCCCAATTTGCGCTATTGTGCGTATAACATTAGCGGTGGTGCCAGCGGCGGCAAGATCGATGAAATCCTGGAACTGCGTGCACAGGGAGTGTTGGAGAACCTGGATGTGCTGGTTAGCCAAACAAAGTCGGAGAGCAGCGAGGGACTCCAGACGATCGATTGGCGTGGTCGCAAGGTCACAGTGCGCCCCGAGAAGGTGCGTTTGTTCTTGCTTAGCGCCCAGGAACTGGACAAATCACTGGCGAAGACAACTAAGGTGGACGCCAAGATTGAGCTAATCGAGCGTATATTGATGGATTGCAAGGATGCCATACAGGCAGTGCGGGATGAGATTAAACAGGATCCCAAACTACGTTCTCTGACCACAGGTCAAACTGTTTCGGGAGTGCAATATTTGCTGGCATACTTGAGCTACATACGCCATAGCCGCACGCTGCAACGCAATTTGTGTTTGGTTGATCAGGTAATTATCAGCAGCTAGCGTTGGTGTCAGTTCCTCCTAAATTGTGAATTCGTTTATCCAGGCCAAGTTGAACTTTGATGATCCCAATCAGCAGCAAACCCAAGCTCAAGCCGAAGGCAAACGCGTACGCCCGCAGGATTTGGCACGTCTATACGAGATCATATTGCAGAATGTCACCGAAATGCAGCAAATCAGCGGCATGGAAGATGATGCTCAATACCAGAGTGAGGTGGCAAACCTAGCGCTTACGTTTAAGGCCTTCCGCTGCTATTACATTGCGCTCACTCTAATTGAAATGAAAAAGTGGAAGGAGGCAGTGGCGCTGTACGAACGCGCATCGAACTACGCCAACGATGCACTCAAGGGCAAATCCTCCCCTGAATTTGAAATGCAATCGGAGCTAAAGAAAATTGTTTCCTCAATCGATGGCAGCAAGTTTTCGGCTCATGCGTATAGCGTGCTGGAAGATGACAACAGTGAGGATGCCAGTGGTGTCTCAACTAAGTCGCAGAAGACAACGAAACCGTTGTACGAACGCCTGTCACAATACAAGGAGGACCAATCGCTGCATACCCGGGCGCCCAATGTGTTTAAGCTAACGCCCGATATGGAGCCCATACCCTGCAAGCCCCTCTTCTTCGATCTGGCTATGAACTACTTGGAACTGCCATCCCTGGAGGATAAGCTCGAATCGCCCGGCAAGAAGGGTGCCTCCATTACGGGCTTCGTCAAGGGCTTCCTTGGCTGGGGCGGAGGTGGCAACAAGTGAGAGGTTCGCTTGCATTATCAAAAGTCCACGCCCCTCTGCTGAATTCCATGTTTGCTTTTATACGAACGTCCAACAAGCTTGTGCGTTTATTTGTTTTTCTTTAGATCATGGCTTTTTATTATGATTACCAACAACCAGCCAGCACAGAACATTTATCAACAAAATTCGTTTAAGTTACAATAGTGAGGAATTATTGGTAATAAAGGAAGCAACAAATGCTGCAATTGTCCTTGTTATATCTTGACCAACTTATCTGTTTCGTCTATCAGCTTCCTCGAATTGAGATAACAAGAACAAAGTGGCATAAGGGAAAATACTTTAGTTTATTAAGATGAAAACAACTTGGTTGAAAATGAATTTAGTTGCTCTAGTGCTACACGCCCAGATAGCCATGTTCGTAGAACTCTAGTGCCAACTCTCTGATGCGCAGATGGTACTCGGGCGTCAGCTTCTGCGTGCAATTAATCTCTTTTCCATTCAGGTTCAGCTCACTTATCACATCCAAGTCGGGTATGTTGTTGGGGTCAAAGGTGACCGCAGGCAATATCCACATAGATATGGCCAATCCGTAGTGCACATGACGCACATAGTCCTCGCTGAGGCGTTGCAGAGAGAAGATTTCACAGAGTTCAGCTAGATGGTTGGCTGCTGATGTATGACGCAGCTGCTGGCCAAGCTCCTTGCGCAGAGCCTCCGCGTAAGCAGCCAGCAGGGTGTCTGTGTGGACATCGCGTAGCTGGCGGTGCGTGCTGGTGTATATGAAGTGCAGAATATCAAAGACTGGCGAGGTGCGTCGCATGGCCTGCAGATCAAAGAATATGACCTCCTCGGGCTGTGACCGAAACATTAGATTGTTCAGCCACAAGTCGCCATGGCAGATCACGCTGAATGGCGTCGCGGCTGCCTCAGTGATGCTCTGATGGAGCTGGCCGAACAGCTTCGGCTGCAGCTGCTCAATGAGGCGTATGGGCGCCGATAGATAGCCATCCGCATTAGAGGCATTCAGGCTGTCCAGCGCCTGCTGCACCGAGGTGTCCAGTATGCGCGAATAGAAGTCTGCCGCATCCGGGCAGTACACGATTTCACTCATGTGCGCGCACTGCTCTGCAAAGTGGGCAGACTCCAGATGTTGTGCTGCCAGCGAAGCTGCATGCAGTTGAGCCAGTTTCTACGAAATTATTGCTGTAGATGTGAATGCGTGCGTGCGTGCGTGGGCTGTGCTTGCTTACCTTCATCACGAGCAGGCAGTGTCGCAGCTCGAGGCCAGCCAAGCGGTTCATCATGCGAAAGCCCAGCGCCTTGAGGTCCTGCAATATGATAATGGGCTCTCCACTCGGGCTGCCATCACTGGTGGCCGCTACGTGGCATTGGGGGAAGAGCGGCTGCTGGCTGTAGCGGCACAGCACCGGCACCACATGCTGATACACGTTAATCTCATTGGTGAACGCCTCGCCGCAACGGTAAAGCTGCCGTCGCGAGATGCTCGCAATCTGACGCTTGATGATGACCGAGCAGCTGGCAGTAGCAGTCGCGCTCCCAGCACCAGCTAAAAACAAATAAAACAAAACACAATAAATCAAAGCCAGAACACAGAGAGAGAGAGTGAGAGAGAGATGGAGAGAGTAACACTTGCGCCTCTCTCACGTTCTCCATCTCCCTCTCTCTTCTGCTGCTTTGCAAGCTGAACAGCTGACTTTTGTTTACGCGCCGTAGTAAATTTATGAATGAAACTGTTTGCTCTTTAGCAGAATGTGTGTATGCGTGCGTGCGTGCGTGTGTGTGTGTGTGTGTGTGTGTTGAGAGAGTCAGCTCAGTTGCCTTCTGAGTGTGTGTGGGCGAGTGTGCGTGTTGACCTTTAGCAAATGTATATTACATATACATGTATATCTATATTGCATTTAGAATTCGTATAACAAGGTCAGTTGACGTCGCCGCTAAAAGTGTAGCAACAGCAACAACAACAACAGCAACAACAACACGAGCAGCAGAATTAATCAATAGGCTGAACACAGCTTGACTTCAATTTGCTTGTGATGGATGCAGCTAATCGGCAGCTTCTTTTTACCCGCATCATGGATTGTCACCCGCTTCACCAAGGACATGTAGTTGTCGCCGCTGCTGCTGCCCGCGCTGCACGCGATTTGGCCAATGCTGAACTTCATTAGGTTCTTCGATCGAAACAGTTGGCGCAAACACTCAATGTCCTCCACATATTGATTCGTTGCCGTTGTGCCGGCCAGATCACTGACGCCATTTGGTGGACCTGTCGTTGTCATTCTGCCCGCTGCCAAAGCGCCACTGGTTGGAAGTCTGAATTGCAGCTGAAGCTAAACTTGCAAGCGAATTGTGCGCCCAATTTATTGGTTTGTGCAACTGCAGCATTTTATACACATTGCACCACTGGCATGAATTTCCGAATTGGGCCAGGTCAATTTAATGCGCTCATATGTTTATTGTATAATATACAGATTTTTGCCTATGCCATTGATTTTTGCTAATTTCTGTGCACTAATTGAGATTTCTGTTTCAGTTTCAGTTTCAATTTGATTTTGACTTTCGCACAGACGTGCAAATGCGTTGCAATAAACCGACCGCCGCACCGCACAACGACAACTGAACCGCAACGCCAGCACGATTTTCCATTGCATTAAGAATGCACTCACCAACACACAGACAGAGTGCATTTGCAATAGAGAGAGAACGAGCGAGCGACTGCAAACTTTTTTGAGTGAGCTGTCTCTTTAATCCTCTCTCTCTCTCTCGCTCTCTCCTTTTCTTTGCACGAGTTGCATTTAAAAGCCGGCAGGCATTGGAGGCGAGCGCCTCGCTCACTTTTACTGTCTCTTGCTGTTGTTCGGGCTGTTGCCGTTCAAGGTGGGGTCGGTGCAAACTTTCGCTCATTCGACGAGCGCACACGGTGCGTATGCTTAACCTCAGCAAAGGCAAAGCGGATATGATGTTGCTCATACGCCGCGTCGAGCAAAGTCGTTTGCATTGCGCCAGAATTGCGTGCACTTGAAACTGCATGCATCGGCCTTGGCGCCATAGCGCCCAGCTGAGTCTGTGTCTGTGTGTGTAAGCGTTTCAGTGTGTGTAGGTTGAGGCGTTGCTTAAGCAAATAAATCTAAATTGAAGGTTTTTCAGCAGCCACTTGGAACATAACTGTTATGTGAAAATTTCAAAAACTTTATTAGATATTTTTATTTATTTTTTATTTTATTTGTATTTATTAATTTTATTGTTTTTACATTAATTTAAAAAAAAAAAGTATTTGAAATCTATTATAAGACTTCTTTAAAATGGATGATCAGAAATTATAGACAGCAGCCACAGAAAATATCAAAAACTTTATTTATTTTTTATTTTATTTATACTTATTAATTTTTTTTATTAATTTAAAAACAATTTATTTAAATTCTACTATAAGACTTATTTAAAATGGTTGAAGTTAATACTTACGATTTGAGGTAGATAAGATGGATGATAAGCGGAATTTTTCTATGATTGTGTAAAATTAGAAGTGTTCCAAGAGGAGAAATCTTAAGATTTTCGTTTCAAATAATTAGTGTATTATATTTAAATTTTTGCATCATAAAAACAAATGACTTAAAACTTAAAACAAATATATTTGAAATGTACAAGCCTATTAAGAAGTATATTTTGATTTATATTTAATAATATAAGCATAAAGTATATATTTTTAAAAATATATACAGATATAAAATACTAAAATTATTTCAAAAGTATCAGTTTTTGGTAACATGCGAACAGTGCAGCCAAAAATGTATATAAATTATATCTCTTGAATATGCATTTACAATGGGTTTTAATATAGAAATATCAAATTCGACACGGCCCATAAATAAAGACAAATTTGTTAGACCACACCCTAGAGTCAGGCAATGTAATTACCACCAAGACACACATTGAGCCACGCACCTGTGCCGCCTACGCGCTTAAGTTCAAGGCGACCGAAACTCGAACCCAGCTGCTCCCTCGGCCACAGCCCCGGGTGTAGAGCTGCTTCCGCATCAGCTGACATCAGCGGTTGAATAACCCCAGCATAGACTCCGAGCAGCCGCAACAAATTAGGGTCAAACATGTGCAGCTTCACGTTCCGCTCCAGTCGAGACTGAGAAGCTGAGACATCGAGCTGGTTGAGCATTCAGTTTCAGGGTCAAACTACACTTTCAAAACTCGAAATCGCAAAGGCAATCGCAATCGCACTTGGATTTGGATTCCGATTCTAAGCAAATCACACCTATACATGCGCGAGACATTAACTATACCCTGCACGCACGGCTCTAGGGAAAGGGGTCGTTTGAATAACTATAGCCATTTGACTTACTGAATTGATGCAGTCCGCAGAACAGGATGAATAAATTATTTGTATAAATGAAAGCAAATTAGTAATACTCTCTTCATTAATAGCTGAACATGGGCATAGGGCTTTCCTGGATGCAGCTTGGAGTACTCCATCTCTTTAGCGTATGTGTCTAGGGTATCGGCTGGTCGAGCATTTTTATTGCCCAGGGTATACAAGTTGTAAAACAGAGCGACCGGCGCAACTGGCGACCTTTTTTGGCGGGCATTTTGTAGAGCATGAGAAACTTTACGCAGTTTCAACAAAAAACTGACGCTTTAATTGCACAAACTATGGCCTAGGCCTAGGTCGGCGCAATTGTTGCTCTTTCATCCATAATTAATTTAATACAAAATAAATACAGCCATGTGTAGACGCCTCTGAAGCTGCTCAAACACCCAGCACTCGGCGACAGCTTTGAGCGTTTCTCGCACGGATTCAACTCAATCCGCGCTGAGTGAAACTCGTTTGCTGTGGCATTCAACGTCAAACACATAAAAGTACGCCACCTCGTTATTCGAATTTCAGTTACAGTTTCTGTTTCAACTTTGCCAGCCAGCCAGGTGCAGTGCTTGTTCCAGTTCCACAGTGTTGAATCAAGTGGTGGGCGTTCCCAAAGATCGATATTGAGATCACAATCAATGATTGCATTGTTGCTGTTGCCGTTGCTGTTGCTGAAAAGCCACTGAGTGGGCAGTTAATGTGCAACCTTGACTTTGGCTCTGGTTCTCTCCAAATGCCAAGCTGTGCGCCTATTCGAATGCTAATTTTTAATTGTGACTAAGTCTGTGAAATATTTGAGCGTATGTGGGGCAGACTGACAATTGCAGCCAGCAACCAGCAACCAGCAACCAGCAACTGCAGCTGTCAGGCCCAATGCTGTCCACTGTTATCACTAAACAAGAACGGTGGACAACAAAAACAAACGTCAATTGCGAAAAGTTCATGGATAAAGCGCCAGTTACTGAGGCAGTAGAAGCAGCGGCAGCAGCGACAGCAGCGGCAACAGTTGCAGTTGCAGTAGCAACAATTGCTGCAAGTTAAGCTCGAGTCGTGCTCATGGCTCTGTCTAGTCGCTCCACTTGTTGGCGCGATAATTGATTTTTCCGTAAATAATTTATGACGCACGTAACTGACAGTTTTTGCTGAAAGATTACAAATTGCCACTGACCAGCGGCCAACGCACCCAAATTATTAGCCATATCAATTATTAGCCTTCAATTAAACCAAAATGGAACGGCTCACATATGCTACAATGTGTTCTCCTCTCTTGTAGCGCCTACGATATGTGGTCCACCCGCCTGCTTTGTGTGTTCGCTTGCCTTGCGCTGGCTCCGAGCACTGCCCGTGCTCAGTTCTTCTATCATCAAGCACTGGGAGTGCCAGCCAAAGCCGCGTATGAGCCAGAATCTCCATATACTGGATATGCCACAGCCGATGCGCATCCGTCGGTCGTGAAGAACGCACAGTGGGAGTCGGAGCTGCCCCACGAACTCTCGAAGAGTGCACGATTCTACGATGATCCAGTCATCGCAGCCAATTTGGCAAAAGAGTCCTTGCTCACCCGCAAGGAAATGGCAGTTGTGCATCGCGAGGCAGAGAAGATTCCCCGCGAACAGGTCTACAAGCTCTTCAAGAACGCGGGCTACCTGAGTCGCAGATAGATGGGAACACACTCCCATATCTCATATGCCCTGTTGTATTCTAGTTTGTAATTTGTTGCTTATGTCTATTATATCATCAACAATTCCTTAATCGTCTATGTCGACCACCGTCTTGCCACATCTGAGGTTGCGGATGAGGATAACTTAGCTTAGCTGCTAAACAGGCTGAATTTCTGTAACTTGTATTCTGATTCTGATTAAATAAAAAATAATATCCTTGACTTGAATTAATATGTTTCAAATGTCATAGTTGGCAATCAAATGGAAATATAATATTTACTCTAATAATGATAATTGCTTAAGATATCGTTATTACGCCCAACAATGTAAGAAAACACTCAAAAGACGAACAGAACACTTGTATATGGTATATATATATAAATAGTATAATATATATCTATATATATAGATATATTATATTATATATTATACTATTTATATATATATATATATATATATATATATATATATATATATGTAGGTCTCATATATATTTTTTTCTATATATATATTTTTTTTTTTTCCGGTAAATCAATAAGTAGGTCAACATTAACTAAAGCATTGAATTCAAAGTTTCTTACTGTAAAACTAAAACTAAAATTTTTCCGATTTCGCAAGTCCTCAGCAGTCGTAGACAAACTATTTGTAACCAATACTCACTACGTAACTAGAGCTGAGAGTTGATTCCAATATTACGAAAAATACAGGGTATTTTCCATGTCCAACGGTTATCTTTGGTTAATATAAACAGGATATCAACTGAATTATTAATATACGATTCTAACTGTGATACTGTAGAAGATATGGTTTACCCAATTTACCACGCCCCCAATGGGCGTACATACTATATAGTACTATAAATTTTAATCTTAAGTTATCAACCTTTTAACTAGAATTACATATATCTGAGATACCACAAAAGCTATTTCCGATTTGCCACGCCCGTATACATTTATTCCAAATTTCAAATCTCTAGCAAAATGGTTTACGTTCCTGTGGAAAGGCGGGCGAATAGCAATAACACTTCAAATAATTTATAAATAACTCGGAATAACTTATAAATCATTTAACAAAGTCTTGTATATATTTATTTAGATAGAAATTGGTCAATTATTTATACCCTGTATAAATTCAGGGTTTTATGGCGTTTTTATTAATTCATTTCAAATTCTTCTTTGTCTTACATATCATTTGTGCTTAGAGAGCTCTGATTCGGAATTCTCAGTACACTAGATATTTTTATATATTATATAAATTAGTCTTGCCACGAAATAATGCATATTTTCATGTTAAATCAATTTTTTTTTTTTTAGTTTTAAGCAATTTTACATGCGGTATAAGAATTATTTTATAATTATTTTTGACTTCAGCAAAGTATTGGAACTTTGGTTTGGCAATATGGGCATAGTTCAATAGGAATATTACATGGTGTGGAACTGCTAAGAGTTAGCTAATATTATATACAGGTTTGAAGAAGTGTCTTTAATTATTGTACAAACAGCTCGGCTCCATTGCTGGGAAACGTGGCAAAGACGACTTCGTTGAAGTCGTTGGGCTGGTAGCGCTCCAAGAGATGAGCAGGCAATTGGGCATAGTACTCCCGCTTGAGTACGTTGACGTAGTCGGAAGCGGCTTTTACTGAATCGCACATGGCCACAATGCAACCGCCCCAGCTATAAACGGAGTTGAATTAGCGCTATATATTAGATTAGGCAGATTAAAAGATATGAATAATTGCTCACCCGGCACCCGTAACTCGTGCGCTGACGCCTTGCTTAACAGATAAGGCCACGAGCCGTTCTAAATCCGGATGCGAGCACTCGTAGAGCTCGCGCAGGCTGTGATGAGACTGCTGCATGAGCTTGCCCAGCTGCTCAATGTCCTGCTTGCTAGAGCGCCGTTGTAGCTGCTCGCAAATCTGACGAAACTGGACCACTCGACCCGACTCTGTGGATAACAGCAGATGGATAACAAATATTTATGGCTCCAACTATATAACTAACCCTGAATGACATGCAAGGCGCGTTGGCGCAGCTTGAACTGCTGCATGTGCTGGGTGCTGGGTGTCAGGAAATCGGTTTCCAGCTCTTGTTCCGTGATGCCCAGGCCCTCGCAAATGTCCTCGCGTGTGTAAAGTGTTCGTTTTAATTCCTTATCAATTAGTTTCGCATATTCAGCATTATCCAAATGGCAAGCCTCCTCGAGATCAACGAATCTAATAAATTCCTTCCAGTTGGGCAGTTTTTGAGACTTGGCCAGCCAGCGCGTGGCCAAACGACACTCCACGACGCGTTCATTGTAATCGGAGGAGGCTGCTTTCCGCTTCTGCACAAGACTATTGGCCACCACAAAGCAACTTCCTGCGGGCAGCGTAACCGGCGTACCCTTTAGCTTTGGATGGAACTCAATGTGTTGGGCGCAACCCTGCTTCGCCAGATAGGCAATGGCTTGATCCATGCCCCCGCTGTGCGTGCCAATATATTGCTCACAGCTTGCGGAAATCGAGGCCAGCTGCTTGCGATCCAGCTGCATGCCCTGCACATGTCCTGTAGCCAATACAGCGGCGCTGACCAAAGCGCTTGAGCTGGACAGCCCTGCGGCCAAAGGCACATTGCCACTAAGTGCAATGCGCATTCCAACTGGACGCCACTTTTCTTCCAGCTCCTCCTGTACGCCTTTGATGCCACATAGAAAGTAGCTGTACCAGGCCGGACCTCCAGTCTTCGGCAGCTTGATTCTAGCAGTAGAAGAGTTTATGATTGTAAACAGAAAGTGCATCGGATGTCAAACATTTAACTTACTCAAGGTCATTTAGATCGCAATCAAAGCTTTGAAATTTGCCCTCGTCCAGATGATGCAGTTCCAGCTGGGCCAGTTCCTTGTTGGTGCCTACGGCTAGAATAATACTCTGCTCCACGGCCATGGGCAGGACTGAGTATCCACAGTAGTCGACATGCTCACCTATTATATTGACGCTATATATACATATGCATATACATATATATGAGATTCTGAGTATATATTATAGAAATATTACTTAGGTATCATCTTACCGCCCGGGTACTCGCACATAGAACTCTGGGTCCACGCCGTATTGCCCCTTGTAAAAGGCGCCCAGTACCATCAGGCGGTCATAAATCTTAGCATCGGGCTGAAGCTTTTGCACTGCGACATGCTCATCTCCCACCTTAGAGGCTGGGACTGTACCATTTCCACTTTTCGATGCCATTATTTAACTTGCAATTTGATGGAAAAATGTGTTTGTGTTAAATTAATATGAACGTGTCACAATACCCCGTTAAGCCGTAATAATAATAATACAGGCCATTAAAAAAAAAAAAATACGTACGTAAACAAAATTAGCTACACACACACACACTGACATACGTACACATATGGAAAAGGTGTGCAAAATGACTCTTATCAGCTCGGCTCTCACCTTATCACAATGTCATTAGAGCGATTAAATGTGCAACGATTTGCTAACTGGCAAATATCGGTTTCGGAAGTATATTAATGTGGCATCAGTTGTTAAATTGACGCAAATTGCATTAAATTGAGCAAAACGACTGCAAAGTGCACGAACTTTTGGCTTACATATTGCGCCGGCAAGACCTAATACACTCACGAAAGCTAAGAGAGATAGAGAGAGAATTGCAAAAGATAACAGCTGATAGGCAGGCGTTGCCAGAGTTAGGATAAATAAATATTGTACTGGCGGGTCTTTCAAGTGTGTGCTTTAAACAGTATACTTTCTCTTTCTTTTTTTCAGAATTCCATTGACTGAAAGTACTTATTTGTACACATACCCAACTATTATTATCAGCCGTTCAGTAGCTAAGAACACTTGGACTGAGTTTTTCCGTTATCAAATAAGTGTTCAACTGAACTAATATAATTTTGAGAGTGTGCGAACGCTACGACCGCCAATAAGCAACTGAGAACTCAAGCCTGTTCAGTTTCCGTTTTGTTTAGGCAGATATAAAAAAAGTTTTGTTTACATGTTCGTTATCAGCCTGAATTCCATGTAGGTCATGCTCACTGTAGCCCTGCGACATGGCTACACTTTTTTAAAGACATTTTGATGAGCTTTTAGAAACAGGTTTTCAGACAAGTATAAATTCATTCATATGCATATTTATGCTCAAGAAAATATTCAAAACAGATCATCACGGTGCGACCAACAACTGCCTTTATTATGGTATTTTTTATTATTATTATTATTTTAACGATGATTGGCTCTTCAGTTTAAATAAAAAATTTGAGCCGCCGATAAATTCAATATTACGTATTTATCGATAATTACTATTTGGTCGATAGTCAGAAAATATTCATAATAATAATATGAATAGCATAAAAATAAATATAATGAAATATAAATGAAATTTTAATTTGGAAAGATGCATCAGCAGATTCTAATAACAAACTAAAAATATCGATAAGTATTAAGCAACAGCTGTGCAGTTATATATAATTTTTACTTCTGCTAACAGAAATGGGATAGTTAAAAACTCTGTTACCAGCTGCAAAGTTAATTTTCGCGCGAAGCGAATTAATTAATTTAATTCAATTGTTGATTGATTTGTTGGCATAAAACAATTGAATAATAGTACATTTTGTGTCAAACTGAATAAACATTTTTTATTTGTGTTAGCATTCAAATTAGATGCGCTGTTAATAACATATGAGCGAATGTTACAGCTTTAGGGCGCCTAACAGCAGCGAAAACATAGCGAAAAAAAGAATACAAAGTTTTTGTTAATACATCATCTGCAAATATTTGACAGACAATCCGTAAGCAATGTCAAGCTTACAACGAACAATACTTAAATCCAAATTGCCACCCACTATTCCGGGTGGCCGGATTGGCAGAGCGTAAGTTTTTTCCGCTTATTATAAGTGTGTGGGAGGAGGAAGGACATGAATCTAATTGATATGCAATTACAGAGATTCGTTTAAAAAGTCACGAATTAGGGACTACAAGCCATGCATGTGGAATGAGTTCTTCGCCGAGAAGGAAGACGTTGTCGTGGACGCGCAGCGATTATTTCGAGTCTATCGTACTAAAAAACCCGAGAAACCAGGCCCCGTATTGTTGCTATTGCACGGTGGGGGCTACTCGGCGCTTACCTGGGCGCACTTTTGTGTATGTATATATATGCTGTGTGAGCGTGTGAGCGATTATCATATTCCATCACTATCCGTTTTACCTTCAAGTCGGAAGTGACGAGCATGATACACTGCCAGTGTCTGTGCGTCGACCTTCGAGGACACGGGGACAGTAAAGTGGATGATGAGGACGACTTGTCGGCAGACACGCTATCAACGTAAGTGTTTGCCTGTTGCTCTCTAACTGTTTGGGGCCTGTGTGTGAGTGAGTGAGTGGGTACCTAAACATTGAATATCTACTTATAGGGACATTGGAGATCTGGTCAGCAAACTCTATCCAGAGGAAGTACCACAAATATATGTGGTTGGCCACTCAATGGGCGGGGCCATTGCTGTTCATTTTGCGCATATGGCATTGGTGCCGAGTCTGATTGGCATCACCGTAATCGATGTAGTCGAGGGCACAGCTATGGAAGCTTTGGCTAGTATGCAAAGCTTTCTCCGCTCGCGTCCTAAGTATTTTCAGAGTATACCGAATGCCATTGAATGGTGCATACGGAGCGGTCAGGTGCGGAATGTTGACAGTGCCAAAGTCTCAATGCCTGGACAGATAATTAAGTGAGTGACGTCATCGCGAAAAGAGCTTTTGTTTTTAATTGATTTTCCGTTTTAGCTGCACAACGAATAAATTGGCAACGAATGATCTCCCGCTGCCGGAGGAGGTGCTAGAGGAAGCGCATCACACAAGCATGTTTCCCAATGCATTCAGCATTTCTGAAGATGAAGAGGTGGGCAATGCCGGGGAAGACGGAGCTGAAAGCGTTGACTTCAAGAAGCCCACAACGACTAAAGCGGCTACAGATGCAGCCAAGAAGTATGTTTCTAAATTGTGATCGGACACAGCAATGTTCTCATTTTTCTATACTTGTAGCTACACCTGGCGTATCGATCTGGCTAAATCGGAAAAGTATTGGGTCGGCTGGTTCTCGGGTCTCAGCGACAAGTTCCTTAATTTACGGTTACCCAAACAGTTGCTCCTGGCCAGCATTGATGGGCTTGATCGCACCCTAACCGTTGGCCAAATGCAGGGACGCTTCCAAATGCAAGTGTTGGCACGCTGCGGTCACGCTGTACACGAGGACCGTCCACATGAGGTTGCTGAGGTTATCAGCGGCTATTTGATACGGAATCGCTTTGCAGAGGCCGCAGGCGAGTTCCGGTGCCACATGCCATCCTGTTAATCCTCCTCCTTGTACAATTGTAGCACAAAATGTCTATTTTTAAATGGAGCATTATAGATGTGTATACATGTAGTATATTTACGCACGGAACATAAGAAATAGGAACAGATATATTCTAGCCGTATTATCTATATTTGAATATATACTCCGATAATTTATTCGATTACTTAAACGTACGTATTTTGAATCGTTGTAGTGTTCGCTCATTTTGCCAAATGCCCGATTACGAGTACTCGTGATTTGATTGAGTTGCGCTTCTTAAATTCTTAAGCTGTGTGAGTTTGTCTGAATCAAGTATGTGCCACGATTCAATTTGAACTTAAACAAAACGATTATATTATATCAAGTAAATAATTTTAATAAAACTATAAAATTATTACAGTATGCTCGTCGTTCCCAAATTCTTTATCGTGCCTAATAATATGCTACTAATTTAAGACGAAAAAAGTGATTTGCTCAACGTTCGTTCGTTCAATTTACTTGTAAAACACTAATTCTATACGTTAAACATTAACACATTTTCTTTCTCAACACCATTCTAGTCGACAAAGCGATAGCCTCCATCCTCCTTCATTTTGATCTTGGTCTCCAAACTACGGATGCGATGCAAGCGCTCGGAGATTTGATCGTGTATCTCCGGGCGGTATTTCTTACCCTGCCCCAAAGCTTCCATTTCGGCCAGCCAATCGGCACGCTCATTGATTTGATCCAGCACTAAAATGACATTATATAGAGATACGAGTCATAGCGACTGCTAGCGAGCTATAGAAACTGATGGACTCACATTCATTGATCAAATCGTTTTCAGTAACGTCACGCTCCTCACGAATACGTCGTAGTGGCTTGATCGCCGGATCCGGTAACTGAATTCCAGCCATGGTGAATTGCAGCCTTGATTTGGCCTTATCGCTCAGCATACGATTGTCCACTTTCGGGCGATAGTAGGACTTTTCATAGGCACCGCTGGTTTCAATCTGGCGCAGATTCTTACGCTTGGCATTGCGAGCACGCTCCAGTATGGCCAGGGTCTCCTTGTCGAGATCATTGCTGGTATTGGGACGAGGCGGCTTAGGCAAGGGAAGTGGTTCTCCACTGCGTAAGCTATTATCGATTTGCTTGCGCATAACCATAGACATCTTCGACTCCTTCATGAGCACTGCAACGTAAACAGGTGCAGGCTGAATGGTACGGTACGCAGGACTGTGCTTCTACTACTTACGCTTAAGTAAATCGGCCGTTTCCTTGCTGTACTCCACTTTTGGAGCGTGGAAGGCGCCGCTGCCGCCAGGCCCAATGCGCTCGCTTGGCCATATTGGCAGCTGCTCCTCATTCTCACCAGTTGAATGCCCGCCCATCGGCAGCGGCATATCCCTCTGCTGTTGCTGCTGCTGCCTAAACAGGCCCGCAGACAGCCCATCAAGTTGTACATTATTATAGCGATGCCTGTGCATATTGTTAATAGTTCAAATTTTGATCTCAATAAACTTATGTATTTTTCTATATTATATTTATATATGTTTCAGTTCCGTCTCAACAGTTGTGTGTGCCCAATATGTCAGTTGAAAGACCTCGCACGTTATACTTCAAACAACATGAGCACGCATGGCAACCTTTGTTGTTAGGCAACCAAGTTGGGGCCTCGTACACACACACACACAAACACTCGGAAGTTAGTTTTTGAAATAATTTATTTAAAATAAATAAATATATATATATATATATATATATATATATATGCTTGTTTGTATATGTGTATTGGTAATAGGTACACTCTGAATGTTCACATTTGATAATTCGTTCTATGCCTGCGCCTTGCCCTCGATCTTCCTCGACCCGATTTACGTACTATTTAATTAACTTGACTTTATGCACAATATCTTGAGTAGTTGAACTTTAACTTATTAAACCATTTTCGTATTTTGAACTTTGCTATGGCTATCAATTTTGTTTATATATAATTTATATGTATTTGTTTCTTTTTTGGCTGGTGTCGTTATTGGTGTATGTGTGTTGGTGGGTGTATTTGTGGGTGCGGGTGTGTGGTTAATGTTTCTTATAATTGAAATAAAAACCAATTTTATTTGATTTGTTTGTCAAGCATCAGCCATATATGTATATACAATCCTTCAATTTTCATGTAATTCGTTCAGTTTTTACACACCATTTTTAATTTAAGCTAACAATTTGTTTTTAAGTTCTTATAATTTTCTATGGACTCAAGCGGTCCATTCTCGTTTTAAATTAAGCTTAAGCTTAGTTACAAAGCATTCTCGATCGATATTTGACAAATATGCATATATATATATATCAACATATAAAGCAATTCTCAAAACAATTTAAAATAACATAACATAACCGATTGCCATCATTATCATATAACATATACAGCACATGTTTACAATTGAACAATTGAATTACAATAAGCCTAAAAGCAAAACAAAACATTTAATAATTGTGTATATGTGTATATATATGTATGCAATACAATGTCTAACAACATGTGTGTGTGTTTTTGGCTTATATCCTTACTACTTATACAAAATACAATATGTGTTGCATTAGCTTAACCTCTTCTGCATTTCATTACAACTCAAACATAAGACAATTTCTTTAAGTGTTTACAATTACAGTTTACAGTTTAGTTTTGTTTTCAGCAATTATGTTCCTTTAAATTTAAAATAAATATGTGTATATATTTGTTTATATATGTTTTTGTATATATTTATATATATATATATATATATATTGTATTTATATATATAGTTCATTATGTGACTTTCAGCAAGCAACGTTTTTGATTCGCGTATGTTGTGTGTATCTTGTGTAGCTTCAAACGTGTTTCATTATTCCAGCTTTTATAGTTCTTACATAGTTGCGAATATAATAATCTTAGTCAGTCTCATGGTCACGATGCAGAGTTCATAATATAATTTATTAACATATGCATGCACATATATATATAAGTTTATATATATTGTATGCAATTTCGTCGTCGACGTCTGTATTAGCGGGTGCAGCCGTCAGAATAGCGTAAAATGTTGATCAAATTTGGCCAAGTTTTCCTACAGAGAGAAAGTTTTTGTTGTTGTTGGATGCTGGTTTGTTCTTGGTTGTTGCTGTTTGTTGTCTTGCATACAGTTTGCTATTAGTTGGAACTACATTTTGACATATTCAACTTAAATATTAATAACATTGGCAGCGTTTACAACTGCGCCTCCGAGTCCTTTCTGAAGCTGTGCTCTAACTGGGCCAATGGCTTTTGAGGAGGGGAGTTATCTGTCAGCTAGACCCTGTCAGTTTAGAACGGCCAGCCGTCTTACTTTGGTTGCAGTAGCTCCAGACTTACACAGCAGTCGCTTCATTTAACAAACAAATTTAAACACATATTCACACGCACACACACAGGTTAAGATACGAACACACCCTAACATAGAAAATAAACTTAATATTTAAACAAATTTCTCAATATCTTACAGAACTAAAAACGATTACAAAACACGATCAAGCCTTTTGGGCTATAATATACTTAAGTGAATACACTCACACACACCCATGCATACTCCTAGAGACAGACACAACAATTTAACATTGAATTTGAAAAACAGTTAAAAATATTAATTGCCAACAGCCTAATTCATTGCCTGCTCAGTCATTTGGCGACATAGTGTCTCCAGCTGCTCCAAGCTCTTGAAGTCATTCAATTTATAATCATGCGGCGGCATATTGAAACCTTCCTTAAGCGAGGCCATGCTTAAGTTAATGAGCTGCGGCTGAGACAGGCAGTGATCCCTATTGTTGTTATTATTAAAATTATTATTGTTATTGTTATTATTATTGTTGTTGCATATTGCGCTGCAGGCAACGATTTCGTCACCACAACCTTCACCGGGACACAGACAGCTGCCATTACCTACTGCAGCGGCGGCAGCAGCAGCAGCCAGCAATTGCAACTGCTGGTGATTGATCGAATTGTTGTTCAATATATTATTGTTGTTATTATTATTATTACTATTATTATTATTGTTATTGTTATTGTTATTGTTGTTGTTTATCAAAATTTGCGGCGGCTGCTGCTGCTGTTGCTGGCTGGATTCAGTTTGATTAACATTACTAACCATTACCACAGCTGCCATTGTTTTCTTTGGTTGCTGATCCACAGTTGATATCAAATTGGGTCCAGGGGAGAGGCCATTTAGGCTGGGCTTGCGCTGCTGCTGCTGCAGATTGTCATTGTTGTTGTTGTTGGTGAGTATCCCCTGGCCGGGCTTAAAGATCAGTTGCTGAGGCTGCTGTGGCCCGCCTGCGACAACAATTAGGTTATTCAACGAGCGTCTGTGATGAGGCGGTGGCGTCTGTTGAGGCAACGCTGGAAAGTGTTGTGCATGCTGCTGCAACATTTGCTGCATCTGCTGTGCATGCTGCGAATGATGTTTCGGTGGCTGCTGCTGCTGCTGTTGCTGGGGATTATTCATAAAGTTGGGATAAGAGGAGCTCTTGTACTGCTGATTCTGATACCCTCCGTTGTAGTCAAACTGCTGCTGTTGCTGCTGCTGCTGTTGTTGTTGCTGCTGCTGTTGCTGCTGCTGCTGCTGCTGGTGATGCTGTATCGGATGCTGTAAGCAGCTTAGCGAAAAATTTAGCATATCATTTGAGTTCTTGCGATGATTGATACGATCAGTACTGCCATTTTTGGGATCACATTTGCGAGTCTTGCCGTTCCACCTGCTCGGGCAAGATTACAAAAAATTAGATACATTCCACATGTGTAGGATAGGATATACAATTTACCTGGGCTTATTCATATTGCTGGTTGTGGCACTCGTTGTCTTCACATGATGCAGCTTGGGCACCATAGACATCTTTATCTTTGACAATTTAAATTTAAGCTCCTTCAATTGATTGGCATGATTCACAAATGCCTCGTTATGTATGGAACGGTCGAGTATCCACATGAATACACCCAATGTTTCTTCATCCGGGACACAGTAGGGATCTTGTTGCAAGGCATTGCTAACAAAATCGATAACCTTTAGGAAACGCAGCCCAATATTGTCCTCACCAGAATTTGATTCCAGTGGCTTCATGGGCGTCAGCACAATGTTTGTGAGTTCCTCGATAGCATTGCTTATCTTCATCTGGCCCGTGTGCAGCTCCTGCTCCACTTTGGTGAGAATGTGGGAGCGTTCTTTTAGTTTCTCAATGCACAACGCCAGTTTGTGAGACGCGCCCTTTGTCACTCCAACACTCTGTAGAAACTCTTCGCTAATTTGCAGCATTTCCTCATAGGTCATATTCTTGAACAGCTCAATGTACTTGTGCAGACGAAGCGACTTCAGCCACAGCCCAATTCCAGACATTCCCACATTTCGGGTCTGGAATTTAATGTAGCTGGGCTTGAAGTCATCGAGGCGGGTGTCCGAGGTACTGTTCGGCAGTGTACTGTTAGCGCGATGATGCTCAATGGACAGCGAGAAGCTGCGCGGTTTATTCGCAAACTGAGCCAAGTTCTCTGTTGAGTTGGAGCAGTTGTCGTTAACCGTAATCACAGACGAGTTCGATGAGTTTGACGAACAGCTGGAGATCGTTTGTGTGGTCAGGCTGTTTGAGCGTCGTGTCTTCAACGCTGCAATCTTGCTGTCCAGGCTCCAGCGATTGACGTCACCAAACTGATCGCCCACATATCCCATCAGTATGGAGGCGTATGCCGGGGGAGGAGGAGGCGGTGGCGTTTGCAACAGCTGAGGAATTATTGAAGCAGCTTGCGCAGCAGTCTGTAAACATATATGCATACACATATTCTATTAGCTATCGAGTTGATAGATTTTGCTAACAAATCCTTAATACTATTAATTAATACTAAAATATTTCAATCAAATGTTCACCTACCTGTTGCTGGCTAAGATTAGCGCTGCATATGCCGCTTGTCGCAGCAGTGCCATTGCTAGCACCTTCACAAAGCATTGGCTCAAAGTCAAGGATTTCGGTGCCGTTCTTGCTGAATGACGTGTCATGATCTTCGTTGCCGCCAATGCCCATGATAGAGCCCGCAGCGGCGCCAGCAACGACGCCATTTACCAGCGACGAGTTGCTGCCCAGGGAGAGTCCTAAGCTATTCTGACTAGATGCTAATTCGTTCAGTGTAATACCATTTAAATTATCACAGAGTGGATTGATCGAGCCACAGGAGCCGCTAACACTGCCTCGCCATTCACCTGGCTGCCTAGGCAGCTGCTTGATGTGGTGTCTGCTTGGCGGCGCAATCGTTTGCCAATCAACGTTACGCGTCAAATTGCCTAACGACGACGAGGACGATGACGAGCTGTCCGAAGTGGCGCCTGTGGCCATCTGCAGTTGCAGCTGCAGCTGATCCGGTTGCACAAAGAAACTGCTGCGCTTGTTCGCTTGTATATAGTCTTCGAGATGACGAAGCCACACATTGAGCGAGCGTCGATCATCGCTGCCAATGGCGGGATGTATAAGCATATAGGAGAATATTTGTTGCACCAGCTCGGTGGGCACCAGCTGTTGAGCCGTGTCCTTTACAGCGAGCGGTATCAGCATCATGTAGGTCAGCTTGGCTTCCTCGTTGCCTGGCTTCAACAGTGGCAGCATATTGAGCACCTCGTGCAGTATATCCTCCTTCCGCGCACACAGTTTGCGCTCATCTCCGCTCAGCTGGGCTGCATTCGTGTTGCTGGTAATCTGAAAGTCGCTGCCATAGCAATGAGTCATGGAGTCCTTGTCCGACGAGGAGGACGACATGCCTTCAACTAAGTCATTCGGCTGGCACGCTTTGTAAGCACTCAATAGATTCTGCAAGTAGGCGGGATTGTTCGCATTGATGTCAATGACGACGCTGTTCAGAGTCGACTGGCATGTGCCCAGATTCTGTGTCAGATTGTTATCTATGGAATACTGTAGAAACTTGAGGCTGGGGTAGCGCAGTCGCTTCAACAGCGCATACATGACCACTGTGCGTTCACAATCGTTCCATTTCTCAAACAGATTCGTCACTGTCGTCACCTGCTCGCAAAATAAAGCATTTGTTGCTGTTGTCGCTGTCGATGTTGTTGTTGGTGTCACTATTGCTGGCGTTGCTTCGCTGCTATTAGCATTTGCATCAATTTGGTTGTTGTTGCTAGGATTTTTATTTGGATTTGTGTTTGGGTTTAAATTGGGAGTTGAAGCGGCGGCCGTGCTTAGGCCGCAACTTGTCGTTGCTGCGAGTTGGTGCTCCTGCTGCTGTTGTTGTGTGGCTGTGACACCCGATTGCAATTCGTTTAATGCATTTTGGGGGTCAATGCTGCTGCTGCTGCCAGTGGGCAGCGCGTTGTCTGTTCCAGTTGTGTACTTCATATCGTTGTTTCTGCTCTTCTTTAATATCTCAATAAATATTATCGTTTTGATCAAATTGATATTTTTATTTATCAGTTGTAGTTTAGAGTGTGTTGCTTATGCGTTAAGTTATAGATTCAATTGCCAGTACTGAAATGGGAAACGTAAACGTATTATAAGTGGAGATGGTCTAAGTCATTTATTGCTGTATTATTATAAATACCTAAACTTAGAATATAAAGATTATAACAAAACTACACATATTTTAATTTAATCATTTATTTTTACATGTGAAAGGAATTTCTAGAAAAATAATAATGGAGCGTGCAGTGGATTGATTTGAAGGCGCGTGATCAGCCCAAATCACGTCACAAATGGAAACACTTTTTACTCTTTGCCTCTTTGGCTGCTGCTGTTGTCGTTTTTGCACCCATTTCGGGCGATAATGGATGTCAAGCGGCGACGATGCCGCGCCGACGACAACATTCAAAGTTAATCAAATCAATTTTTTGCTAATTTATTAAATTTACAAATGCGGCGACAATAACAAAAAATTGCAACCTGACAAATACGACAGCGAAAATCAAAATTATGATTAAACGTGAAAAAGAAAAAAATTAGCATTCATTGTAGCCCGTTCCGAACGTCTGTCCGTCGATCAGACGTCGGGCGGCACCTTCGGGGTGGCTCTTATCAGAAAAATAAATAAATAAATAACGAGTTTGGTACATAACACCTTTGGTAGGAGCTTTGCGGTGGCGGCGGCGACGACGGCGGCAGTTACAGTGCCGATAAATCAATAATAATACTACACATTTTGAAAATCATTATTTACCTATTAGGTTAAGGCATGTCTAGCTTTAATATGTGGGCGCTCGGGAGGGCGCGCGCCAACGGAAAGATTCAGAAGAAGTGTGGTTAGGTTTTTTGTGATTTATACTTTTCATTTAATTTTAATTCTGTTGCGCTTTATTTTATTTCATTTCATTTGTATTTTCTTCTTTTATGCGCTGTGCTCATTTCGAACGGGTATAATAAAGCTCGTTACAGTAGATGTTGTAGTTGTTTCGCTAGCGACTTTCTTCGATTTTTTTTTTATTGCTTTTGCTACTGTTGCTGTTGTTGTTGTCTACTGTTACAATTTTAAAGCTCTCTCGGCAATGCAGCTGTGTCAATGTACATACACACATATATGTGAATATGCTTCTAGGTATGTGTGCACATGAGCAAGCATTAAAACATAACGGACCCAATTACAGTATTAAAGAGCGGTCAAGTGGAATTTACTGGTTTTTTTTTTTTTAATTTTTCCTTTTTTTTTTAGGTGGGTTTTCACATTTTTGTTTAATTGTAGAGCACAATTACTTGTGAACGATAAATACATCAAACCCAATAAATACCCATACATACATATACAAATATAATTAATTCGAACATGCCGCGCTTTAATGTAACGGTAACTAGGCATGCCTCACTAAGGAACAGTTTCTAAGTTTGAGGTTATGTGTCAATATCACAGTTGCCGTTAATATTACACAGACACCCACAATAGCTGTCAATTTGTTCAAAAGTTCAATAAACGATACACATTTGAGAGCTGAATAAATCACACAGGCACATGAAACAAGAAACAACAATAGCAACAGTTGAGAAGTCGTTGTGGGGTACTCACAATTGTGCGGTGTTTCATATGTAGTTGCTAACTCAGCTAACTCAGCATTAGCGATCGCATTCGCTTGGCATTTTTCTTTTCGCGTATTTGTATTTTGCATGCACAATATAAATTTGATTATCTGCACTCGAATAAACAGAAACAGAGATGAGGATTTAATAAAACGAAGTCAGGCAGGCGGCACAGCCTATAATTGATGCAGCGGACACGCTATGGGGAGCACTGAGGATGGCAATGGCAACGGACAACCCCAGAAGCTAAACCAGAGCATCAGCAGCAGCCGAGAGAATGACGTTGATTGGCGCTGGCGCTGGTGTTGGCATTGGTATTGGTGGCGTCAGCTAATGTAGCTGGCGTTTTTAAAAATGGTGGAGCCTGCAAAACCAAGTCTCAGCCACAAAGCAGCAAAGCCTACCGAACGTGCGCGCCTTTTTCTGACAGAGCCGAAGGAACATGCGATGCTACTGCCGCTATATGCCGACAGAGGGGGAGAGCATCGCAATGCATTACAAACATATACATACATACATAGACATGCATGCATCACACAGCTGGCTGTGCTGGTATGCGTGTGTGTGTGAATGTGGTGGAATGCAAGCGACAATATGTCGCGCGCTACAAAACGACCTACCGACCCCAAAGCAAAGCGCGCTCACACACACACATACAGCCACACGCAATACGGAAACAGCCAGAATACACAAGTAAAAATTGCGGCAAATTACATGAGATTACAAAGCAGAAAAGGCAGGCAGGCAGGCAAGCATTTGCACTCTTTTTTTCTTCACATTGCCTCTGCCTCAGCTTCTGTTGTTGTTGTGATTGCTTTCGCAGGCATAGCGCAACACAATTGTTTTCATGTCGCTTCTTTTCAATTGCACTCACTTTCCGTTCCGTTCCGTTCCGTGTTGGGCAAGTGCTTCTGTCGTCCACATATACGCGACAAACACGCTCGCTGTTTTGTTTTGCTGCTGCTGCTGACGACCAGCTGCCCCCAAATCACGCCCCACCCACCCAGTCGTAGACAATACGTTAACAACAACACAATAACATAGCCATAGACTATACACTGCGCTCTGCGCTTGTGCCAAAATCGTTCTATTTTTCAATTACCTTTTGCTTTCTATTCGCTTGCTCACGCTGCAAACCTTGAAATTATTTTCACACAGTTTTGATCGTTCCGAAATACGAGCATATTTCGTTAATTTGATATGCATATATCGGATCACGCATCCATTAATTTTTGTATAATTTTCACCTTGACTTCGCTTTGTTATTCTCTGTTTTTCAACGTCTTGCAAAATCATACTACATCGCCTTTTTTAGCTGACTCTGGCATCACCACGACATATTTGCGCGTGCACGCAACACATTTTGGGATGAAACGAAATAAAACTGCACACAACTGTATCCGCTCGCAGCTGTAGGCATTTTTTTCTTGTTGTGCAAATTTATACTATATTTTTACAGTTAATTAATTATTAATTCCCGCAAACGCGACGACGTTCTTGCACGTAGAAAGTGCTGCTGGAGATGGAGATGACAAATAAAGTTAAGACTGTTCACTACGAGTTAGTTCACATGAACAGTCGTGTAATCTGAGCACTAATTCGATATATGTATCATCTAGTATTTCTCTAACGGCATATTTTATAAACTAATTGACAATAATTATCAATAATAACTACGCAAAGTAAGTGAATTAAAAATATTTTTCAGAAACTTTTAAGTTAATTATATTTAGGTGCAGTTAATAAAAACTTTTGAAAAATTTTGCTGATTAATGAACCAATTACGCCATGTTATCGATGTTAAATTCGTCGATATTTTTACCGATAGCGCTGCCACCCTGTCAGAATATTTATTCAACCCAACTTGTTCACACACAATAAACTGTGGCAGAGGAAAATGAAAAATAGTTTTTGGAAAATTGAGCGCTTCTGCAAGCTACAAATGCAATGCACATTAAAATAAAAAGCTTACATTGCGAATTGATCAATTGCTACGCAATATAGCCCATCGAATTCACAATACAATAACGAAAACAACCAACTAGCTGCTCCTATCTAGAGAAAAACAACAAAAACGACATAACACTCTTGTATACAAAATGTTTGCACAAACGGAATCATATAAAAACAACTTTTTGGAACATACAAAAGCTGCGCGGGAGGAGCGCGCCCTTGAGAAGCGGCGAGAAGAGGCTGCAGTTTTGTTGCAAGCAACTCTTAAAGGATTTGTTGCCCGCAGCAAATATCAGAAATGCATAATGTATGATAATGTAAACTTGTACATATTTAAAATTTAAGCAAATTCTTACATTCACAGCAACGACTTTGACATACTCTTTATGAGCAGTCAAGGGGGTGAACAGGATGAAAAGGATACAGAGCTGCAGCCCGCTGTTCATGTGTATCCTGTGCTGCGTCGCTATCTAACACAAATTAAGTTAGATAAAAACGATGTACATATGCGAGATCGCCTGGAGCGCATTTGTCGTTATGTGAACCGCGCCATGGAAGCCGAAAATCCAAAGATATCCTATGCGGCGTTGTGTTTGCACAAGGATCGCAGTTTGCCCTGGATAGGACACATAAAACAACTGTTAACCAATTGCATGGAGTTGCTGCCAGAACTGAAGCCGGAGAATCATGCCGATAGTATATCGCTTGCACTCTTCTTACACACTCTTATTGTGTTCACTTCTCCCAAGTCTTGGTCTATATTGCGCAATGCCCAATTTGAGCGGCTGCAACCAGCCATGCAGAAGATATGTTGCAATGTCCAGGGACACTTGGTGCATCACGGATTCTACAAGACCATGCGCGTAAGTCATAGGTCAAATATATGTATACAAAATTAATTGAAATTCCCATATTTACAGATTATACTGCTTAAGGGAACCGCACGCGAGGAATTGTCCGTCAAACCAGTGACACTTGTTGCCATAATCACGCTCTGCCTGCGACCCTTGATTGATGGCGACTTCAGTCGCAACTTGCTTTCACAATTTCTAAGCGAAATACTCTCAGTACCAGCGCTAATTTATCATTTGCATCAAAGCGTTCCGCAGTGTATTGAGCAGTTCAGCTCGATATCTTTGCTAAAGCGCGCTGTTACCATATCGGAGGACTTGCAGTGGTTCGAGGAGTTCGCTGCCAGCATGTCGGGAACCAAATCGCTGGCTTATTTGGGTAACATTGTAAATATGTTCAACATAGAAAATTTACCAGAAGCTAAACAATTAGCCTATCCGTTGCTGACTGTGAGTTGACATGATTTTAATTTAGTATATTTTTTATTTTAATATATTTTTGTATTTTGTTGTAGGACACTACCACATCGTTGTTGGAACTAATACCTAATACTGTGACCACTAAAGGCGTGTTCACGCAGTGGCATGAGCTGCTTGGCTGGCACACACCCTGTGCGGAGCCGGCGCAAAATCAAAATGTGGCCATCATTAAAAAACAGTTTCACATGCTGTGGGATCATCGGTGCATTAAGTTGCTGCTGGGTGATTTGCTAAAGGGAATTAACGAGAACTACGAACGCATCGAATTTCACTCACCGCAGCAGCCATCCACAAGCAATTTACTGCGTCGCGCTCTCGAACGGAGCTCCACGCGTGGTAGTGGCTTGTTGGCAACAGCCGCTGGCAAGCAGCCAAAGGTACAATGGCGTAAACTGGACAATAGCGATGTCGTTCAGGTGTCACGCATTTGTGGCATGTATTATGCGGCCCTAAGCACACTCTCCCAAATGAAGCTGGACATACTGACGGGCATTTGCTATAACGACAATGTGTTGTACGACATTTGGTTGCTGCTAACCTCGTTGGGACCCAACTGCGGCATGAAGGAATATCTGGACCTGTTGAGGTGCGAGACAGTGGGCCAAAGGCCTCAGATAGCCATGCTTATGCTCTTCTGTGACTGCATGACACACTATGTGACGTGAGTTTTCTCGATTATTGTATATGATAGTTATAACCATTTAAACATTTGTTTGGATAGCATTCTGGACGAGTACGAAATGTATACCGAGCAGAATCCGTTTCGACTTAATGACTACGTTATGCTAACCTATTTTCTCAATAATATATTATACAAGTTGATCAATGATAATATTATGGGTATGTCAAAAGGAATTACTTTTAAAATGTTTCTTTAATAATTCGTATCCTTTTTTGTAGGCTCCAAAAACGTTGTGAATAATCCCGTATTTATTTCGCTTCACACTCTGCTGCTTTGCTTATATCGTCGTGACTGTCGACGTCCCTTCACCCCGGCCAACCACTGGCTTATACCGGAGATCAAGCCATCGACTTTCATCAATGATTTGGAGAAAGCCAAGCGTAACGCAATGCTTCTGCTGGCCAAAATGCCACACATCATACCGCACGAAGATCGTGTCAAGCTGTTCAGAAAATTCGTACAGAACGAGAAAGCTGTGATGGGGCTGACAGAGAGTGCGTGTGCTTCTCCGCGATCAGCGCTAATTGTCATACATCGGGAGCGGATTGTTGAGGATGGCTATCGCCAGTTGGCTGCTCAGCCGACACATGCCCTGAAAGGGGTGATTCGAGTACGTTTTATCAATCAGCAGGGCCTGCACGAGGCGGGCATTGATCAGGATGGCGTTTTCAAGGAATTCCTGGAGGAAACCATAAAGAAAGTATTCGATCCATCGTTGAATCTATTCAAAACCACCTCAGATCAGCGGCTATATCCTTCGCCTATATCTTACGTGCAAGACAATCATTTGCAGCTGTTTGAATTTGTAGGCCGAATGCTTGGCAAGGCTGTTTACGAGGGCATTGTCGTAGATGTGCCATTTGCTTCTTTCTTTCTCTCTCAGCTGCTGGGCCAGACACAGCAAGCCCTCTACTCTTGCATGGACGAGCTGCCCTCACTCGACAACGAACTTTATCGCAGCCTCACCTTTATCAAGCACTACAAGCAGGATGTGGCCGACTTAAATTTGACTTTCTCTGTGGATCAGGATGTCATGGGGAAGATAGTTACTCACGAGCTTCATCCAGGTGGCAAGGCGCGTGTGGTAAACGACCACAACAAGCTGGTCTACATACACTACATGGCCTATTTCCATATGAACACCCAAATACGGGAGCAAACGCAAGCGTTTAATCGCGGCTTTCGCAGCATTGTGAATCCCGAGTGGTTATCGCTATTTTCTCCGCCGGAACTGCAACGTCTTATTTCTGGTGATACAGTGCCATTAGATCTGAAGGATTTGCGTAAGCATACGCAGTATTATGGAGGCTTTCACGATTCCCATCGTGTTGTCGGCTGGCTCTGGGATATATTGGGCAAAGATTTCACGGAGGAGGAGCGCAAACTCTTCCTTAAGGTACGTTCAAGTATATATATATATCTCTGAATGCCTTATAAACAAACCTAAATATTTTTAGTTCGTTACGAGTTGCTCCAAACCTCCACTGTTGGGCTTTGCGCACCTTGAGCCGCCTTTTTCCATACGCTGCGTTGAGGTGGGCGACGATGAGGATACAGGAGATACCATTGGAAGCATAATACGCGGCTTCTTTACGATACGTAAAAAGGATCCGCTCAATAGGCTGCCCACCTCATCGACGTGCTTCAATCTGCTCAAGCTGCCCAACTACCAGAAGAAGTCAACGCTGCGAGACAAACTGCGCTACGCCGTCAGCAGCAATACAGGCTTTGAGCTGTCCTAAAGCTGCAGCCTGGAGTTGGAGCAACATATCAGTAGTGTATTGAGCCTTCGGTGTTGTCTATTATTATCTATTCTCTTCTCGATGTTTGCGGTCCGTGATTCTTGCTGAAATGTTGTTAAATATCTATTCTAATCAAAAGCCCTACTTTTTATATTTTTATCAACATTTTTCATGTTGAATTTTGTATACTTGTAAGTTTCTTGCAATTATGTATATATTTGTGTGTATGTGCTTATGCATATGTTGGTATTTTATAAAGCATATTTTTCAAAAAAGAGAATGAAAATTGAAAAAAAAAGCAAATCAATTATAAAAATATATATCTGTATGTATGTTTAAACGTATAGCTGTGATAAACAAATTATAGTAAACTAACGACAAATACACAAACAACAGAATACGCAACTGAATTAACAACATGAAATACATAAATCATATAGCTAAATATAAATAATGATAAGATCTAAGAGTTATTCGGTATTATACGTGGCTTGAGTGTGATGCATTCGCGTATTGTATAAGTTTTATGTATGTAAAACATTCTAAACCAAAACCCAAAGCAACAGCAACAATAAATCTAAATGTCTGATTCATGTGCAAAACGTAAGCTCCGCTCGCTCCGATGTTTATCTAGCTGCCTAAGCGCATTGCGAAACAAAATATGCCAAATTGAAAGCCAAGGGGCAGCAATTAGTGAATGAGTGCTCAGATTTCCCTGGGTTTTTCCGGGAGCAGGCAATGAAACCCAAGAGCCGACAACGAAGTCGTTGCGAGACGAGCGCTAATGACGCAAATCCGTCTGGCCCGTGACTACTGTACAGGAACACTAATTGCCTGAGTCAGCGCAGATAGGAAGTGCACTTAGTGCGGAAATGTTGAGCCTGGCTTCTGCAAAGCTAGTCAAATGACCGGATATTCAGGCTGGCTAATGACTCGGACTGCTTGCGGCTTGTGTTGTTGGATAAGAAGGAGTTTCGGTTTCCGCTTACAGTCGTCTATTTTATGCATATTTTAGACACTTTTATATGCACGCAGGACCTCAGGTGTTCCGGTCAGTCCGTTGCGGTTTTTTGTCTGCCCGTCGCTTTTTAGAGTCTAGACAATAAACATAAATTGCAGAGCCGACCCACAAACATACAATAATCATAACAATAATATCCAAAATGCCCGATAGACTGTCGGAAACAGTCGGCGGTCGGTTGTTAGCTGTCGCTCATCGTTCGGCCATAAAGTGCGCATCTTTTGAGCCCATTGTTCGCAGCAGCAACAACAACAACAGCATCCCCTGCACAAAGTGTGATCATTTTTATGACTTGCCTGTGAGATGATGCCGACAATGACGCCGTCGTCGTCATTTTTGTCATCCTACTGTTCCCAGGACAAGTGGCAATGCACACAGCAAAAGGTGGCTGCGACTGCGACTGCGACTGCCAGTCAAGTGGACGTGGCGGCTGTCGCTTGGCCCTGGCGCCAGTTTGATGTTCCTCAACAAATTGTTGCGCCCATTTAACATGGCTACACAAGTACCGTTTAACATTTGATTGCGGCAACTTATCGGCAGGCGCATCGCCCTTTGGTTGCGCCGAACGGTAGCGGGACACGAACGGTATCTTGTACGCTGATCCACGATAAGGCTCCTCATCAGCCATATGGAAGATGATCAGCTTGAGCGATTCTAAGTCGAATCACATCAAGCAAAGTTCAATAGGGCCATTCGAAAGGACTTGAAATGTTGGGTTATTGTCAAAGATGTTATCAATAGACAAACAAAAAGAAAACAAACAAAAAAAAAAAAAAAAAAAAATATATATATATATATATATATATATATATAATACAAATATGAAATATGATAATGTTAGCAATTTCAAAACATATATAGCTAGTTCGAGAAACATATTTAAATGAGATTGCAGCAAGAGATTTATGCAGTTATTGCCATATATATTTTATAAATATATCTGAACAGCAATAATTTTGCTATTGATGCACTATGGTAGTTTATCTTATATAGTATTTCGATTCGGCCACGACGACATAATTTCTACTGTGGCGAAAAAAACAAGACAAAAATTGGAAAAACTAAGAGAGACAAATGTGGTCTTCTTCTTACCGAAGCAATAATAATATTATTAATATTAATATTAATATTAATTCATGTTCATTATGCATTTCTATTAGCTACAACAGAGCACGCACGAATAGGGCTCTTTGGCCTAATTTTTAGCACAGTTCATTTTCATAAAATGTTTTGCCCATTTCGAATTCAGAAAATCTATATTACTCTTTTCACTAGCAGCTATTTTAGGCTAATAGGCCATTATGCTGTGGACCAAATGTAAAAGATTTCCATTTTCATTACCATTACCATTAATATCCAAATGTTTAGTTCAAAGAGATTTCCCCAATGCAATCAATGTTATCAACGACAATATGGGTGCCCATCACTTAGCTCCGCCAAAGAAAAACTCACTCAAAATGGCGCAACCATGGGCAGGAGCGAGACAGCATGCTACACGTTGAGCAGCGGCCAATGAGCGCTCAGCAGATGGGAGAGCGCAAACTGTAACTGGAACCTGAGCGGAGAAACAAGTCGGGCAACTACCTGATACGACGACGAAGACTGAAAAGTGAGCTGACTGGATTCTGCTGGAATTGAGTTGCGAGCGCACGAGTTTCAGAGCGCAACAGTTTCAATCTGAACGGCGTGGCGAGCGGTTCGTTAGTGAGCGAAGAACACTAAAGAAGAATAGATCGAGATTGTGAACTAAATTAGAAAAAAAAACGCATTGACAGAGATCAATAAATAAACTCACCTTAATATCATTAATTATCAAATTGAAACTATGTTGGCAATGCCAAACATTGCAGATCTGCGCATGCAGCAGCAGATTGCGCATGAGCTCTATCGGCAGCAAATTATGCAACGCTTGCCAGGTATGTTTATCGTGTAATGTGTGCTTTGCCGGCGGCTTTAACATCTCTGGTACCATCTCTCTCTCTCTCCCTTTCTTGCAGACCCACTGTGCGGCCTTCTGCCCAATTTCGGTACACATTTCGTGGCGCCACCAGTGGCGCAGCCCTCACTTCCAGGCGTGGAAGCCAAGCTCGAGAACAATGAACTGTGGCAGCAATTCCATCACATCGGCACCGAAATGATCATCACTAAGAGTGGAAGGTATGTTTAGCCATCATTTGCTTAGCGTATCTTTGCGCCCGCTTATCTCAGACTCACTACTGTGGCATGCAGAGCAGCGAGATAAGCCCCCGAATGAGATCATGTCACCATCAGTAACCACCATTGTGATTGCTTTTCTTTATACAGACGTATGTTTCCCTCGATGCGCGTCTCGCTGAGCGGGCTGGAGGAGGAGAGCAACTATTGCGTGTTGCTGGAAATGGTGCCCATTGGCGACTGCCGCTACAAGTTCTCCGGCTCCCAATGGGTGCCAGCTGGCGGCGCCGAGCCCCAGAGTCCACAGCGCATGTTCCTGCACCCGGACAGCCCCGCAACAGGCAAGCATTGGCAGTCGCAGGCTTTGCTGTTCAGCAAAGTCAAGCTCACCAACAATACGCTGGACAACAATGGACATGTAGGTGTAGTCTCTGCAACCACTATCTGCCCAGTCACTTATCGCACATATACGCTTATTTACCCACAGATAGTCTTGGCCAGCATGCACAAGTATCAGCCACGATTGCATGTGATTCGTACAGCCGATCTGACCCAGATACCCTGGGCCCCGCAGCAGGCCTACGTTTTCCCCGAAACGGAGTTTATAGCTGTCACAGCGTATCAGGTGGGTAATCTTGGGCCGCGATCAATCAATTGATCAATTACTAATGGTCCGCTCTTCGCTCGCAGAACGATCGCATCACAAAGCTGAAAATCGACAACAATCCCTTTGCCAAGGGCTTCCGTGAGACGGGCCAATCACGTTGCAAGCGCAAGCTCAACGACGACTCCCCTGCGCCTGCGCATGCAGACGTAACGGGAGCTGTCAACGATGTGGAGCTCACAGTCTCGCCGTCGGCCAAACGCTTGCGTCTTACCGAAGAGCTGTCCCTGCTGCCTCCTCAACAGCCACCGAGTGGGCTCCTAGTGCCGCGCCATTATCTGCTCGATACTCTGGAGTCCAATTTCTATCTGTCAGCGCCACCGCCGCCCCTGCCATGCATTGATTATGCCAGACACATCGCCAGCTATCCAAGTTGGGCCTATTCACCGCCATCGCCCGATTCGTCGTGTACCTCCTCCTCCGCCTCCTTGTCTGGTTGCGATTCAGCCGTCGAGCCAGAGACCGATACCTTTGTGGACGTAGTGGGCACCACGACAAGCGCACCTGAGCACGACCTGGAATCCGAATCGATTAGCCGAATCGCTGGTATGGCCAATGTTGCCGTTGCCGCTGCTGCCGCCGCCGCCGCCGCCGCCGCCGCCGCCGCTGCGGTGCCGAAGCCCAAACGGAGCAGCTTCAGCATCTTGGACATATTAGGAGTGAGCGTCTCGTCTTAGCTGTTGCTCCCATTTCAGCTGTTCAGTTGTTCAGCTGTTTAGCTGCAGCTCCTAAGTGCCTTATACATTTAATTAGCGTTTAGTTGCGTAGTCCGTAGGTCGTATTGTGATATTTTGCAGTTAATTAAGATTTCCAGGTATTTGCCATCAGTATTTATCCTAAGTATTTATTATGCAATTTTAATTGTTTAAATGATTTCGTAATGGATTTATTGTCTTTGGCATTTTAATGCGAGCAAATAAAGATTTTTTATAAGAATTTCAGAAAAGGCCTTTCTTATTGAAGCATTAAAGGGCCATAGCCATAAGTCAACCGCTACGTGGGGCTATGTTCAGCTGTTTTTGGTATTTAGGTTACCCTAGGTAGGCGACTGGAGTCGTATGCTTAGAATTGTGCCATTCAAATCTTATCAAAGATATTATTAATTATATAAGTATATCAAGAGATCATAGTATAGTTATATCCATATATCATATCGTGGGCTGTAGAACAATATACATATATTGTCTTTCAACACTTGCTTATAAGTAGAGCTACGTCTGTAGCTCCGAGTGAAAGGTATTTCAGTTCCCATCCAATCAATGGTAAACTGTTCGGCATATAGAACTTGAGTGTTTTCAAAATATCTATAAAAAACTGTTCACCTATGAATGACGCTTTAGCAATATTGGCTAGCAATTAAATATGGATTTATAATATGTAATAATAAAAATAATATATGTGTATATTTATATAATAATAATTATTATTAATTTATAATACATTATGTAGTTCAGCTACCGCTCCTTACTAAACCTAGATTTATAAAGTCAACTAATTTTACAAGATCTTCTCATTTCAAATTTGAAGAACATTTCATCAGCAACACCCATGGTGACTTACATACACACATGCACACATACGCATATTCAGCAAGGGTATTTGAATTTCGGTGTCGCCTCATTTGACATGGAATCACTTTTATCTGGTGTCCCATTATCTGTCTTGACCTTGCATATGAATTGTTACTAATTCTTGTTCTTTCCTTTACACACACATACATACATACATATGTATGTATTTTGATATTATTTCGTGTGCTTCTTCCATTTTGTTCAGTTTCTGCTTTTGTATACATAATTGCGTCTTCTATCTTACGCGTGCTGGCCGTAAAAACCAGTTCCAGCTCCGCAAGCTCACACTGGTTCGCAGAGAGTTGCACAGTTCGCTCTCCCGTTTTACTGCGCCAGCAATAGCAACAACAGTAGAAGAAGATGAAGAAGAAGAAGAAGAAGCACAACTACAACGCCGACGACATGAGCTTATCAGCAGATCAGAGAGAGCCGCATCTTAAATGCTGGCGCCAGCGCCAGTGCCAGTGCCAGTGCGCTGATTGAGCGCGACGATCGGCAGGTAATCCTGGCGAGCAGTTGGCCGCGAGGTAAGAGCAAATGTAATTGATGTTTTCACGTTGTAGTTGTTTGCCATTTACATGCAAAATTGTTCGAGTCGCTGCCTCACACATGCAACTTGTTGCGCTGGCCAACGGAAATGCGGCGGCATCTTTGAGCGCCCAGAGCAGAGGAGCTGGCCCCAACCGATAACCGGTAGCCAGCAGCCGGAGCGAGCGAGACACGGCTATTGCCCAAATTGCAAATCTTCGACGGTGGCATTTCGTTTCATTTCAAATCGCGTTAACAAACAATTGTTAAGCGGCTGATTCCCCAACTTTCTGCTCCAGCTAACCACCACACACGTAGGCAACAACCTGTTTGGTTTGGTTTGGCTTGGTTTTGTTTTGTTTCTTTTCGCTCCACTCAGAGGGGACATCTGCTGCTTGTTGGCTGTGGGGCTGCAGCTCCATTCATGTTGCCGCTGGAAGTGTTTATGGGCTCCACATTAGCCACACTGCATATTCATGTTAAACGTCGCCAAAAAGACTAACGACGCCAAATGGCCATTGTGTTGTTGCTGCGCCGACTTGCTCGGGGCTATTTGCTAAAATTTATTGAATTCTCATTTGGGAGCCGCGGCATCCGATCCGAGTGCCACAATGCCACAAACCAGCGACAAGCTGAGCTAGGCGCAGGTTCAAAAACGTTCGCATGTCAAAGGCAAATGAGCGCCGCTGCAGGTCCCGATCCCAGTCCCAGTCCCAGTCGCAGTCGCGGCTCTCCAGCGGTAGATAAGCAAACTTTTTATCCCAGGCCTTGTGTTTGCCGTGTATGCTCCTCCAGCTCTTATTGTTTGTTATTTCCCTCTCTCCCTCTCTCTCTCTTTCTCACTGTTGTGTATGTGTAATTTCGTTGGAAATTAATGTTATGGCGGTCAAAATCAAAGTCGTGGACATTTCGCTGGCGACAATTTTATCGGCATCGCAATGAAATCATTTGGAGTAGAGCTGGGCGCCAGCTTCAATCATGTTCGTGCCTCCAATTGCTACACGATGCGTAAGCACTTAAGGAATGCAACACACTCTGGGTGCTCATGAATCCCTCTTATTTTACTGAAAGCTTCAATTTATATTCTGAATCGCATGAAATTCAAGCGCGATTCGTCAGCTTGGACTACCTTTTTCTTCTAAATCTAGAATACTCTTTCCTCAGCTTAAACACGCAAGAACCGAGGAAGACTGTGATAAATTCATAAATAATTTGTAATCTTTGTAATCTTAAGAAATCTGCATATTTTTGGTATAGAAACAGATAAATGTAGGAATGATGCTGATGCTATTTCGGCACTCTGGATGTTCTTTTAAATATATTACACATTTAACTTAAAAATTAAACTGATATGGGAGTTTATTTTCAGTATAATCATCAATTTATGTTTACTCAAGTTCGATTCTAACAATAGGTAATAAATGAATAATAAGAGTTTGCACTTCATTGTGACTTATTATTTCATATGCAATTTCCCGCTTGCATTTGAATGTTTTAGTTAAGCGTGAGAATCGTGTAAAGTGGTGGGGCGTCGATGCCAATGATTGGGGTTCCTGTACTCCACCAGGTTAGTCAAATCGAAACCAGCTGGCACTGTGATGTATGGGTGAGGGTCGATGAGCAGCTTCACCTCAGACACAGTGGGCATGTCCTTAAAAGGCGACACGTACGGCTGGCTTTTGGAAACGCTTTGGAAGCTAACCGATGGAGCGCTACTTGTCTGTAATAATATATATTTTAGTCTATATATGAAAAAGAGCTCAACTCAATTACTTTTGGCTTCACAGGTAGTTGCTTTTCCACGTTGTCTTTTGCCTGGTCGTCATCCTCCTTAGTCAAACTGTCAATTTGATCGGATCTTTTTCCATAAAAATAATCATTCAAAGCGTCTGTGAATTTGCTTTGAAGCGAACGTTTTTTCCTCGGTTTATTTTGTTGCTCTTCTAGCCAAATTTCGGTAAAGGCAAACTTTTGCAGTGCTTCTGTGTCGATACTGATATTCATTGGATCGTCCTTCTTGGTTGCTGGTGTTAGATCCATGTTGAAGAGATCCATATCAGGCATTGGAGAATTGCCCTGCGACTGCGGCGCCAAGTGATGGCTCTGTGCCAAGCGCTTTCGCGGCGGCTGCCATTTTGGTGTTTGATTCGGACTTGCAAAAGACGAGTTTGCAGACAAGCTACAGGTGTCTACAGGTGACTTAGTCTGGTCTGACTGAAAGCTTGGCTTCAACTGAATGCAAATAAAATTATAATAACCAATTAATTGAGGTAAATTAGTGTTAGTTATGTGTACTAACTTTCTTGAAACTATTCTTCTCTAACTTCAACTTAGGTTCGTCATGTGTGGAGTTATCTATGTCGCTAACAGATCCAAAGTCGGTTAAATCGCAATCGCTCTGTGCGAAGGAGTGAAACGATTCATTGTCATCGTCAATTTCTGCACAATACGGATCACTATCTTTATTATTTAAATCCATTTTATTTTTCCTTTCCTTTAAACCAACAAACGTGCACTTAAAATGCAATTTGATATAGAGATGGGCGCGTGCCTGAAGATGCTTCAGAGTTGGTTTAATTCTTGAGAAAGCTTAGGACAGGGCTGTTAACTTTCGATAATTTGAAAAGACAAAGGGAGTTCCACTAAAAGCAGGAAGGAAATGTAATAGGTAAATAAATGTGTTTCAAATGATATTTATATATATATTTTTGCTATTGTTAATATTTAAAGATGCATCAAAAAATGTCAATTGTATTTTTTTTCTGTAAAAAAAGAAACATACATAATAATTATTTTAATATTGAATTTAATAACTTTTCAAACAATTAAGTATTTATAATTTTTTTATTGGGTGTAATTTTGTTTATTGACTTGAGTTTCTTATTAAATTATAGTTCTTATATTTTTAAATATAAATAAATAAAATAGTTAAGAATGTGTAAGCATTTTGTTAATTGATGTAAATTGCAGTTTTCTAATTTATCGACTTTGTGATTATCGATAAATCAGTTTTTGCTATCTGTGGTTAGTTTAAATACGTAAGTGCTTCGCTACCAGGTAGCGAGTGTTTGGACAAAACAATATGCAAATTATGCAGAGAACTTAAATACTTCTCTAGTTTGCACTCAATAGAGTTGTAGACAAAGGGCACGGACAATGAGTGCAACAACGGAGAGCAGAACACGCACTTGACAGCGGGCATTGTTGGTGTTGCTGCTTTGAATTGTTCTCATGGAATTGCAGAAATGAAGCATAGGTCGAATCGGCCAGGCAAGCCGTTTGCATGCATGTGTGTGGGTGGATTTTATTATCCGGTAATTGTTTGTGCCATTGTTCACACGCTACGATCGAAAAATTACACTCTTTGTTAATTGTCCCAACCCCGGACACGGACTCGCTCGCGCGCTCGGCCCATATGTGAGCCCATTTGCATAAACTGCTCAGTAGGATTCTGAGTGGGTTTGGCTCCGCTCTAGTTTAAAACCACGGCTTAGGACTATACTTGAGAAAGGCAAAGGAAAAGATATACGTATGTACGTAGATAGATTATGAGAGATTTTATTTTTATGGCTTGGCACCGGCAACACACGACGCTGAGCCATCTTCCTGCCAGCCTTTGTTGCATTCTACTGGCCTACAATATATGTTTATTTTCGGCGAGGGATTAATGCCCGTGCATTCGTGCAACGAATCAAATACCAAAAACTAATATGGTAACCTTTTTTCCCTTTCTCTCTTTATTTAAATAGTTCGTGCAACTGCAATGGAATCGCTTTGCCAAGCAGTGCAAAAATGTCCCGCTAGCACTACTCGCTGGCGCTTGGCGCGCAGTTTGAATTAGTTGCTATTTTTTTTTTCCAAATGAGTGGTGCCACGGACTTTAGCACTTGTTTTTGTTGGCGGAACTCAGGCAATTAACTTTCGTTTAGGAACTGGTAATGGTAATGGTTACATTATTGTTCGGCTGGCTCCCCATTTTGTGTTTACACAACAGCAATTGGTTGCAGCGACACAGCGTATCTAATTTCATGGGGCACACAAGACACACACAACAACAAATGTTGAGCCGTAAAATACAACAGCCAAATGCATTAATTACGCACACGCCGCGCAACCTGCGACATCTGCCAGACGCCGATGCCACCGCCACCGCCACCACCACCGCCGTCGATGTAAACGCTGACGCAGTTTTAGCTATTTAATGAGGCATTCAATGCACTTACAACCTTGCGCCTGTCAACACAGCCAGAACGACATCTGTCACCCGTTCTGTGCGCTATAAAACCGCAGCTCACTGCTGCTGCTGCTCCGCTGCTCCCTGGTGAGTACAATTTTGAAATCGATTTAGTGGTAAATTGAAATTGTTTGTTTTTTCTATATTTTCTTCTGTATTTTTTATTTTTGCTAGCCGTCCTCTCGGGCGGAGACTACGTCTGCACACGCCTCCCTCGACGTCCTCTGTTTGACTTCAGACGTGGGTGGTGACGCATGTCATCGTAAACTGCATCATTGGCCATCGGAATAAACTAGGGAACTACAACAACAACAAATGCAACAGCAACTGCAGCTTACATAACAAAATATGTTTGTTTCCCTTGTTTCTCTTGGCTGCTGTTGCCGTCACTGCCACTACCACTGCCTCAGCCACCGCCGCCGTCGCTCTTAGTCTCCGTCTCAGTCTCTGCCCATTTCATAAACATCTTTAACCACTACGACTCTCCGGAGTATTCTCATTGGGCTGCAACCGAATTTCATGCCTTGTCGAGCTATTTAATTGCAAACAAATTATGTTCTGGCCGCTCGCTGCTGCAGCGCAGCTAATGGATGCTGCACCACCGGCGTCATCTTCGTCGGCTGATGATGTTGTCGAAATTCTAGCGTTTATCTTGTAAATTGGTTGGGATTAATGTTAAGCGGAAGTTGTGATTTGAGTTGCGTCTACTGGCTGCTGCTGCTGCTGCTGCTGCTGGTAGATGCTGCACCACAGATAAAATCCCAACTGACTGACAACATATTCATTTACCTACAGCAAAGTGTATGGGCGTGCTGGCTATGAAGTCTCCTTTAGATCTGCCAATTAGCCAAAAGGTATTTAGGCTGTCTGGCCTAAATACTTGGGAGCTGCTGAAATTGCCAGAAGAGGCGCCTCGAAATGCAGATCTATATTAATTTAGTCAGAATCTTAGGAGAAGAATGTAAAAAGAGCTAGCTATCTATATATCTATATATATAGATATATAGATATATAGATATATAGATATATATATGTATATCTATATTTATATCTATATTTATATCTATATCTATATCTATATCTATATCTATATCTATATCTATATCTATATCTATATCTATATCTATATCCATATCGATATCTATATCTATATCTATATCTATATCTATATCTATATCTATATCTATATCTATATCTATATCTATATCTATATCTATATCCATATCTATATCTATATCTATATCTATATCTATATCTATATCTATATCTATAGCTATATCTATATCTATATCTATATCTATATCTATATCTATATCTATATCTATATCTATATCTATATCTATATCTATATCTATATCTATATCTATATCTATATCTATATCTATATTTATATCTATATCTATATCTATATCTATATCTATATCTATATCTATATCTATATCTATATCTATATCTATATCTATATCTATATCTATATCTATATCTATATCTATATCTATATCTATATCTATATCTATATCTATATCTATATCTATATCCATATCTATATCTATATCTATATCTATATCTATAGCTATATCTATATCTATATCTATATCTATATCCATATCGATATCTTTATCTATATATCTATATCTATATCTATATCTATATCTATATCTATATCTATATCTATATCTATATCTATATCTATATCTATATCTATATCTATATCTATATCTATATCTATATCTATATCTATATCTATATCTATATCTATATCTATATCTATATCTATATCTATATCTATATCTATATCTATATCTATATCTATATCTATATCTATATCTATATCTATATCTATATCTATATCTATATCTATATCTATATCTATATCTATATCTATATCTATATCTATATCTATATCTATATCTATATCTATATCTATATCTATATCCATATCTATATCTATCTCTATATATGTATATACATCTTTATCAATATCTATAAGATCTTATAGACATATATATATGTGGCAGCTACCTATCTACATATTTATATAAAATGATATTTGACTTAAGGGCTGATGAGTACCACGAACCAATATGCTATTCTAATATTATGAGCGAGCATAACACCCTGAATACATCCGTTCAGAATTCAGTTCAGTTCGAGTATTAGGAAAACAACAAATATGTAGAGTTAAAGAAATATTTATTATGCAAACTTAACATTAGCTTATAGACTAATCAGGCGTAGTTCAGCTTATATTTGTACAATATATATAATATCAGAGGCTTTAGCTCGGGACTGTTACCACTAGCTGCCTCCGCCTAGTATGGCGGATATGCTGAAACCTTTTCGCTTGGAGGGTGCCTCGGGGGGCGGATGATGTTGTTGTTGCTCCTGGGTTGTTGTTGTTGTTGGTGTTGTCATTGTTGATTCGCTGCCAACATCTAGCTCTGCCTCGTCAGTGGTCGAGTCGTCTGTGTGCTGAACGGAAATGCTGTGAGGCAGGGCGAGGGCCGGAAGTGCAGGCAATGCGGCTTGCAAAATGGACGTTGGCGGATACAGATGCGACGCCGGCGTCGCTCCATTGTACTCGTGTGCGGGTCGGCCGAAGTAGGTGCAAGCCAGATCGACCAGCGAGGGTCGCAACAGCGTCTGCATGTTCTGCTGAAAATGTTGCATGAACGAGGCGGTGGCGGTGGCTGTGGCTGTTGCGGCAGCAGCGGCGCCAGGGGGCGAACCCATGGAGCTGGCGCCAGGCCCAGCAACTGGCTCAGCGCCATCCAGCGATGACGATAACGAACAGGCGGAACCATTTGATCTCAGGCGCTTAATTTGCGGCCCATCCTGCTCGCTGTTGTTCAATGTGAATGCTGCTGCTGCTGCTGTCGACGTGGATTTGCCTGGCGACATGTCAAGCGAGCCAGGGGACTGCAAATGGGTCTGAGCCAAATCTTGATCATCGTCGGTTGGCGATGAAGACATTTTGCGTTTGCACCGCGACTGTCCCGTTTCGCGGAAGCCCTTGGCAAACGGATTGTTGTCGATCTTAAGCTTCGTGATGCGATCATTCTATGGAAAGAGGCAAAAGGATAAAGAGTCAATGTCGCAACCGTTGCACCAGCATTGTAAATTGCATGAAATATGACAATTGCCAGCCGTCGACGCAGACCGAGTCGCTGGCGCTATCAGAGCATCTCTTAGGCAAGGGCCAGTAGCTGGCGTTAAGTAACAGGGCCACTTGACACCGCTGCCAGGGAGTCGTATACTTGAGCCGTGGAGTCATGACTTGACAACTATGTGAGGATCATCTTGTGGAAGTGATCACGCTAATTAGAGCCTAGACTGACGACGGACGACGGACGACTGACAGGCGAGGGCTGGCGACCTGCCGGCGCTGTCAATGGGCCCAGACATAGACAAAAACACAGCAAGGGCCGAAAGGATGTGGCTATCCAACTTCCTAAAATAACAGGCGCAGGCAGCGTCACTTCTGCCCTGCACTTGTGGCATTTGTAGACAAAGGGCGTTGCATGCTAATTTGGGACGTTGGTCAGGCTGCCCACGGCGTGAGCGATCGTTGCCGAAATTAACCAATTAGTGAGCCCAGCTCAATGAATTGGCAAAATCTGATCTCTTCCTCCTTCACTCCCTCCATCTCTCACTTACCTGGTATGCTGTCACGGCCACAAACTCTGTCTCGCCAAACACAAAAGCCTGCTGCGGCGCCCAGGGAATCTGCGCCAGATCTGCGGTCCGTATGACATGCAAGCGCGGCTGATACTTGTGCATGCTGGCGAGCACGATCTGCTTGGGTAAGAGAGGATAAATGAGATTAGATTGAGTACAGCTCGCTCTGCAGTGGGCACTTACATGGCCGCTGTTGTCCAGCGTGTTGTTCGTCAGCTTCACCTTGTTGAAGAGTATGGGCTGTGCCTGCCAGTGGGCGCCCGTTGCCGGGCTGTCCGGGTGGAGGTACATGCGCTGTGGACTCTGGGGCTCGGCGCCGCCAGCTGGCACCCATTGGGAGCCGGAGAACTTGTAGCGGCAGTCGCCAATGGGCACCATTTCGAGCAGGATGCAGTAGTTGGTCTCGTCCTCCAGGCCTGAAACGCTCAGGCGCATCGAGGGAAACATGCGTCTGCAATCAAATAAAGTCAACAAGAGAACAACAAAATTAAATGGAATCGAATTGAGGCATCCTTTGGGGGCGTTACAAATATTTAATTGTGAGTTGCTCGTGGCCCATGTAATTAGCCTAGGCAAACAGGCGAGCGCAGCGCGGACAAAGGCAAACAGAGACGAACAAATAAAGATCCAGATATCGCCTATATCGCGTCGACTGTGTGCGCTGTGCTAACAAGGATCTCAGTTCGCGCTGCTTCGACCCGGCCACTGCCACTGCCACTGCCACAGCCACAGAGGCGCAGCAGGTGGTCAGAGCGCTTGGCGCCAGCCTCGAAATGTTCTCCTGTTGCTTAGAGTCTCTGCATTGTTGTTGCTTTTTGGCAATGATTTTGTATTTTTAATGCCTTTTCGGGTTTGTCCGTGCTCTGCGCGATGATTAATTAATTTAACTCGACTGCGCTGCGTTTGCCTACATTTAATTTGATTCCTTTTCTGGTTTCTTTTTGTTTTTCTTGAATTTCATTAGAGGCAGCAGCAGAGGCCACTGCGACGCATGGCCAAATATTTCGACATTCGTGCGGTTTAGAATTTCATTTTCAATTTGCCCATTTTTTTCTCGCTTACTGCTGTTGTTGTCGTTGTTGCTGGAGAATTTCTCGTGCATTTTTGACAAACGATTTGTTAAGATATTGATCTTTGGCGCGTCCCCGCATAATTAACCAATGCAGGCATTTTGGTAGACAAACAGAAACACAAATAAATAAAAATCAAATTTCAGTCAAACAGGTGCAGTTGGAGCTATTCCGGTGCAAGTCGGGTATGCTGATTGAGAGCGAGCATTCAAATTTGTGATACTATCTATAGATTTTTTATCTATCAATTTTATATACTATCTGAAAACCCTTGAGACTGACTCCTTGTTAGAAGCGGGCTGACGAAACGTCTAATGACTTTGATCAGGCATTTAATATGTATATGTGATGATTTCTTATTTATTCGAATACATTTGAGATTTGAGATATCTTAAGAAACTACTGCTAATTAAAGTACTCAAAATATCTATTTGTTGAATGAATGATAGAAAGGAAGCGCAGGTCAATGCGAAAAACAGAGATCATAGGACTAGGCACTATAAAATCCTGTTGGCCTCTGTTATTTATTTATCAATTTTAAAATGTATTTATCGATTTATAAAATCAATTATAAATATAATAATAATTATTGACACCATAAAAAATGCATTTATTAAAAATATTCTAATTTTGAAATATTTTATATTGCAATAATAACTATTATAATTTTATATATTATATAATTATGATATTATAATTTATAATAATATAGAAAATTGTAATATTGTATAAGTATTATATAGAAAATTATAATATTATAATTGTATAATTGTACTTTACAATAAATAATATATCAAATGCACTTCTTACACTCTTAAAAAGATTTTCTCATTTTTCTATTCCCAACTTTTGTATTATCTGTAATGTTTTTATAAAATCTACTTCTGCTTTCAGGTGGACCTCTTCTCAACGTTTCAACTTCTTTCTTAATCAGGCGACTCTGATGCTTCACAAAGTGTCTGCAGTAACGCTTTAAGGTGATTCACCCGTATTACGCTATGCGCCGGATTGCATTTCAGTGCATTTAGTTGGGCCACTCTACGCGATTCTCATAGGCCGCACTAAAAGCTTCGTGACAGAGTGATTTTATTCTGTAGAGAAAAACTCATGCATTATACGCTTTGTGATACGCTTTGTTCTATCTATCTATCTTTTATGGTCGTCTGTGCATGTGCCACCCATGCGCGAACCGAAAGGCGATGCAATCTTTAAGCCGGGCAGCGCATGGGACAGTTGGGACAGGCAACTAATTAGTTTTTATGAGCGCCACTTGGTGTTGGGCATCCAAAGACACAACCACAAACGCACAAACGCACACAGCACACACAACACGGTGGCACTGTGGCGCCTAATCATTAAAAATTCAAATCGATCGAACGCACAAGGGCTACGCAGAGTCGCCATCATTGTGTGTTCGTCTGCCTGCATTTCACATAAAACATTTTTGATGGGCATAAAAACTATTTAATACGCAGACATTATGAATAATTCATGGCATATATGGCATGTTAAGAAAGCCAAAGGAGAAAGAGTTAACTGTCTGCAACTGTCCCAAAAGTTGATGTTAATGGAAAGGGAAGCTTCTCCTGTGCCTCGTATTCCTGAGCGATCTTATCGCCACTTGTGCATCTCGCCGGCAAAAGTGTGAAATTGCTCGTATCTGTCGACAATGTCGACAAGCTGTGGTCATTCTCAACGCGCAACGAGCAACCTGCAGATACAGATACGAAATTGAATAAGAATACTAATGCGAGGGCAGCTGAGTCGAGGCTGAGGCTGAGGCTGAGGCCGAGGCTGTCTGCAGACAGGCGCCACAATAAAAACGCCGAGAGCAACAAAGATGACGACAAAGTATCCTTGACGCTAAGATTTATGCCACATGCAGCAGCAATATCAGCGGCATCAGCAGCAGGTCAAGCCAGAGGCATCTCATTCGCTCTTCAAGAACGCCGACCGACCGAGATCGAAAGGACGTCACACTGAGCTCTCAGTCCATACTAGGCCTACAATAAATTACGATGACGCCACTTTACGCACATTTGAGCAAGTGCCGGACACTTTTAGGTAGTTTACAACCTCTATTACTACGAGACATACAGATACAAGATACAGTATCTATGGCCGATTGGGCTAGCGCTTTGATATTCCCTGCTCGACTCTACATCAGGCAAGGAATGCAGCACACGCGAAGTGGCACTGAACTTGTTCGTTTTACGCCTCGCCCGAGATATGTATATGTGCACAGATATTGGATTCGGGCATGCCAACAAGTCTTGATTGCTTGCCCTGTGCCCTGTGCCCTATGCCCTGCACCCTGTACCTGTCCACCAATTGCTTTCACATCCTGCATCCTTCCGCCGCTTTGTTTGCCTGTGAAAATTGTTGTCGCGACGTCCCTGTAAATAATTTCGCAGGCGCCTGCATCTAATGAGCATTTAACAGTGCCGCCGTCGACATCGAAGTTGATGTTGACGAAGACGAGGCCGACGCCTGAAGCCTGAAGCCTGAAGCATGAAGCTGAGGCTGAGACTGAGGCTAAGTGCTGACTGATGAGAGCTAACAGCTCGGCGCTGGCAGCGCTTTAAGTGCCAACGCCATTGCCAATGAATGCTCATTGTTTTTCTTTACCCAGCGTGTTTTTTCTCATTTTTTCGGGTATTGTTTTTCACATGCGTGCTAATGCATCGACTGTTCGGGCAGCCGCTTTCATTACATTCCAAAAGTTGTTTTGGGCGCGACTCGCAAGGTACATATATTCGGCTTTTACTTTTTATTTACCGAAAATATTCGAAAACATTTTATTGGAGTTGCATTTTATGCATTTTGAACGTCCGAGTATATATTTAGATCGGCCACCTTACCTGCCGCTCTTTGTAATGATCATTTCCGTGCCAATCTGATGGAACTGCTTCCACAGCTCGTCGTTTTGCAGCGTCATCTCCACGCCGGGCAGCGAGACGCGTGGTGGCATTATCACGTGGCGAGGCATTGGAATGGGCAGCATCGGTGGAAATGGATCTGCATTGAGGGGGAATACAATGAGATTAGACCTAATGTACGCAGAGTGGTAGCAATGTAGGAAAACATAATAAATTATAATAATGAACTAATATATTATATAACATGAATTTTGTTTCAATTTGGAATGGAACTATATAGAGATAAGTACTCATATTTGCAAGTGACTAATTGATAAGAGTTAAGTAGACGCCGATATCTATGAAGAGTACTCATTATGATGCTGTTTCAATTTGGAATGGAACTATATAGATATAAGTACTCATATTTGCAAGTGACTAATTGATAAGAGTTAAGTAGACGCCGATATCTATGAAGAGTACTCATTATGATGCTGTCTCTAATACAGCTCAGAGTGCAAGAGAACTGAGTCGATAAAGTATTTGTTTATGTAGAGTTATAAAATAAGTAAAATAATATATATCGATACTTGAATAATAGTACAAAAATTACTAATAAATATATCTGAGTTACTTTTTAAATAGTTGAACATAAAATATTGAAAAGTTAAGTACTGGAAAACAGTGTAACTTAAATGAATATTAGTTAAGTTAATTATTAAGTCAATTATAATACATTTAATACACTATGAATACTGGAAAAGGAATTATTTTGAATATTTTGAAATATGATAAGATTGTTATAGAATAGAATAGAATACATATATCTTCAATATCAATATTAGTATACAATTCTTATGGATTATATCTTCAATATTAAAGATATATGGATATATTTGACATAAATAATAATAAATAAAATTTTAAGCATTTATATAAAAGACATTTAATAAATTTATATTGGAATTCAAGTGTTTCTTTTGTATGGTGTGGTGTAGTATGTAAGTAGAGTTAATCTAAAAATGTTATAGATTATATGTGGAAGACTAATATATACTCTAGTAATATATACGACTTTAAATCTATAGTTTAATAACTACGAAAATCATGAAAATTCTTAAATTAAACTAATTATTAAAATAAATTAGAATTTAATTAAAAATGGAACTTTTCTACTTCTGCCTCGTATTATATATCATGCAAGTTGCGCTATTAGACTCTTAAAAATCCACTTTCGCCTTAATTAGATAAATGCAAATCTGTTTTAATGCACTTATCATACGAAGGTTTAGTTTGAGAATAGAGTTTGCGTGAAGCTTTTAAGTCACTTTCCTGCTGCGTTATGGCAGCTCCAACAGCTGTTATCAGTTACTACTTGAGAGGGCCCGCTGTGATCTGTCGCATTTGCTTATGCAAAATCGACAAATGCTATTGCCATATTAGTCAGCTTTATGGGCCGATGGCCATAAAAGCGCTAATAGCGCCAATGCCCGCTGATATCGGGTTGCAACAACAACAGCGCCCCCAATGCGACAAAGCCAAAAGTGGCGGCCATTAATGCTAATGATCCTTAACAGCTTTTGTAACGATTGCTGGCGGTGCCGCCGGCAATGACAAAATGGCGTAAGTAGAGTGCGGGTGAGTGGAGGGAGGGGCACATGGAGGAGGGGGCGAAGCTTCACTTACCCGGAATACGTTGCATTATCTGATGTCGGTAGATCTCGTGCGCGATGTGCTGCTGCATGCGCAGATCGACAAGCTCGTTCATGGTGATCATGATTTATAGACTATACAATATGTGGGTAAACAGATTTCACACTTTAACAATTTGTTTAAGTTTTGGCACAATTCAATCACAGACAACAACAAAACACAACGCGAAAGCTGACAGCATGAGTTTTCAGTTCTCAGTTCTATTGTGCGGGCCACGAGGCGAATTCGATTAGCGTCAATTATGCAAATCACAGCTGGCGCAGCAAAGTGGCGTAGTTATGGCAAATGTCTCATAGGCGTGTGGGTGTTAATTTGATTATGACAACAACTGGTTGGCAATTGGAAACGTGTCTAGTGGATTTTGTCAAAGATTTACCGACACTCGCGTCTTGCGCTCGCCAAGTTCGCATTTCAACTGAGCAAGTTCGACAAAATGTCGCTGCCGCCGCCGCCGCCGCCGCCGTCGCCGTTGCCGTCGCCGCCTCTAAACGAAAACGAGCTTGACGAGTTCGAGCCATTGATCGACATTACCTGCAAGATCCGTTCAGTTGTGAACGCTGCTCAGCAGCTCAGATCTCCGAATTCTTGCAGGTTGCCCTCAGCAACACTGTGATTGGCTGCAAAGCCGCAGCGAGCGTGCACAAAAGAGTAGCTAGCTTGCCGTCTCTGTCTCTCACTGAGCCGTCGCTCGCTTTGTTGGCGCCTCCATTTTGAAATTGACACCAGCTGCAGACGTTTTTTGTTCGCGTATTGGTAGCTCCGCCCTCAACAGATCGATTGCTTAACAGAGAGGCAACTCCGTCTCTCGCTCTCTGTCACTCTCACGCTCTTTCTAATTGTTTTTAATTTTGAAGTGCGAAGTTGCACAGTCAGCAGCCGCTCCAGCTGAAGCAGACAACCACATGCTCCTCAACCACTGCGTGTGTCTGTGTTGCTGCATGTGTGTGTGTTAGTGTGGTGTTGCCTTTTAATTATACACCATGATCGAAATTGTTTTTTAGATTTTCCTTTTTTTCCATTTGGCATCTTTTTTTTTATACTTATTTATGCTTTGCCCATTTGTAGCCTCTGCCATCATGGTGGTCCTCTTGTCTTCTCCAGAGTTGCGGCTGCTGTGGCTGCCGTTTTGCTGTTCATTTATTTGATTTTGGTTTTGACGCTGCGTCATTCGGCGGCATTGATATGGCGGCATACGCATGTACCCCGAGCACCGATATGGACTGAATCTCATACTCGAACACGATATCGAGCTCAGCACTGCAGATGCAGCTGGCTGATTATAGTATTCTCTTCTTCTTCTCCATCTTCTTTAATTGTATCTTCTCGTTCGGACCTTTTAGAGATTGACAAAACATTTGTTAAGCTGCGGAAACGCATGTCGTCTACAAATTTGCTGCCCATTCGATTGCACTGGTGCGAAGGCGGCAAACGGGAAATATAGATAAAAAATAATATATTAAAAAAAATATATATAAAAATTGTATATGTCTAAAGCAGATCTTACGTAGGAGACTTAATGGCTATCAACATTTAAATATCCACTAATTATTATTATTTTATAAGCATCAATAATCATTAAATAAATATATGCAATAAACAAATTAATTCAACATTAAATAATAAATCATGCATAATGAAGATTAATCTAAGAAAAATAATAAATACATTACTAGCATATCTCATAAATCCATACACATATACTTTTTACATTATTTAACTATAAATATTGATTGTATTGTTTTAATTTGTCAATTTATTCATTAATAAAAATATCAAATTAGCAATCAAAACGCGTCAGGCTGTAGTATAAACTGATTTTTAGTGATGTTTGTTTAACAAAATTAACAATTTGATCACTAAAAATCTAAAAAAGATAAAGATAATTAATATAAATCTATTTATATAAATATATCTAATACATCTATTTATATTAATTATCTTTAAATAATTATATAATCTATTTGATATACATCTATTTATATTAATTATCTTTAAGTTCGATTTTTAGTGATCAAATTTTACATTAGTTAAACAGACATCACTAAAAATTAATGATGAGATAGTTTTATATAAAATTATATATTTTAATATATTTTGGTAATTGAATATTTCATAAATTAAATATTTATTTATTAATCGCTTATATTTTTGTAAATTATTTTGATGTTTTAAAACAATGAATAAGTAAATCAAGTAATTTAATATTTATCAATTAAGAAACATATACGCAATATTATTATTTGATAAATATTTACATATTACAATTATATAATTATATAAAATATAATATAATTTATGTACATTACTAATTAAATAAAATTACATACATATATATGTATGCATGCACTTGTATACATATTATGTAAATATCTACGCTGCTCTGCATTAAAATTTGTGTGTTTGCTAATGAAGCAGATGTTAAAACACATCTGTTGGAAACTAATTAAATTAATCATGTTGTTAGATTGAACTTTAGCTTTTGTGTTAAGTATACGCCACCTGCGATCGCTGCTAACATTGAATAACTTTCGCTTTCAGTTCCAGCAACTCGTATATCTCTGCCATACTACAGGGTAAATATTGCAGCTCCAATCTCTGAGCAAACAGAACCACTTCCGTTAGGCTGGCTCAAGTAATTAAACATTGCCATAGCTTTGGCTATGGCTCTTATCTGACTGTCCTGCACTGTACTGCGAAATACTTGAGTTTGCATGATAAATAGTTCTGCGAGCTAATTTACACAGCACTTTACTGGCTGACACATCCACTTGGGCTTATGTTGTGGCAGCCAGCGGCGATAAGCGATAGAAATTAATTTACTATTAGCCGTTCGCCGTTCGGTGTCCGCTGCTGGTTGTTGGCTGTTGGCATTGGCGTTTCGCCCAAATTACGTCTGCATAGTATAGATACCCTCTGCCACTCCGTGCAGCCAACACAAGGCAGCACGCCGCACCCATATGCGTGTCTGTGTTAATTTATGCCTCGTGTTTTCACATTTGGTCGCGCACGCTTCCGGTTCCTCTTTCCATATGCAACGGGCAAACAATTACCCAAAGGTTCGTCTCTTTCTGTCCGTCTGTCTGCCTGCCGATCAGCCCTGATCTCCGCCTGCCTGCGAAGCGACCTCGCCAATAGCTGTGCAATTTGTCAGCACTAAGCTAATTGGTGCTGCCCAAATTTATCTGCCTGCTGTTTGACTAATGCTCTAGGGCCTACTTCCGTTTCGTATCAGAGGCGGCATCGCCAGCCCAACAGGTAGCTCGTGTACTCTCCTTGCTGCATTCCTTGCTGTTGAATCAGGCAGGCATGCGTTTTATTTAAATACCAAGTTTATCACCAAGACACGATACCTGACATGATACTCGACTTGGTATTGTTTTCGGGTAAAAGTGAAAATGGAAAAGCAAAATCAAAACATATTTTGCGAATAAAACAAGCTAACTAGTATTGTATAAATATATGTATATATAAATTTTAATAAAATATATATATAATCAAATTCTATAAAAATATAATTGTAATTTAGATAATATTTATAGATAGTATATATATAATATCTAGTAGATATAGACAATAGTCAATTAAATTCGGCAAATAGTTCAGGACCTATTTATTTACCTTCTTTTCAGCTCTGTTGCAGCTGGGTTTATCTTTTGTATCCACTTTGTATCTTTATATTTAATATAGATACCTATATTAAGATCTTTGTTTATTTTACTGCCAATGTAATATGTAAAAATATTGTTTGGGCATTTTGTATACCAATAAATTAATAGAATACTAATAATAGTAATCATAAAATCAAATAATATTAATATCAGATTTCGTTGTATCGGTAATTATACTAGTAATAGAACTATTTTCAAAACAAAAATTTAAAAATTTTTGTAGTCTGCTAATTCGGTTAAGCATTCTATTCAATGTGGCTAAAAATAAATATTTACCAACACTGAACCTTATATGAAATAGAAAAATTATATTATTAATATTAACATAATGTATTTGCTTTAAATTATCAATTATTTTGCTAATAATATGCTAAATGTTCCCTTCTCAGACTTGTCTTAAAATTGACTCAGTTACAATAAATTATAAAATTTGTTTGAAACAAACAAAGAAATATTTATTGCATATTTGCATATTTCTAATGTAAATTCGAACAATCAGCAACTCTATTCAATTATATATATACATATATATGTATTTTAATTAGTTTCCCGCAGGTCTTGCAATGAGCTCGCACTTTGGAGCCTTCGATATTCGATGCTATTGCAAAATTAACCGTAAAACTGCGATAAGCACGCGCCTTGTTCTCACACGACTATTCAAATTAAAATTAGCATACAACCATGCGAAGCCCATGTAATTTTCCATGGAAAATATAACGAATGCCCAGACAGTACTTTTCCCATTTTATTGATTTTCATTGTGGGCTTTGAGTGAACCGATGCCAAAATTTATTGATTTAAACTTTTAGCTACTCGATTGTTGATTGAACGAGCGCTCAGCTCCCAAGCGACTATTAATGGCTGCCACTTGTTGAATCTACATTGTTACAGCACCAGTCATGAGGAGGATGGAGGATGGCAGTTTGAGGATGAAGTCTTTGACTAGCTCGACGCTTATTTGTTGACGTTCAACTGTCTGACTGTGGCATGTAAATCTACTTTTGTATGCAAATTAAGTCACTCAATCAACAAGGCGACAGCAACAATAATTTAATTTTTTTCTTTTACAATTGAACGATCCAGTTGTACCCTATAATATTGAGATTACAGATGGCGACACTAGGATTATATTTGAGCAGCCTTTTGATATAAATTCTATGATCAATAATCATAATCTTCATAATCTCCTGAAATATTGCATATTTATTGCTCACTTTTACAGGGTATAATCATATTATATCACACTGTCATATATCTTCAACTCGCACTCAAGTCGTTTCTCTTACAGGGTATATTCAAGAGCGCTCATCACCGATTGGGGACAGTTAAAAATAAAATTTAGCAAGCAAAAGGCATCATAATCATGTGGGTCTCGTTGTAGCTAGGCGACTACAATGGGGCCTAGCAGCCAGCCCACTTAGCTTCAGGTGGTACAGGTAGGCCCGAGTGCTCTGTGCGAGACCCCACAACATACACACATGTATGTGTATATAATTGAGAGGTGTTTAATCGTGTGTTTCGCTTTTTGTTTTTCTGCACATTCACGACCTATGGCGAGACAAGATTTACCTTTCCTTAACATCCATTGCCTCTGCTCCACTGTCGATTGCTGTTTGCTCTCAAATTATCATAAGCAAATACGGCCCAAAACCGAGCCCGAGACAGACGGAGAGACGGACAGGCGGTCCGACTGGCTGACTGGCTGACTGTTTCGACTTTACGCGCTTCAGACTTCAACTTAAGTGCTAAAGTTGCCGGCGACGCGACGCGCTGAGAGGCGCTTCTGTTGTGTAGACACTTGAGTTATTACAATATTATACATATATTCAGAATTCAAGTGCTACTGGAGAGTTGGTTTTTTTCTTGGCTTTCTTGGCTGGCATTCTTCAACATCGTTCACAGTCTCACATGGGAGAAAAAGAATCTGCATATATATATATATAAACATTTATAGATGTGTATTTATATATTTTTCGACAATAATATTTGTTTATTTACCTTCGATGCTCAATGAGCTGGCACTTGAATGGCTCGAACTGTTCGAGCTGGGCTTAGTGCGATGTGCAATAACAAGAGCGCTCGATTTAAATGTGATCAACAGCGGGCCTAATCAGCTCGCTAAGTATGGTTTTTGGCATTCACTTTGCTTAAATCAATTCATTAATATGCGATTTTCGATTCGGTTGAAAGTTCAATGGCCACGCGCTGTTGACGTTGACATCAAAGCCGAGTCAACAGATCGCCGACAAATAGAGCTAACAATGGGCCACGTCGAGCAACAAAAGCAGACCCAAAACTCTGAGTCTAAATCCATATCTCAGCCAAGTTGAGATCCAAGCCGAACACCAAGTCCAAGTCCAGTAGTCAAGAAATCATTTCGCCTGATAAAAACATCCATTATGCGTAACAATTTGACGGCTTCTTTGGCTACCTTATTTTCTCCACTCGGCTATTGTGTCGGTGTTTTGGCTTTGATTGAGTAGCTAGCTGACCGGCTAGCCGCGGGGTAATTGTTGTCGCACAATCCCTCTCTCTCTCTATCTCTCTCTGTGGTTCTTCTACAGGCTGTTTCTCTTTACTATGGTCCAGGGCAGCGGGCATGAGTGCGCAATTACAATGCTCTCGGCGACTTGATAAAAAATGAAAACGCACAAACCTTCTAAAAACATGTTTGACGTCAAAGAGGAAATGCCTTAATCTCTAGCAGCACAGCTCAGCTCAACCAAACTCCAACTCCTGCCCCTGCCCCTGCCCTCCATTATCTTGACTTGAGTTGGACATTTGTGTATGCTGGCCAATGCCTCTCGTATCATCTGCCCAGCCCGGCACGTCATCTACTCTTATTTGACTAGCTCACCAAGTACGTAGCATGGCTGCTGCTTCTAGTGAGTATATCTCGTTTTTTTTATTTCTTTTTTTTTTATTTTATGTGTACTTATGGCACTAGTCACTCGTTGACACTTGTTGCCTCAATGCTGTTGATGTTGATTGCTTTAATGGCGTCAAGACTTTCGCTTTTATGGAGCACTCACTTCCACGAAGCGTATCTGTCTGCATTAGCTGGAACTCGATTCTCGGCTAGAAATTTGATTGTTGTATGAATTATCTGAAAGGAATTTACAAGAAGAATAAATTGGTTAATTTCTATCTAAAAGAAATTGAGTTTGTTCTTAAATATATAAACAGTGTTTCAACAACATGTTGAGCCATATGCCAAAACAACTATGAACAAGTTGGTATTACAAAGCCAACGGACTTAATGTGTCTTAAAACTAGACTAGAATCTGGCGGGGCTCGTGAGCAGAAGCTACCGATGCCAAGCACCCTAAGCCCTAAATATGATATACTTAAGGCAAGCAAATACAAGTTGTGATGCACGAATGATAGGACATTAGATACCCTGTTTATTTTGTTGATATAGTTGATTTTTTCATTATATATCATTATATATACTCATTCAGTTCCTTTACCAAGCAACTGATGCACAAAATGTGTTCTTTAATAGTACTGTTTTCCCTCCTCTCTTCATATTATCTAAGGGGCATATTAAATATGGCGTTAAGTCAACAGACCACAGACACGGCCATTACTCAAAGCGAGAACAATTTATGCCACCACTGCAATGGGTCTACTCTTCTAGGCAGCCTCAGGCTCTCATCTGAGGCGTCAAAAGCTTAAATATTTACAATTAGTCCAAAACACACACACACACACACACACAGAAGAACATACACTGTCAGAAAAGAAGTCAAACGAGATAAAGCGAAAGCGAAAAGCATGAAAATATTTGTTAAAAAAGCAAATAAATTGCAGCAGATAAAGATCTAATTTTGATTAAAATTTAAGCTTTTTCACAACCTTAGCTGCTACCGTGCAAGAGCATACGTGGGGTAGGAGAGGGAGAGGGCGGGAGGGAGATAAAAACTAGGCAGAGCTGAAGAAGAAATTTGAAGTTGTCGCATCTGGAATTCATGTTTGGCTTTTTCGCTGACAACACACACGCACAGAGATGAGAGAACGGTTGAAACATTTAATAAATTAACCTCTGGGACACACTCCTTATCTGGGCTGAAGTCGCACAGCATGTTGCCTCTCTTTTTTATAATTTTCGTAGACTTTTAGTTGGTATACATGGCAAACAATACGGTACTTTTAACACCAAAAACACGGCCGCTTTAACAAAGGCCAAGACAGCACAGAAGCGACAGACGCGTAGCTGCTGTTCGAGCAGCAGCTGGCCCTTAGTTCCAGATACATTTCAGCTACACACACGCAGATACAGATACTGATACTGATGCTGATGCTGATACAGAGCTGGGCACATGGAGGAAATCCATTTGCATATGAATGTGGCAATGATTACAAATTTCGCTCGTAAAAATGTTTAGTTTTTTTTTGTTTTAATTTTTTGGTGTGTGTGTGTATGTGTGTGTGTGTGTTTTTTTAAACCTTTTTTCGGAGGCATAATTAACTATGCATCGATCGAGCGTATGCGTTGCGGTTGCGGCAATTTATAGGCATGTTGTTGTAACTGATTGTGAGATACGATCTTGTATCGGTATTTATATATATGTATCTATGTCTATATATGTTAGTAGACTGGGCTAGACGCATGCGCTGTGCCTGTTGTGCCGATAAATGAGCAGTCGAATAATGTCAATGGACTTTGGTGGGAAAGTGTTGAGTTGTTTGCGTTATGCAGATGAAGCTCTTTTATTGAATGAACTGAAACTGAAGCCAACGCTGAAGCTGACGCTGAAGCTGACGCTGAAAGCCGAACCTTTCACAGCCAATTAAAAGCGACTAACAAGATCGATGCTGCCGTCAGATAAGGTAGCACCTAATAGCCTAGCTGCATACTTAATAGATTAGCCATGCCTGATTCCCACCATCACCTTCACCTTACGATAACGCCCACTGACAGACCAGACCAGACCAGACCAGACCAGCAAAGGATCACACATTCACATCAGTTGTATTGCTGTTCTTATGCGATCTACAGCAACGATCCTACAGACTCCACTCGGCGTCGTTCCTCATCTTGTGTTTATTATGGCGCGTTTCGTTAATTTCTTGGCGCCATCATCATCGGCTGCGACTCCGTCATCTCCGTCGCCGTCGTCATCGTCTACTTTGTCCCAGGCTTCTCTCTCCTTTGCTGCGTCATAAAATTAAAACTCTTCACTCCATCATTTTTCGTGTGCGAGTGCAACATTTGACAGGTAAACGTCTGGGAAAAAAAATAACTTACCGACTGACCGCCCGGTTAGCACAGCCGCGCCCTACTGCCTGAATCTTTGCATACACAGGCTACAGAACTGGAGATACTCTCTGATCCACAAATACTTTGATCAATGCGGCTCAAAATTTTGAAAATATATTGTAAAGAAATGCTAAAAATGATTAGATTATTAAATATTATCTAAATAAACTATATAAACTTAAATGATTAAATTATGGATCAATGAAATTAATACTATGAGATTTATATATGTAGCATATGGTATATATGTAGTATTGTATAGTAGAAATAGTAACAGAAATATATCTGCTATTTGCCCAAATTCCATCGCCTTAGAGTATTTACGAATCGATGTTCCACAAAATTGGCTTTATTAATAAATTTTAAAGAGAAGAAGAAGACTTTTCTCAGCCTTTTGTGTGTTGCTGTTGATGTGCAGTTAGCCATACTTTTGACAGATTTATTAGGTAATATTAATTTTTTATATGTGCAGCGGAATGTGGCATGGGAGCTGCCATTATCACCTGCACGCCCAGAAAAAACTCGGAGTCTGCTGTAGGTCAGAGGCATACGCCTATAAGGAACTAAGTCAATATTTATATGGGAAGCAGGAGTTAACTCCAACCTGGCATATCAGAGAGCACTGAGAGCAGCATATAGTGGCACTATATGTATTCCAATCTTGAGAAGAACCATTCTTTCCATTTAGACACAAGCTTATTTACCTGTGTTGAACGTGTGAAAATGCATTTGCATATTCAATCAGCGACACAATAAATATACGAATGCTACATACGAATTCATATAGAGTCGTTAAACAACATTTACATACGAGAATCACAAAATTGTGAACAGCGAGCGCAACTGAATTGGCTGAGAGGCTGAGGCTGCGAGGCGGCGAGACCTGGAGGGAACATTCGGATCGTTCGACTCGAGACTTTTGCATTCGAATTGAAAGTGTCAACAGTTGGCAGCGCTTCTGGAGACGCAGCGACCCATAAGCTTGATGCCCAAATTCAATATACAAACCTGAAAACAAACGACAAAAAAAAACTTAATAATAAAAGCACGTGTCGATATACCCTGTACAAAGAGTTGTTGTAATTAGTCGACTGCTTTATAAGAAACTAAGCCTATGACTAGTAAGACCCATAATCACAGAATATATTATATATTACTGATATACATATATGTTATATAAATATACATGACAAAGTAAAATTAATAACTGAAGTCGGCTGATAATATATTTCATATACCTCTATATGCATATGCATTATAAATCAGAATAATAGTAATAACTGAAGGCGTTTCAAAATATTATTTTTTTTACTTATTCTGATTTTATAGAAATGGGTTTTGAATTTCTAATCTTATCTTTATGACATTGGCAGGGAATATCAAATCAATATGTATGTGATATTCAAAGGATCATTATCAAAATATTTAAAATCGAGTATTCATTCACGTATAATAAAAATATAAATGATTTCACGGTATTGACAGACGAAGACAGTGAAAACCACATTTAAAAATATTGATATAAAATATATAAACACAGATATACAGATAAAACGATATATTAATGTATAGATATAGACAGCTATATAGATATATTGACATATAGATATATAGATATTTAAATGTAATTATATAGATATATATATGGGTATAGTTAAGTACATCTACCTTCAATAATTCTCTGCCTGTTGCATGCACGCTTAGATCAATCACAATTAAACTATTTTCAGCTAAATAAAGGGTATTAAAAGTAAATACCAATTGATGCTCACATAGCCACGATGACTCGGCGAAGGTGATGAAAAATATTTGCGTGGGCAGATGGAATATTTTGATTTGGAGCTTCGCATCTATTTTCGATCCGAATTTGCACTAAAATTAACAGATTGCCCAATTTGGCAAAGTAAACTAAAAACATTATTGTGGCCGCTCTTAAAATTTCCATTATGCGGCAACAGAACAATGGACGCAGCCCAAGTCTTGGCCTATCTATGCATTAACTTGAGAGTAGTTGAGACGTGGCGCCACGCGCTGTGGCACAGTTGACATTTCTGGCTACTGCTCCTTCTACTCCTCCTGCTTCTGCTCATCGCTGTTCACTTTCGGTTTCCGCTTCTATTGCTGATAAGCGCCAGTTGCAGCTGCTGGGCTATGACTGACTATGTGCTTATCAGGCACATGCACCGTGCTCCATGTCCCGTGCCCCATGTCCCGTGCCCCGTGCCGCACTCTAATGCAAAACTATAAAAACAAATTATGAGCGATACGCTAAATCAACGAAGTGCATTTAAACGATGCCCGCCGCGGGGCCAGCGACAATCGAAAAGCAAATCTGTTTTTTGGGAGGTACGTGGCACATATGACTTAATGAAAATGTTGGCACTCCAAGTCAAGTGCTTTGAGGCGCAGTCAAGCGCATACACACACACACACACACAAACTTGAGCTGCCGCGCGTTTGCTGCACGCAAGAGAAAAATGTTGGCGCCAGGCGCCACTAAAAAATCTTATGAATGAAGTAGACACATTTTTTGTTGCTTCTGGTGAGTGTGTTTGTGTGTGTGTGTCTGTCTCTTTTGTTTGTTTGGTGTTGAACGGAATCGCGTTTGAAGTGCATAGAGACAGAGCTCGTCTCTTTCTCTCGTGTCTCAGTCTGTCTTCGCTTATTATAATAATTTTCTTAGAAAGTTCTGGCATTTATTAAGTTATTAAAATGAAATTAGAGCCTACTTAACAGAATTACCCACATTCTTTGCTAATTATTATATTTATTCCCAAATTCTTTGCTAATTATTATATTTATCCCGTTGGAAGAACGCAGACATAACATTCCAAATATTTTCGAGAATATTGATCTGTGTCACTGGCTTACAAACTAGATTAGTAGTATTAATAGTGGGATATAATATATGTATATCCCAATTATATAATAAATATAGTTTCATATATTAATAATATAGATAATAGATAATAATAATATAGATAATATAGACACTTTTCGTTCTTTATATTATTATAATATTCATATTGAATATTTTCTGTTTTTTCGAGCTATTATTATCCTACAATTATTTCTTTGTCTATCTGAATATTTTCTTAAAATAAAAAATTAATAAGGTTCTACAATTATTTTTTTTTATTCGACTCTTTTATTTTCTTAAAATAAATCAAAAGTGGGCTCGATATCATTTCTGCAAATATTTTAAAATAATTTTAATAATGTTTACAACAAAATTTTACTATGGATTTGAAAGATTTTGAAGATGAAGAATGAAGAATACGCTAAGCTTCAGTTGTCACTATTTCGCTCAATTTGGGAACAAAAGTTATCAATTTTTTGAGTGAGCCACAAAATTTATATTTTTTAAGAACAAAAAAAGATTAAAAATTGCTATTGAAGATTATTTATATATTATTTTTTACTTTGTTGAAAAATCTCATTATTGATCTTCAGATATCCAGGAATAGAATTGGTTAAAAATTTTAATTAGAGCGCTGCGTATCAATATCAAATTTAGAAATAATGCATTGACATACATATATATATATAATTATATATATAAATATATTGAATTTCAATTTTATTGTTTCTTTCTATATATATCTCTTATAAAATAAGCATCAACACTTCAAGCCATGAGATAACGGCATTTATTTAAAAATCCCAACGATAATTAAGCGTATTCTTTACACAATAAATTTTACAATAATTAATAACTAATTATAGTCCTGTTTGAATATCAGTATGCAAGATGCATCATAAAAGATAATTAATTTATTGGAATCTTTGTATATGGGGTCAAACGAAATTCAAAGTAAGTATTTATTGCTATGCCTCTAGCGCCCTTTATCAATCGCATTTGTTAGGGACTTTCCAAGACCAATTCCATTCCGTTTTGGGCTACCTGTTGATCGGCTGGCGAGCAAGCGTGCGATCCTTATTAAATCCACGCACTAAGGGCATTAATCACCATTTTCACGCGACGCGCCTGTCGCGCGGGTAGAGCACGGCGAAGGAGGCGAAGGAGGAGGGAGGTGAACGTGGTGCCTGCGGCGAGTGCTTCCTGGAAAAGTGCAGCGCCTGCGCCGCCGCGTGTTGACTAATGACGCGCATTTAGCAGCGATTAATGAATTTTATGGGCCACCATAATTTTATGGCACATCAACTGGGCCGGCGGCCGGTGGAAATTCCAGCGAATTTCCCAGCGGCCGAGCCATTGAAGAGGCCGGACTGGAAAAATGAAAAGCTGCAGTCTGCGGTTTTATTATCCTACCTGTTGGCCCGGCTGGCACCGGCGTTACGCGCACAATGGCCAAGGTACTTGAGATTTTATGGCCACATGCACACAGGCAGCAGGCAGCCTCTGTCTAGGTGCCCTCAAGAGTGTATTCAAATGCATTCAAATGCTAATCAAGTGCTTGGGCCGGTTGTGTGCCCTTAGGTTTGAATAGGGCGTTTGTATGACAGCTAATGTCTCGCATAATAGAAATCACCTACTTAAGAATCAAGTGCAAATTGTCCAAGCCAACCCACTTGAGACTTCAACTATAGAATCTGGATCACTGTACATGTGGATGTATGTCGCCGAGCGTGTAATCCTTGTATAATTGAAACAAAATGCAATTTGTTTTTACAGTTTGTCGCAGGCCCTAGATCCCATTTTGGGTTTGTTTTCATTTCACTGCCAGAGACAAGAGACGAGATATAAGAGACAAGAGACAGTGACAAGATTTGCTCAAAGGATTTGCCTCTGCCTTGGCTCTGTCTTCTTTCAGAAACTTCTTTCTTTCGCATACATATGGCTGCAGTCTCTCTTGGTTTATTTTTACTGCTGCTTAAACAATTTTCGCTTAAATTGTTTGTCTCAAATGGGATTTGGGTTTACCACAAGAGGTTTGGTTAAAGGATAACAATCATTTTGCGATTGTTGACAATTCGTGATCATTGTTCAACCGAGGGGGACAATTGAAGGAATGTTGTCATCTGTTTGCCTAACTGTTTACTTTCTTAATGGATCTATCCAAGCAGCTGCCAACGATCACAATTTTATTCTTAGCATGGGGCTTGGAAGGTCTTGAGAGTAACAAACCAGAACCTACTTAAGTTAATGAGTAATTCAAAATAATCTGAAGAAATAATATAAAATTTAATGTGGATAAATATGTATTTTGTATTATTTATAGAAGTTGCCTGGATAATGTATACGGTAAGCAAAGTAACAGCACGTTATATAGGGAATATAGGGATATAGTGGATATAGAGAATATATATATAGTGGATATAGGACTTTGTTTCCTTTAGGATTCCAATTCTTAAAATTGTTTATAAAAACGAGGTTATCAAGTTTGCTTAGTAGAATTATCGTCCAAATGTAATGTAATCTAAGGATATTTTCTGATCAGCATATGTTATGCTTAGTTATGTAACTTCCAAACTGTATTCAAAGGATATGCGTTAAATAATAGGTCAGCATGCTAGATTGATAGATGTCTATATTTTTGATTTTTAATTTTGAATACTAAGTACATCCTGGTAATATGAGGAGGCAGTCCTTGATCATTTGTCTCAGCCAAAGTGACTCCCACAAAGACCATTAAAATGCTCGAGTATAATTTAAATGCTTGTTCACAGACTATGTACAGGCTGTTTAAGTTTTTCCCATTCCCAGTCCAGGCACTTTTTATCCATGATAATCACGCCCGTACTGCTGCTTCTTCTTCTTGTTCTGTTTTTTTGGTAATGCATATTCAGATCTTTTCGGCATACCACAAACGATTATCTGCATCGAAGCACACTCATCGAAACTCGGCAGCGTCCTCTTCTTTGGGCACTGGACAGAGACAGCGCCGAACAATGGAAGCGGTTAAAGTACAAAGCATCGCACTTTATTAACTACTTGAGATTAAGCCTGATAAAGAGATAATCCCCGACGGTCGGCAACTAAACTCAAAGTGCACCGCATACTCCTACAACGCAAAGAGCGAGAACTCTCTCGAGCCGGAGGCACACATAGGTAGATAGGGAGAGAGAGTTCCAACATTTCGGTAGCTGTGCCAGTGTAATAAGCATAACAATATCGTTGTCCGCCCAATTGACAAGCCAGGCCGTGGCTGAGATATCTGGAGCGCTGCCGTGTAAAATAGATCACAGGTACTGTTGCTGTGGCTGCGGCTGTTGCTGCTCAGGTGAGATCAATAGCAGCCAGCCAAAGACATAGATGAGGCTTATCGCTTGTATTGACGGGCCACCGCCTCACCTCGACTCACCCCGCCTCGGAGCCAGCCAGACACGGCCGATCCATCCACACGTCACTGCACTCTTGCTTGGCATCACATCTCATCATTCCGTCAGCCGACATCGTCATCGCTCGCTATCTGGCGCAGCTGCCTTTGATCAGTGTAGCGTAATTTTAAGCCAAATTGGGCAGCCTTTTGGTGCTGCCGCGTTGCCTTAGGGCAACGGCTCTTGGCCTCATGCTGAGCTCTATTCGATGTCTCCTGACTGCTGTTTGGTGCCAATGTCCTGGTTCCTTTGGCGTTGGCTGCCGCACTCTTTCAATGCTTTAGTGTGAAGTTGTAACATCTCCTAGTTAGGGTGGCTTTACTGTACTTTCTCTCTCTCTCTCTTCTGTTTTGTGCTCGTTTGAGGCGTGGAGCTACTGCTGTGTAATGGGATTTACCTTTGATCTTTTGTCTATTCGCATATTTTATTAGCATTTATTGTTCTTTATATTTTTCGCAATTTTATATATATATAGAGAACATATGTTACATTATCTCTGCTATGCAGGATGTATATATATTCTGAAATTACTTGAAATTTGTAAAAAAATTTTAAAATGTTTGATCGTAGCTAATAAGGATCATATATACAATATATGAAATAATTTTATATATAATTATATACATATATAAAATTATTTAAAAAAATAATATATATATAAAATAAAGGATAATAATTAATAACTATATATATATATATATATATATATATATATATATGTATATATATATATATATATATATATATATATATATATATATATATATATATATATATATATATAAATTATAAATAAATCTTGATACTAATAGATACGTAAGCACATTCGATTATTGAGAGTTTGACTTGCATCAGAAAGCTTTTGAAGTGCATTGATGCAGCTAGAGGCATCGAGGCATTCGTTTGCGAAAGGCCAAATGAGGCATGACAACGCTTCAAGTGTTTATGCAAATGCGTTTTAACACCTTGCTGCACAAATATTATCTAACTGCTCACAATAATATTGATAATTTTTATAAATACCACAAGATGTGTGTGCTGGAAGGAGGAAGAGATAGAAACTAGAGAGACAGAGAGAGGTGCAGATGGCGATGCAGGTGGATATGGAGATGGGGAAGGCAAGTCTGAGTCTGCAAGAACTGAGTTCAATACATATAACTGTGGGGTGAACGTGAGGCGTAAATTAATTCTATTGAAGTCGCTTAGAGTTCCATGAAACGGCAGCCAGGCACGGAGACAACAACGGCCAACGGATCGCAACTGAAGCGCTGTGCAAACAGTTTCATTGGCTTGGAAAAAAGTGTTGAATCTGTTGCTGCTGTTGCTCGCTGTGTTTACTCGGTTGCAGCTTGGATGACCGTGTCGTGGACCGTGTTTGTTTGTAGACGCAGCCGGGCCAAGCTCATTATGCGATCGCGTTAAGCTGTGAAATTTATTGTTTGTCTAGCCATAATAGGGGGGGCAACAACAGCAGCCACAGCAGCCACAGCAGCCAAAGTTATGAGTCTCTAATCTCCGACTATTGACAAAAACTCAATACCAGTAGTTGTTGGCAGTTCGCATTGGCATTTATGAATTATGGAAATGGTAACTACGCTTAGAAGACGCCACTTGCTGGTCATGCTGGTCAGATAGAGCGCTGACTCGGACTCTTCGGACGAACAAATGTTTTATTAATGAAACGCTGATCATCAGCTGCATTTGTTTGGTGTGGGCAGCAGCAGCAGCAGCAGCAGCGACGTTGGCGAGTCTCTAAGCGAGACAAATTACCACATTTCAACACATACTCAAAACTGGCGCTGGACCTGCCCCCTACAGCCCATGTAAACGGTTGCAGACGGAGTCTGCGTCTGCGTCTGCGTCTGTGACTTGGGGTTTGAACCAAGTGGCCCTTTTGGCGCCCATTGCAATTGCGTGGCATCGGTTATTGTTGTTGTTGTTGTTGTTGTTTCAGCCTCGCTCGTTCGGTGGTCATTAATAAAAATGTTTTTGTTGCTTTGGGTTAACTCCCATAAGCCATAAGAAAAACAAACAAATGGACAGGCGATCGCTGGATAGTTGACTGCCTGACTGGTGGCCCAGACACATACGATCATCGCATATGTATATAGAGGTATATGTATATGTATATGTGGCCAGACCCCTACTTTAGGTCAAATAAGCCAAGTCAGCGACGTGAGCATGAATCAACCTGTCAAAAGTCTCGTTAACGCCAACAGCAACGATTTTCGTAGCTTGGCCTTCTTTTTTTGGCAGGGTCACAACGAATACGCCATGAGCTACAAGAAAAATGTTTTTAAATTTTACGTGGATACTAGAGCTATGTGAATATCATAAAGATAGTTCTTACAACTCTCTCCTTCTTTTTGTCTCTCTCTCTCGCTAGGGGAAAGATCCACCCTATATATATATATAATATATATACATATATCCCTTCTCTCTCTTTGTATCTATTTATCTCTTCATCTCTCTGTGTCTCTCTCACTCTCTATCTCTCTAACTCTCTTTCACTCTCACTATCTCTCTCTCTCCATCTCTCTTTCTCTTTCTCTTATTTTTCCCTATTCTTTTTTCAATCATTGCTAATGGGTAGTCAGCCAGGCCAGGCAGCCTGATCTCCTACACGACCTCTAAACGTTGTCCACAGCTTGAAACCCTAAGGGCCTGCCAAAACCTTTTTACAGCCAAAGAAGCAGGAACAACAACACAACACAATAACCATAACAATAAAAACAAAAGCTGGGAGGGAAATTTCATTAAATGCCACATTTGAGGCAGCCAAAAACTGGCGCCAGGCACAGCATCAGCGACAGCATCAGCAACAACAACATGAATGGCCCCATAGCCATATCCATGTTCACATATAATCTCGACAACAGAGCGCAACGCAACGAGAGCACGAACAAATAAGCAGCAATTTCTTCATGTTGCGAGCAAATTTGGCTGGAATGCGGCGCACGGCTGATGTGGGCAGGGCAGAGTCGGCAATGAAGTGCGCCGTCGCGCTGCTAAACGATCTTGCCACTGCCCGTCCACACCATGCCACACACACAGACACACGCACACATACAGAGAGGGAGAGAGACCTGGTTAAGGACGGGGCACACGCACGAACTACGAACTTGAAGCGGAGCCAGTTAACCAGGGTCTGGACTTTTGGGCCCTTCACTCGACCTGACTGCTGCTCAACAGCCGACAGTCGACTGGCGCTATCGTCGTCTGGGTCTTGGCCACGTTGTTGTTGTTGTTGTTGTTGTTGTTGTTGTTGAGGCGACTGCTGCTGTGCCCACACCGAATTCGGAGGTGCAAATACGTTCAGACCAGTCTCCAATTTGTGCTGGCAACTGATTATTCATGGACAAAAGTTGTTATATGCTCATGTTATCATGCCCATTACCCAAAGCGAAAAGGGACTGATTGCTAATATGTTATTTATAAGGTTCTATTATATGTTATTTAAAAATTCATTATATTTAATACTGAAATAAATCAAATAATATTCGTGGTGGAAAGCTTATTTAATTCTTAAATATCAAATTTAACAACTCATTGTAATTATATAATTATATATAAACAAAATTATTAACTTAAAAAAATCAATTTCAACTCCTAATTGCATCCTCTGGAGAATAGAATATATATAATAATGAATAATATGTCTAGATTTAAGATGTATATATATTTGATCTATTATAGATTTAAGATAAATATATATATAAATCTAGACGATAAAATATATATCTTGGATCTAGAAGATATAATATATATATATATATATATATATATATATATTATTATATTATTATATCTTCTACATCTAAGATATATATTTTATCGTTTAGATTTAAGATATAGGATCTCTTCAGTTATATCATCATACAATTGAGTACAGCTAAATTACAGGGTATATAACTTTCGTTACTTTTCATGAGTATACTATCTCGCTTTTACTTGATGATGATTTTACGTTTCTGCCTCGCTGCCCTGCTCTTGTCGCTGTCGTTGTCGCCGTCGTCGTCGTCGTCGTCGTCGGGGCCGTCGCCGTAGTCGAAGTCGAAGAGGAAATGAAATATTTGGCTGGCATAAAAGTTATCATTTTATTAAAAAGCAGAGGCAATCAACGCATTCACATATTAAAACCGATTCCCAGTCGACTTGTGGGATCTTGAGCCGAGAAATAAAGAAAGACCAGAGGAATCACGATAAGTTTATAGGTCGCACAGCACACAGACAGAGAGAAAGAAAGGCAGAGAGAGAGAAAGAGAGAGAGAGAGAGAGGGAGAAACTGATTCATTTTGGTTTGGGTCAGTCGACATTCGACTGCTGGAGACAGGGGCGTGCTTGGAAGACGTCGCGCCAGTCGTCGGTCTCGTCAACTGGCCAACTGTCTACACAATTTGGAAAATATATAAGGATACATGTTATGTGGGCATGCCGTTAAGGGCTTGTCCTAGTTAGGACGACATTTGGTGGGCGGGTTGGCAGCATATAGTTTCTGCCTTGATTGAAATAGTCTGTTTGAGCGTTGATTAATGCTCTACATAAACAATGCAGGAACGAGATCCAGTTTCAGCTGTGCAACACAGCCAGATGCAGTAGGCGTTATGTGTGCCTGTCATGTCGAAGTGCAGTTTCGTGTCAGTTTTGACTATTTAGTGGACTTTGCATTTGTGTAGACATAAACGTCCATTACTAGCGACTGGAGTTGGCCAGCTATCAGGCGCTGTCATCGCATCTCAGCTTTCATAACTCAATCACTGCCCATAAAACCATAAACAACTTTGATAACCCCACGGCATTTAGTCGGGGTTCATAAACTGCCAATATAAATGTTTAAATTAATTACAGTCTTGCCATCAAAGATATGAAATTGTCTATGCGAGACAGATCGGTCAGACTGGCCACCAGGACCCACCACGCGCCTGCATCGAGAGCTGCAGCTACAACTGGATCTGTGGAGCTGTTTGGCTGCATAAAAGACAAAACATTGAAATCCAATTAAATGACGGTCATTAAACTGCCAGCATGATGGTGCCACAAATCCATTTTTAATTGCTTATTTCATAAAAAAGAGAAAGACGCTGCGAACAGGTACTTCGCCTAGACAGAGGTGCATATTATCATATTAACGCGTCTGAAAACCCAAAAAAGCTTCGTTTCCCGCTGGCCACGGCCACGTCCATGGCCATCAAATGGAGCCCACACTTTATTATTGTGTCAATGCAGTTAACAAACAACAAATGGACAAAAAGAGAACCAACAGAATTTTTGATTGATGTCCTTGCCAGTCAAACGCTCGCCTAAACGGCTGCAATAAAAAATTTACCACGTTTGGGGCACTGCGGGCGGTACGTTGGCGCCAGTGATATATTTCACCCTTTTCTGATATGACTGCGAAGCGCTGGGATCTCGGCTGTGGCCAGCCCATACCAGAGCGGCCAGAAGAACTCTAAACTTGCCTGAGTATCTCACAGACAGACAGAGAGAGAGAGAGAGACAGAGAGAGTCAGACAGAGATGAAGGCGACATTCGCTGCCAGATACAAGCAAACGGATTGGAAACGGAATATAAAAAGTTGGAAATGTTAAAATTTAATTATGGGTTCAGTTTTTGGACTCTCAGCCTGAGACTACATGCATGTGCATCTATATGTATATACACACACCACACCAATATCACGACAATAAAACACTGCGTCCGAGTGGAGAAAAGTCAACAGAAATTTGTTTTTAATTTACAATTTAATATGCGTTATAAAAAATTGGTCTCAATGACGAGTTATAAATATTTATGAAGGCAGCGCCAGAAAGGCAACGGCTAAGGAATACCATCAAAAGTATGGGCTCACCCAGAATTTTTGAATGCTCTACAGGATCTACGTTGGCCAGACTGTGTGTAGCACATACATGTTAAGGAATGAGAAGAGGATTAGGTAAACTTATGAAAATACTAATATTATCTATGCCAATTCAAGATAATATAATATATTTTTCTATGAAAATAATTCTTAAATATTCCTATATATGTTGAAATGGAATTTTGTTTTCCTATTATATATTCCTATGTATATTGAAATTGTATTTTGCTAAGCTATTGACTACCGTTAAATGTATAAATATAAATAAACATATAATCATATATATATTTGAGTTAATTATATAAATATTAATAAATATGTAATTAGCAATAATTAGAAAAATCATAAGCTAAAGTTTTCAATCGCATTCGTTTCAAAATTCTTGATATAACGAGAATGCCCCACTCGAAGATTTCTCACATGTCATGTGGACACACTCCAAATTATTTGTCAAACATTTTCGTCTCGACTCGTTCCAAATACTAATGCCGCACACACACCACACGCACACACATCACACATCTTGGGGCTATCCTAACTCGACGAATTGCTGTTCTCGTAAATTGCCAAACTTGGTGCAACTGGGAGCCATCAGATCCATGTGAATGTGGATGTGGATGTGACTGCTCGTTGACTGTTTTGACATCGAGAGGCGTTCGTTGTCGCCGCGTTAGCGGGGCAGGGAGACGCCGCTCCGACTGCGCCTCATTATTTATTATGAATTCTATAAATATTAATGGATTTTTAAATGCAATTATAACAACTAATTAATAATGTGCATTTTAAATCGTCCCGGGCGAGCGAACACGGTCTGCGCCACCGTCTCCATTGGAGCATTTGACGTATTACCTGACGTATTTATTGCATGTTTTCTCGCTTCGACTTTGGTACTTTGTGTGTGTTGCCTCTACACTAACGGAGAGTCCTACAAATATTTGAAGGAATTTGTAATATTGCCCTATCTCTCTGAGATGGACTTGCTCAGTGCAAAGATGTCTTGATGTGATATGAAATAGTTAGAACTTTAATCAAGACCTAGATACACTGATCTCCCATTTTCCAACATTCAAACCTAAACTAAAGATAAAATCAGAAATTTTGGTAACGATATATAAGCAGGGTATTTGCTATTCGGCTGCTGGAATGTGACAAGTTATTTTTTGTTCGCTTGCTGCTGTTATGAAATGGGCAGCGAGTCCAAATGGAGGTGCGCGAAAAAATTAAACGAGAATGTCTGACAGAATTTATTTTAATTAGTGCGATGAAGTTGTGAGTGGCATGCCAAATGAGGGGCAGCCCAAGCGGCTGGGCAAGCTCGATCAGCTCATGGTCGATCGGGTCCATGCAAAACGCCTGTCAAATGGCCAAACGGGCAAGTGGCCAAATGCCCAATGGCAGTCGTTGATCAATGACAAACTCAAGCAAATCGCAGCCGCCCTACCACGACACAAAGATCACAGAGTAGAAGGCCGCCAGATGTTGTAGCAGGAAGAGACAGTAAACGATCGCTTGCACATTTGAGTTTGGTTGGCAAAGATCGCGATCGCGATCGCGAACGCGTTTGCTATAGAGATCGAGATTGAGATCTCGTATCGATTACATAGATCGACTTCTGTGCTCAGGTCAATTGCCGCTAGGCCAACGCAAAGGGAAGCCGCCGCCTGCGACGGGTCGGTCGTGTCGCGACGTTGTAATCGATATGGCGAAACGCTGGCAATCGATACCGCAGCCCGGAGAATGTATCTGAAGTAGCAATGTAATGTGTCCAGATGCCGAACTGCTGATAACAGAGCCCCGGTGGCGACGTCTACATGATCACAGCGATCAGTAGCCTCATCTCTCTCGGGCGATGGCACTTGTGGACGCCTGGCCCATAATGCGTCTAACAGATACTTATGGATTGCTGATCTTCTGACAGGCTCTGCCCAGGGTAGCCAGCTGAAGTGGAGCCTCACCACGTGAGAATCACATAGAATCACAGTAAAGAAGTGGATAGGAAATAGTAGAGAGAGGGGAGAGGGCCATTTCTTTTGGGATCGATCGAACGATCGAAACAAACATCTTAACAAATTATAATGCCCAGCACTGGGTCGATCGCTCGGTGGCTCATCGTTAAGTATCTCAACTAGTAGCCGCTAGGCAGCCACGAGAAGAGATCATCTCAACGACAGTCCATCGATCACTCAAAATCGAGTCTGACCCATGCTGGTGTTGCTTTTTCAGATTCCTCTTTTTTGGCTACACTTTTTCTCCTTCTCTTAGCGTTAGCGTGGTAGAAAGCGTGATGGAAAATTAAATCATCGTCGTGGCTTGGGTCTGGGCTGTTGTTGTTTTTTATCTTCAGTTGCCCTAATGATGCCCAACGCACCTTGAGCTGCAGCTTAGTATTTACCCAAAGATCTCTATCAGCGAGTTAACTCGTTTAGCATTTAGTTGCAGGCGCCTAAAATGCAGCGACGCCGACTTCGACTGCAACTGATACTGAGACTGCGGCTGGGCCTGGGCCTGGGACTGGGACTGGGACTGAGACGGAGACTGGGACTGGCAGTGGAACTGACGACTTATCGCATAGTTTGCATCTTTATGCTTGTTTTTCTCAGGATTCGGGGCTGGGCAACGCCTCGCAGTGCGGCTTATTAGGCGCAGACAGTGTCGTTTATATCATTTATATTATTTTATGATGTTCTTTTTGTTGTTTTCATAAATTATGTGTAACTTGTTGTAGTATTTATTGATGCTCGAGCAAACTGTTCGTGCAGGTGACAATCCGTACAGACACACTGCGGACTGCGGACTGCGGACTCCGGACTCAGCCTTTCTCTGCGTATGGGTTAATTAGGGTTATCCATGATTTATTGATATGTCGTGCCTCTAGGGGCAGCATAAAATGCAACCTGTCTGCCCATTGATTATGGCTCCAATAACCACAATGTTGATGGTCTTTTAATAAACGCATTTCGTTAGCCATTTGTTGATGTCCAAATATGTATGTAGGTATATTTTAATTAGCCCTCAGATTTGACGTGGCCTGTCCACAGCCCATGTGGGCTGGGCTGTTGCCCGCAGCAGCTGAGCTTCTGCTAGCCTCGGCCCGTTCACCTCTTCAGCTGGCTCTTCAGTTGGCAGTTGTCTAACGGTAGCCGCATCAAATCTCTTATCACAGCCAAACACATGTCGCCAAGCAGCTACTGTCCGGGCGCAGATGCACAGTCGGCAGATAGCGGCACACAAAGGACTGCAGCATCTCGGCGGCTGGCGGCTGGCGGCTGGCGCCAAGCGCTCCTTGAGAGTGCCCGCTGCCAGCCACTTGTCGCGTCGCGCGACAACCAACAATAGAATATTATTGCTGCAATTGGCGACCGCTCACGTCTCTTTGTCAGGTACAAGCCCGCAGAACATCTCAAGTTGATTTGGAAATGAGAAATCGCCTGGCCACAGCTCAGTTCACACCATGGCCGAGTCGCCTCTCAGATCTTCTGTCCGCTCTGTGGGCGTTGTCGCTGTCGCGTCGACGACCTTGCCCTCTCTCTTTGCCTTGCCGATTGCACCGTTTAGTGACGCAATTACACCTGACTCAACTGGTCTGGTCTTAACTGTCTATCTGGCTGATAAGCCATAAAAGTGCCTGCAGCCCAGCCCAGCTGCTGCCCAGCATCCAGTTGTCCAGTAGTCCAGTAGTCCAGTCGACTGTCTGAGCCTTTGTTGCCGATTTCTTTGTCGGTTCGCGCTGCAAGCAGGCGTGAAACGTTTCGATTTCATATCTTTTGTTCGCCTCCCTTTGTGTTTTTGTCAAATAAACTTTGCGCTGGCTATTTGTACAAATATATTTTACGATGCACTGGCGCCCGCCGTCCCATAAGCAGTCAACATATGCAGTAGTCTGGGAGTGAATTTGCTGGCTGCTGGGCTGCAGGCTGGTTGGCTGGCTGCTTCACCGGAAATATGCCGTCTACGCTGTCAAAAAGTGCTAATTTGTCCGAAATGCGGCAAGCGAATTCGCATTGCGTTTAGCTGGAATCCTTTCTAGTCCGTTTGCAGTGAACTCAAGCTCGAAATTATTTGCCTCCGTCGTAGCGCTTGAGCTGAAGTGCAAATTGTATTGGAGACATTCCCATGAAAGTGTCGCCATCGCACAGGAGACGTGACGCGACTCTGTGCATAGATATCATGTATTATGTACATCGTATGTATGTATGTGTGTGCATGGAGATCTATATTTGCATAATTCTTCAAGATCAATGTCAATGCCAAGATACTGTCATGATTTTGTTTCTTAAGAGTTTCAAATTGTATTCAGACATGGAAACTACTTTTCAAAAAAATACATCATTTCGCGTTATCTAAAATAAATATTATAAAATAAATAAAGACGAAAATTGCAGAATAAGTTTATATATCAAAATATATGTTTATTATATAAATAAGAAAAAAGCAAGTAAGAAAACAAAGTACGAAGAATTGTAAATCTGAATAGAATTGTAAATCTGCAAACTTTTGAGCTCTACATCCAAATTTTGGGAGATATACATTAGTATTGTCAATGCCAAAAAGACTGGAAGCAGTAATAAAGCATAAGGGCTATCCCACAAAATACTGAAGTTAAACAAATTTAATCTTTCGTAGTTCTTAAGAGTATTTTTTAAACATATAGGTTAAGTGTACGAAGAGGTTTTTATGTTCTAACTTTTATGCTAAGTAAAATCTAAAAATGATTTTTTGTTCTCAACGTTGTTATTTTGTTAGTTAATAAATCTGTAAATTTTGTTTTTTAATTTTTGTGCAACTATCATTTATTCGTTGTCTAAGAAAAAAAATCATTGCTGTACGAAGACATTTTTGGTCCACTGTACATACAATGGCGAGCACTTATGGATGCGTATGGAAGTCGACCTTAAACTGCTTATAAAAAGTTTTTGGAATTCAATTCATTAGATCAATTTAAATAAGCAACTCAAAAAACATTATGCGTATTATGTTTAAAAACTAAACATGGATATTTTTTCATCTGTGATAGATATACTATAATACATACATACATGTATGTATATGTTTTTGTTCGATATTCAGTACTTGAAGTGTTTAGCGGACAAGCGGATGGACAGACTGACAAGGAACATTGTACAATACCAATATGTACCAATATATACTCTTTTCATGGCGAGAATAGGTGGATATAGGAATACATATTGAGATTGATTGCATTACAAAAGCTGACTTCACCCCGAATAGAAAATCCTTCATATATTAATTTCGTATATCGAGTATTTGCGTGTCAATAAATATGATCCTGCTGTTTTCGTAGCATTCGACCTTGCTTTATGTTCCATCAGATATACTCAGTCCATATGGAACATACCTATGAATCAGAGGAAAATCAGAAAATCACATTAAGCCTGCTTCCTGTCGTGACTGCTGACTTGAGATTAGGTTCCGGGGAATGGCGCAGCAGCGACTGTGATTAGAAGCAATTTCCAGTGCTGACAAGCACTAATCAATAGTTCAAAGCCTGCACAGACCCAAAATGTATAAATTTTCGGGAAACTATGGCAAGCAATCTGGCAAATAAACAGCAACTGGCAGTGGAATTTCGAAATTTCAAAATTCCGAAACGGGCAATTAACAAGAGCAACAAAATTTATGTTTCACCTGTCTGCATAAAATACATAAATACAAAATGCCAGACAATGCCAGCAAGAGCCAAGATGGTGGCTAATTACACGGCACGAAAAACGGCGTATGCCCAAAAAGAAACATATCCAGACCCAGTCCCAGTCCCAGTTGCAGTCCCACTCACAGACCCAAAGACCCTCATGAGCAAATCGAGGAAAAGAGGGAGAAATGAAAATAGCAATGGGCATTTTTCCAGCCGTCTACTTTGGCTTCTGCTTTTGCTGTTGCTGCTAATGCTGCTGCAGACAGGCGCGCTGTGGAAAATCTCACTTCTGAATTACAAAGCATGCCACATTGAAGTCTGACTGACAGTGCAACAGAGCGGGATGGCGGAATGCCGGAATGGCGGGACAGCGGCAGAGGGAGCGAAAAAGCCAGTGGCGCAGAAAAACACTGCGGCTGATGAAAATCAACAGTGCTAAGCGTTAACTTCGCCACCAGCTGCCCAGCACGGTCCACACAATTGCTGCTGCCACTGCCACTAGCGCTGCCGCTGCCGCTGGCTCTGCCTCGGCCTCTGTCGGTCTGCCTCTGCAGCTAACAGCTTCGTTTTCCTCTCGCATTTTCACACAAAATGGCGCACGATCGTCGCCAGAGCGAGTGCGCCATAGTCGAAGTCTCAGTCACAGTCTCAGTCGCAGCCGCAGTCAGCGTAGGCGTAGGCGTAGGCACAACCAGCCAATCGGGTTGCGCCGCTATTCAAACCGGTTCAGCAGGTAGCTGCTGCTGCGCGCCTCTGTAGCTGGAACCGGCTACGACGCGCACGCAGCTAAGCGACTGCTTCGCTCAGCTCTAGATCAGTTGGTTGCGAAACGTCGTGCGTGCCAGAACCTCGAGCGTAGCGCTAAAGCAATACCCATTACAAATAATACCAAGTGAAGTCTCTTTGAAGTGAAGTGTTCTACTCCATCCACAACTGCAACATGTTGTCCATGCACGAACTTATGGATATGCAAATGCAGCAGCAGTTGGCCCATGAGATATACCGCCAACAGATCATGCAGCGCATACCGGGTAAGTCTGCGATAGATAATCCGGCGAGCTACTTGGTGGCTGCCGACGGCACATAGATAAGATCAGGAGCAGAAAAGCTAAAGTAAATGATCAAAGATGAATGTAGAATATTACATGTATTTGATGTGTGGTCTGATTGAAGGCTCCTTGAACTGAGCCCATCCCAAGTGAGGTTAATATACCTTGCCTACGCTTACTCTTAATAGATCTGTCTAGAATGATGGCATATATACTTGCTTCAGATACACTTATTCAAGAGCATATAGTCGTCTGCACTTTGGGTACAGACATAATTTATCTTCTGTGCAAATCGATAAACCATTTTCGAACAAGTCGACAGGCAGCTAACGAAGTAACCAAACAACTTCTAAGCAAGACGCTCATCACACACACATTCCAACCCGCAGATCCCTTTCCGGCGATGCTTCCACTGCACATGGCGCAGCCGCAGCAAATGATGATGCCCAGACGGCCGACGTTGCCAGGCGTGGATGCCAAGCTGGAGAATAACGAATTGTGGCAGCAGTTCCACCAGATTGGCACCGAAATGATCATCACCAAGAGCGGCAGGTAAGATTCCCAAGAACTGTGCCACATCCTATGCAAATAGGCGAGGTCGTCTATGTATTCTAGAACTTGAAAAGTCAAGTGCACCGCGGCCTATGTCAATATTTGCCATGACCTGGCTCGCTCTCGGTCTCGCTCCCACCCTGGCCCTGGCCGTGGCCGTGGCCGCGGCCTAATGTGGCGCCTAGCGATAATTCAAAACGCAGCAGGAGCTCGCTCGTTGCGCCGGCGACGGACAACAGTGACAACAACAAGTGCGGCCGCAACCGCCGTCCTGGCGCCGGCTCGCTCATAAAACAGAACAAAATCTGTGCCCAGCTTTGACAATGCTGCGAGACGAAGATGCCGACATGCCCGGCCCGGCCCGGCCCGACTTGGGTTTCTACCTGCGTTTTCACACGTTTGCCCACAATGGATCGCTTTGTTGGGCCTCGAGTATCTTATGCATAGTTTCTGATAGCTACCGACTACCGATCGCAGCCCGTTCGAAATTAACATAATTATGAGTTGGCCAGCTCGAGCGGGTGTGCGGGTGTGCGAGTGTGCGAGGGGGGAGTTGATGCAGTGTGTCCACTTTCTCGGCTCATTAGGCATGCATTGAGTGCTCGTAGCGCCACATTTGGAAGCCGTTAAGCTGCATGCCCGACAGATCAGATCTCAAATAATTGTTTGGCGCCGTGCGCCCTGCAATTAATCATACGCACCTCAATAGAAGCCCAGTGCATTGTCTTGGGTCCGATGGGCCCGGACTCGGGTATTTGTTTTCGTTACGTTTTAAATCGGTGCAGCGCTCGATCGCGCCCTCCCTGCCTACCCGCTGTTCATAATTACACACTTGTTAGGCCGGGCCACAAATCAAAGTGCCAGGCGACGCCTTCTTTGCGCTTAGAAGGAGAACCTTGATTTACGAGCTGACCACAAGCAAATACTCGGATGAGCCCCTTGTGCCTTGGTCCACTTAATCAACTTCTATTATTGTGGTTCTCTTGCAGACGCATGTTCCCCTCGATGCGCGTTTCGCTGAGCGGCCTGGAGGAGGACACCAGCTACTGCGTCCTGCTCGAAATGGTGCCCATTGGCGACTGCCGCTACAAGTTCTCTGGCTCCCAATGGGTGCCAGCTGGCGGCGCCGAGCCCCAGAGTCCACAGCGCATGTACCTCCACCCGGACAGTCCGGCAACGGGCGCCCACTGGCAATCCCAGGCGCTGCTCTTCAACAAGGTCAAACTGACGAACAACACACTCGACAGCAATGGACATGTAAGTGGCATTAACCTCGCACCACAGTCTGCCGATGACTAATGAACTCATATATCTCAAACAGATTGTCCTGGCCAGCATGCACAAGTATCAGCCACGTCTGCACGTCATCCGGAGCAGCGAGCTCACCCAGTTGCCCTGGGCACCGCAGCAGGCATTCGTGTTTCCGGAAACGGAGTTTGTCGCCGTCACTGCCTATCAGGTGGGTAACCCATGAGACTCTTCATTCAGCAGATAGCAGATAGACGCAGCCACGGGCGGTCAGCGACCAATGGTCGCCCGCATGCGCAAATCCACTTGAGTCGTTGATTGTCTGCTGCATTGACACCAGTGCTCAAGTGCTTTGGTGCAGCGTCTGCGACATCTACTCAGGGACGCCAGGCAGCTCGGATTACAGCATCAAGTCTAACCGAAATCGTGTCTCTTTCTTGCCTTGCAGAACGATCGTATTACCAAGCTAAAGATTGACAACAATCCGTTTGCCAAGGGCTTCCGCGAGTCCGGCCAATCGCGCTGCAAGCGCAAGCTGAACAGCAGCGCCAACTCCAGTGCCGACTCCGAAGACGAGGGCTCCAGCGTGAGCAGCTGCGACTCGCCCCAGGCCAAGCGCCAGCGCTCGGACTTTGAAGTGGACTCGCAGCGCAGTCTGTCCCCGGCATACTATCCGGCTAATGCTGTTGCCGCTGCTGGGCCACCAGCCCTAAGTCCGCCCTTGCATCCGTATCGACATGCGTTGGGCTATGCGCCGGGCGCAGCTTTCTTACAAGCGGCTTACTTTGCTGCAGCGCCTCCAATGACAACGCCCACATTTGTGCCCACACCAGCGATGGCTCCAGCGGCAACTGCAGCTGCTAGCGCATCGCCAGCATCTCCAGCCGCTGCCACCACTCCAACCAGTTCGCCGCGTGCAACAACCTCCACGAAACGCAATAGTTTCAGCATTTCGGCTATTCTGGCCTATTAGCCGCAACCGCAGCCGCAGCCGCAGCCGCAGCCGATGACGATGACGGTGTCGCCCCCATTCAAGCTTTTGTTGTGATTACAGTGTGCAGTATATGAGCCTTAAGTTGTAATGTGTTAATTAGTTGTAAGCGAAAATAAAGCGGTTTCAATATAAAGCGTTCGATAAGTCTTTTCCCTTTAATGTATCGAAGAGCCGAATTCGATTGTTTGGTCAATCGATAGTTCTGCCATTCATCGCGTGCAGGCCCCACAGCCTTCGCCGCTTCCGTTTTTACAGGTTTTGCAACTCGAAACAACTTTGGCGGGCCGCAAAGCAAATTAATGTGCTCCATCAACGCCAGCGCCAGCGCCAGCCCCAGCGCCAAGCCAAGCCAAAGAGAATGCCTAAAACGAACTCCGGTAGTAGTTAAAACAATTCTCGCAGATAAGGCATCCATTATGAGCAGCGATTTGACGGCTTCGAAGGCGTTTGGTCTTTGCCGAACCTCTCGACTCTCGACTCTCGACTGTCGTCTGTCGTCTGATGACGCAGAAGCTGCTTCAGCTGCTGCTGTTGCTGTGCATCTCTTTGCGGCTTGTGAAATTTCAGTTTTTATCGCACCTTTTATGGCCGTTAGCCATTGGGAATCGGGAGTCGGGCAACTGGAAAGTGGGGATCGGATCGGATCGGATCGGATCGAATGGTGTGGCCATTGCATTACTATCGCGTCGAATGCGACAAATCTGTCTGTGGGACGGCGGCTGCCTTTTTGGCCTGCATAATTGGCCCGATAAGCCAGCGGGCGACATGCACGACGCATGCGTTCGGTCCATGCTGGAGGCCCGGCCGGCCAAACGGTGGCGCCAACCGTTTTCAGTTTAATAACTTTAATTAAGTTTCATAGGCTAGGCATTTTGGCTTGATTACGGCTGAGTTCAAACAGCTTCTAGCCTTTGCCGTCCCGCTCAACTCAAATATTCATTGAACATTCATTTCGCTTATTCGCTCGTCATTTGAAATTCATTCACAGAAATCTCTGCATATTTTATGCAATTTATTTTTGGCCAGCGCGAAATAATTCACTGACTACACGAAGTTTGGACATTGTTTTCGCGTTGCTTTAGCTAATTTTGGTCGTTTGTTTTTTTTTTATTTTTATTTTTTTTTATCATTTTATCATAATCTTGGATTTTGTCACATCAATTTGGTTTTTAAATTTTGGAGCAATTAAATTATCTGATTTGCGCGTTTTCACCCAACAAATGCTGGCGGCGGCATCAGCGCCTTGGAAGTGCTTATTAAACGCTCTGGGCCTTAATTTGTTGGGCTTATGAATATATGTACATAACTATGTATATTGTATTATATTGTATATTGATTTCGCTGTTTTCTTGTTAAAAACAGTGGCAAAAAGCGTCAAAATTCGTAGATTATGCGATAAAAATGCAAATGATTTCGCTCACGTTTCTAATTTGTGTTTGTTTTAATATACTTAATGAATTTTTATGTGTATGTGTATGTGTATGTGTATGTGTATGTGTATGTGTGGGCTGTGCTCTCCTCTGTAATCCGGTTTTGCGGTCAAAGCTGTTCATAATGATTATTCCGATAATGATGCTTTATTGTTTTTGTTTCTTCAGCTTTTGTAAAGGTGTTGCTCGGTTCGTACGTGATCGCTTGTTTTTATGTTACTAAATATAATATATGCAGATGATTCGACTATAAAACTGTTGTCGTGCCTGGCTTAACGATTCGAACGAAAAACGAAAACAAGAAATGAGCGAAATATTTAATTAAATATGAGATTAAGTCCAAACTGGTTATCGAAATTTGAATATTAGCGGAAATGGCAGCGGGTGTGTGTCTTCGCTACACAGTCGATGTTATTGTATTCTATCTCACAAGATGGCGCCACCTAGCAGGGGACAAAACAAATGTGCTACACGCACACTGAAGCGCAATATGGCGGGTATATAATTAAAAGGCTTATTTGAAGAAACCATTACGAAGCATAATATGGTTTAGGGTATATGTATCTAACATAAAATTTGACGTGCTTAAGCTCGCTTAATTACTTGTATTTCAATCAAGCAACTCTACAGTTTTCTATTTATGGTTTGTGTATTGGCTATATTACATTCGGATCCACAAGATGGCGCCAGTGCCATTCAACAGCTGACCAGCAACTGAACGAACACAAAAACTAGCACCCTGTATAAAGCAATCGCGGTGCCTTTTAAATAAATCTCATTTGGTTTATTTAAAATGCAGGTAATCTTCACGACATTATGCAGCCAGTTTGGCCAGCTCCTCTTGCAGTTCGGATGTATCGATGGGGCCCTTCGATTGGTCCTTGGCGCCGGCCAGGACGGCCGCCAGGAGACGAGGACAACTCTTCTTGTGCATGAACCAATGCAGGCGCTGGCACTCGCGGTCGCAGTACTGGACCGCCTTGCACTTGGAGCACTTTTTGTCGGGCTTCTCCTGGCCACACGTACTGCAGTAGCTGCACTCGTCCTGCGAATGGCAATGGAATGGGAAACCCTTAGCTCTCAGAATTTCTATCAATATTTCCGCAGACTCACCACAAATCCGCGCAAGCCGTTGATGGCATTGCGCAGGATAACGAGTGCAGGAGGCGCATCCTTCGCACCCAGTCGCGTGGCTATCTGGCGAAAGATCGTGCACTCGCGGTACGGAAACTCTCGTGCGCATTCGCGCACGGTAAACTCGACGTAGTCCAGCTGGCCGAGTTTGTTCTCCTTGAGGACGCGCTTGATGAAGACTTCGATGAAGTCGCTTTTGTTGACTTCGCTCTCGTCGGCCTTCTCCTTGTGTTGGGCCTTGAACTGATCCTCGCAGCGCATCAGCTCGCTGACGATCCAGCTCAGGTAGTGGAATTTGAAGGCGAGCAGCTCGTTTATGTCGTGGGTCTTCTGCATTTCCTTCTCGCACATCAGCGACAGAGCCTTGCGAAGATTGGGCAGTATCTTGAGCAGACCCAGCGACTGGGCATTCAGCGTTATGCGAACGGGATGCAGATTGATTTCGGTAACAAAGGTGTGGAACGCCCGTAAGAGCACGACCGGAATGTACGGCTCCGTCTGCTGGCCATGCACCTGTGTGTAGTACTCCAGGCTGGCGCACGTCACGTAGTTGTTGATGGTCTCCACGCACGAGTGATTGCCCACAAAGGCGGCCATCTGCGAGGCAGTGCGATTCACGCTGTTTATACTGTTCGGATTGATACCCGCATCCAGGAGCTGGCGGCACACGTGCGTATTGCCGGACAAAGCGGCGAAGTGGAGCGGCGTGTAGTCAGCGCCATGTTGATTCAGATTGATATCTGCCCCCTGTTGAGTCGACATATAAGTAAGTGTACTGCAAACTCCATCTCCATTTGCTGCCTTACCATGTCCAATAGCTGCTGCACTGCCTCCCTGTTGCCTTTGAAGCTGGCGTGCGCTAGAATGGACATTCCGCTGTCGTCCACGAAATTGACGCCGCCTTTGAGCTGGGCCAGCATTTGCTTGAAGCCGCTGGTGTCATTCTTTGAGATACGTTCGATAAGCTGTAGCTGCACTTCGTCCAACTGCGACTTTTTGCCGTCTTCACTCATGATTTTCGATTTAAGTCAGGAAACTGGGAAACGAAAAAGTGGAGTGACAGTGTGTACACACTTCGAAACAGTCATCACATTTTCGATTGTTCGGTTTCCAACACTAAATCGATAGCAAACTAGTACGGTGTTCCTTAATAGAATAGTTTCAAAGTTCTATTCACTAATAATAAATTATATACTAGAGCAGCATATGATAAATATTTATAGTGTATTTTATAAATGTCCTTATGTACGATATACATCTATGTCTATATGCAATATATATTTTGCCTAAGCAGCGTACCAATTTTTATGGGAAAATTCGGTTTGAACTATATGGTCTGCCTGCCAGTATTGAGAACGTAAAATTTAGTACGTTTTTAGCTGCCGTTGCGAGTGGTGGTTGCGCGTGTGTTGCGGCTTGTATACTGTGGTGTATGTTTTTATATTTTTAAAACACAAGCCCCGTGTAAATGCTTCCGATGTATGAAGCCTTAATGCAGAAAAGCAACCATTAACGAATTTAATAAAAGGCAGCAAATACGATACGCGAGTTATCAAGAAATCGCTGCGAAAAAGGTGATAAGCGCGCCATTGGCCCTGCTTGTGTGTGTTTGTTTTTTTTTTTGTTGTATTCGAGGAAATTCATGTTTTTGCTGAAATTCCAATGCAGGAATAATCCACAAATCCACCCTAAAAATCCATTGAGAAATAATAAAACTGTGTGCATATAGCAAAACAGATAAGCGCGCAAAACAGCAGCAGCAACAACAACTGCAGCTGGAACTGCGTGACTAAAAGATACCCATTATTTCCATGCAATATTAATGTGAACATAAATTGAATTGTTATCGCTGCCTCTGTGGGCTGGCATGAATCAAAACATATGTTTAATAATAGTAATAGTAGTAAACAAATGAATTATATTATGGGCATATGTTTAGTCAACAGACTGCTGTGTGTGTGTGTGTGTGTGTGTGTTGTGTGTTGTGTGGGTCAGCTACCCCTTCTGCAATTGCTGTAGGGTATTTCAAAGATAAGTGACAGCCAGATAAGGCGATGCAGATAAACAAAGCCTCAGTGCGATGACGGTAACACACATACATGCAAGTGTGACTGTGTGACTGTGTGTGTGTGTGTGTACAATACAATAAAATTATTAATAAAAGAAACTCGCGCAAACTTTTGGCTGTTCTTCCTCCTCTCTCTCTCTCTCTCTCTCTGTTAACTGGCGGCGAGAGTGAAGGGAATGAGGCTATCTAAAATGTTTACATGTGGCAGCGTGGCGAGGAAAATTGCCTTTTCCTACTTGCTGCGAGCATTGGCCTTGCGGTGATTGCACATGTATATACATGTGTGTGTGTGTGTGTGTGTAGTTGTTTACTAATTTCGATAAGTTTTAGTTTCGCACCATTTCCTGCGCACAAGCAGCTCTCAACAGAACAAACACACACACACACACACACATGCACAGTGAGACACATGGCAAACAGCCTCGGTGCAGATCACCCCCCGCAATGCAAATGTTGCTAGCATTTGTTAGTGTTCCCACTCTCTGTCTCTCTTTTGTTCTGTTAAAAAGAACTGTTTACTCTGTCCACTATGTAATCCTAGCAGCTGTTGCTGTCACAATTTATTAACCCTTAGAGATAGCATGAACAACAGCACAACAGGTGCAGCTCCTCAGCAATACGCGGAGAGCAGCTGCTAATGCCTAATGAATCCCATTCCCATTCTCCTTTACATTTCAGAGTGAACAAGTGCAGAATAGAGTGAAACGCAACCGCAAGTGATAAAAAAGAAAAAATCTATAAAAATACCAGAAGAAGAAGAGGAAGTTGAATATATATTTAATAAGCCACATTTGTAATAAATTAATTAATAAAATGGGCAAACTGCTGAGTCTTTTGTCACGCGATGACTCGAACTGCTGCGCCGCCAAATCCTACGATGTATTCCTAGACTTTGAGAATGCCGCGCCCACGGATACGGAGCGGGAGGTGTACGATGAAGTAGAGCGTGTGCTCAAGGAATCGGAAGTCGTTCTAGATGAGATACAAATCTATAAGGTGAGTGCGTCATCAACCCGTTTTCCAATCATATCGAACCGGTTGCGGTAATAAGTAGCTAATGGTCGTCGAGAACTAATTGCTGTTCTTAATATATTCACTAAAGAAACTATTTAAAATTTAGCTGCGCTCTTTCTCTCACCCTCAACTGATAAGTTGAAGCGAGCGCGCAGTAATCAAATGACAATGTGCGAAAATAACGGGGGGGCAGACAGCAAATTGAGCATTTAACCTTTGCCAACATCGTCAACAGTTATTTGATCTCGCTCCTCTCTCTCTCTCTCTCTCTCTCTCTGTCAGCAAACTAACGCTCTTTGAGAACAGTGTTGCCAGAGTTTCATCAAATGCCCATTCGGCAATACATGAATACTCTTGACAGAGTCAATCAAAGAGCAGCCTGATAGTGCGATTCGAGTCGAAATGGCTCAGCTGAAACACCATTTTGGAATATAGTATATTATCTGACCCCCATATGTTTACTTGGTTGCGTTTTAAAATCATTAATGTTGCGCTAAAAGACTGGCAACACACTGCTTGGCTGACTCACAGCCGTGCCTATGCCTGCATGATCGAAGCCCAATCGGAGCTCTTCATTTCGCTGCTGTGCTTTTTACGTCAGTCACTGCTGCGAAGTTCTTGCGGTTCGCTTTGCACGCCTTTCTTAAGGCGGGATTAGTCATGGATTGTTGTGACGCCTAACGTTTATGTAATTGTTGTTGCTGACCTTTGCTAAGCTAAAATTCCAACTCGAATTCGAGCTCGAATTGGATTTTGGTGTCGTGGTGCGAAATATTAATTGGCTTTCGGCCAAGCTAAATGAAATTTCTGCCCAGAGCGTTAATCAACGTAAATGAACTGGAAAATGTCAACCAAATGAGCTCATTTCCTTTGTTTGTGTGGGTATGTGGGCGTGTGTGTATATGTGTGTGTGTGTGTGTGCAACGGTAAAAGTGACCAACATACAACAAAGACGACCTCGTAACCATTTTAAGCCTTTGAAGCTCAAGCTGCGAGTAGAAGCGCCCACTCTCCCCCAGGGAACTACTTGAAATGCGCTCAATTCTTTTTTCATTGCAATTTTTAGTGGAAGCATTCGCGGCTTTGGGCTCCCGCAGACTGTGGGTGACTGGTGAGTGGTGAGTGGTGAGTGGCGAGTGGTTTGGGTGGTGGACTGGTTACAGAAAGGCAATAAACTGGTTATGTGCCCCATGTACACAGCCTGCTCCCCGACAACTCCTCCTTTAAGATTCCTGACACACAAATCTTTGGCCTGCCGCGCTAAATATAGCAAAGCATAAAAGGAAAAGCTTCACGTTCTGCACTTTTTGCAGCTATAAATAAAGTGAAAACTGCGCCTAGCTAAAAGCGGAAAAGCAGAAGGCGAAAGACATGAACGATGCAATACTCTTACACTCATATCGCAGTATACCGCCATGTAGAAATGTATATGACAATATATTGCAGCGATTGTAGTGACTTATCACTTTTTTAATCAACTCCATAATCGATGCGTGGCAACATTTTGATAAGATATATCGATATTGATCAAGTTGATAAGAGGGTGAAGTTTATGTCATTAAAAGTAATATTAAATGCATGGCCCATCCAGAGTTATCTAAAATCTCTAATAATGTCAGACTTGTCTTAGATTTGTTTTATTTTGTATATCTTTTGTTGTTATTTTGATAAGGCAAAAAGCACTTGAAGCAGTATTGAGCACTTCTGCTAAAGCCTCTTTCCAATTAGTTGGCGAATCTATCGTAGCTCAGAATTTTCTATTGTCGACTGGCTATTGTGGTCGAAACAGGCAGACTAAATCAACAAATGCGCCTTTTGTGTGTACTAAACAACAACAACAACAACAACAAGAACCAGCAGTAGCTGAGGGAAACGGAGCAGTTGCCAGTTGCCAATGAATGACGACAACAATAGTAACTGCGTTAACTAAAAGGCAAGCTCATTGAAAGCGCTCGATGTCAACGACAATAGCAATATTAACAACAAAAACAACAACAACATTTACGACAACTAGAATGACAATATCCGCCAACAACGCGCACCTCTAACAATAATGATCATAAAAATAATATGACAGTTGTGAAATATAGAACGAGATTGGGGCCCAGATAACAGTTACACCAAATGTGTGCCAAAAGGTGTAAAAGCCATTGAAACCTGATGAACTATTCCAATTAAACTATTTCCTCTTAATAAAGGGGTTAATAAAAATATGTTTATATATATATATATATATATATATATATATATATATATATATATATAAATATATATATATATATAAATATATATATATATATAAATATATATATATATATAAATATAGCTGATATCTGGCTTGCTGCACTTCCAGCTCTAGTTCCACTTCTACTTTGTATTTTCAATTCCATGCGTATAGGTGAATTTGGCATCCAAGACAAGGGGAATTACTCTCATCTCGAGCATTATTAAAGTTCAAGATTGGCTTTGGTTTCCCAATTCCTTAGTTCAATTAATTTGAATTATAATTCTGCATATATTGCAAAGCTAATTCTACATCAAAATTGAAAATGTCTGCAAATGATTTTAGATTCGTGATAAATAATAGCTAAACGTTTCAGATGTTAAGCTTGTTCCCTCTGAGGTTTTAATCACGACAATTCAATTCATTGATTAACATTTGTCAATATGTGTCATATATATATTGTCGATATTTGCCCTTGACCCCCACTTGGTTAGCATATAGTGTTAACAGTTTAAATATAAAATGTGTGAATTACTGGCTTTGGTTACCACAATTCAATGACAATGATTCGCATTGCCCATGTCTGTATTTTGTATATTATATATATATATATATATACATACATACATAATCCGAGTTCAATGAGTTCAAACGCCAGTTTAGTCATCAAATGTGAACGAGCATTAAGAAATTATTTACTGGGGCATTCAAATACGAGGCGTGTGGCATGATCAAGTTGCTCGAATGGAAACAAAGAGACTATTTTAATATTTAATATCAATGATTCCCATGGTAACTATGAAATACACGTACTAATGCCATCATAAAATTAGAAAAATATTAAGTACTAAGCAATGAGGAAGAGAATAAATCGCATTTATATAAAATATATGAATGTGAATATATAAATCCGATTTTGTGTACCACAAGATGCTTGGAACATGTTTTTGATAACAACAATGAGCCATAGTTAATTGTGGATTTGTTCAAAGTTATTTTGTCCCAAGCAAAGTTAGTAGATGTGCATGTGGGTAGCCTTTCCGTCTATATTCTGACAACTATAATATATCTGGCACCTGCAGTGATATCATGCCTATCAACAATGATTTCCCGGAAATAACAGCTGATGTATTTCTTCACTTAAGTCATTGATTTTTGAACATATTCCTCTCTATGTCGCATAGACTGCCTGCTGTGTAGTAAAATCTGATGTCAAAGCAATGTTTGCCTGGGAATAATACTCATTCATGTTTATATCAGTAAAAATACAGATTAAACAGCTAAATAGAAAATATCGTCTGAATCGTTGATCGATAATATATAAATATATATAAAAAAATATATATAAATTATATATTATATATAAATTATAAATTATATAAATATATAAATAATTTCTTTTGATTTGGATACAACTCTCTGGATTTATATCCACATCATCCAAATATTTACTAGATATTTCACTGCATTCTACCAGCTATTGCATTTATTCAATATATCTAGATAAGACTCATCTGCGTCTATCACTATTTACTTCATTTGTAGCGCGCAGGAAAGAGTATTTATTTATTTTTGGGAAAGGAATGAAAGTGCTTCATATATTTCTATTGATTTTAATAGTTGTCATCATTTAGGTAGTCAAAACTTCTCTGTCAAATGTTGATATTAAGAATCAAAATCTATATCGCATCAGAATGTTTGATATGAAATTATTAAAGCGGTTAATAGCGGTACCAACCCAAACTTGTTTTTTTTTATTAGTCTGAATACGTTTATTTCGCTTCACAGTCAATAGTTATAAAGAGTATGATTTTATGGCGTAATGATTATATTAAATATGTAAAATCGATTACTTACTTTACGCTTTTCGAAGATTTTCCATGTCGAAAAATTTAAAATATTAAACATAATTTCAAAGCTGCAGCTAAACATGTTCAAGTCTTTGGAACAAGCTTAAATCAAGATAATTTTGTATATTTCTAGATTAATTATAATCATCAACGCTTATAACGATTTGAGTTCTTCCAGTTTTATATCAGCAACTTCTGTCGCCCTTTGCAGTGATAGATAACAAAACGATTTCCATAATAGTGAAGTGCTTTTCCCTCTTTAAACAAAGTTCGTGCTTATTTTGGAGCTGACGTTCCCCTCGCTTAAAGCGATTTAAACGATCCATATATCAAATGCTGCTCCACATATAAATGACAATATAGCCTCATATGCATATGAATAAACAAACACTTAAGTGTTTGATGTCTGTTTTACAATGAATGGGAGAGGCGGCAGCAATAATCAGAATAATGACAAAATGAGCAGTCATTAGAGACTGGCTGGCTGGCTGGCTAAGCCTCATGCGCATACCCAGCTGTCCCCTTACCCAGCCGCATCCCCATTCCCATTCACGTTTCCAGTTCCTGTGGCCCCCGCTTAACCAGTTCCACGAATACGTTAAACGATGTGCGGCCAATGCGAAAAAAAACTAAACTAAACAAAACAAAATTAGCGTCGCGTCGTCGCACTTCCGGTGCTGGGCAGTCAGTTAGCCAGTTGGCCAGTTAGACAGGCTGCTCAGTCAGTCAGTCAGTCGATCAGTCAGACTTTCGATATAGAATATATAAGTAATTGCTACACTGTGCGTGCTCAACACGAGTGTTTGCCTATTATACAAAATTATGATATTCGCTTGAGGTGCCCTTTGTGCATGTCTAGGCCTCTCTGGAAATGGTCAGGCCATCAAAAACTATTGTCTCTGTCTCTGTCTGTGTGACAATTAAATTTCCGTAGTCACATTTCATATATCGAGTACTTCACACAGCAGTTAACTAAATGCAAGCGCTGCAGGGGGTCACCCTCTGCAGGCTAAATGATATTTAAATTTATTGCCCAATCGTAAAATGTTTTTAGTCTTCTCTAATTACTTTTTAACTGGCCTTATGGCATACTTAACCAACCTCTAATAACCAATCAGAGACCAAAATTAGGGTTCGATTTATCATATAACCATTATTCACTTTCTATTGGACGGCTCGTCGGCGGGTGTTTATTAAGTTTGGGCATCCACTGCGTAGCGTAACGTATCTCTTCGAACTATGTAGAGACTATCTATATATATATTTAATTTCCTATTTGAATCTCCGACGTCATCGGCTGCACATTAATTGCGCAGGAAAAAAAGAAACGCAAGATACAAAAACAGTAAAGTAAACAAAAATTTCAACAATTTACAAGCGCAATGCGAAATACGGTCCATAATTTACTGTTTATTTTCATTTTATACCCTGTAGTAAAAGTGTACACACGGAGATTACACACCCATTCCGTTTATATATACATATATGTATATCTTTGTTATATCTATTATATATGTGTAAATAAAACTCTTCTTTACATGCGGAAATTCTAGCTAATTTAAAAGGGAATATTATTTTATAGTTATAAATATATATATATATATATATTCGTATACATATTTACTTATAATCACTTACCCCTATCATATATATAAGGAAAGCATATATATCACCTACTCTGACTCCAGGTGACTCAAAAACCACTCACTTAATACCTTTACTAAAGATTTCTCAGGTATTCAGGAACTTACGTGGTATCTAGTGTTTGAGCAACATTTGGACAAATCACATTAGTTTATTATCATGTTTCTCTATAATTACATTTTGTGCTTCAGCCGCCCACTTCCAGTGGCACTTGGATCAGTGATGCTGTTACTGTTGCTCTTGGTGTTGCCGTTGCCTCATTATGCTCTCCTCTCAGGTGGCCATTGAAGCGCACATTTTGCATAAAATCGTTTGGCCTCGGCGCCCACAATTTCTGTTGGATTGAAATGGCACTGAAAAGGCTTTTGGTTAACCGAATTCAACTCAATTCAATTGAATAAAGCGACCAATTTTGATTGCGACTGAGGGCTGCACTATGCATTGATGTGGATAACCGAGTCTGGCCGCATCACACGTCGCTTCTGAAAAAGTAAAGATTAGGATTAGCCCCTAAAAGGCTTCTCAACATTCGATGGCTGCGTTTGCCTTGTTTGCCTTGAACTTGGCGTCTGGCTGTAATTGTTTTGCTAACGTCTTTCGAGTGGCACTAAAAATGCCAATGACCATTTAACTTAGTTTGTCTGTGGCTATGTGGAGGTGTCTGTGTGTGTATGTCTTGCTCTCTATCTCTCTCTTTATGTGTATGTATGTGTGTTTCAGTGTCTGGCAAATGTCTGTGCTCTTTCCTAATATATGTATGTCTGGTCCTTCTGAGCACCATAAAACTTCAACTACATTTGCGAGATTTATCTTATTCATCTTACACTATAGATTATGTATAAATAATTATTTTTAAACAAAAAATAACGAATTGAATAACACAACAATGAGTTTTATCTATCTGAAATAAAATTATTTTTGTTTCTAGAAACAAAAGCAATGTAAAGGGATTTGTATAAAAAGAATAGCATTATAGAACAATTAAGAAGCATTTCCTCGGCAATGACTGACTAGAAAATATCCTTAATCACTAACTGCTCATACATACATACATACTATGTATATAATTAGAATGAACATGAGTCTCTGCAACCAGATTAAGTCAGCTAAAGTTATCTCGAAGATCAATAACGCACCTTTATTATTTGTTCGTTATAGCAAGGGGGCCCCGCCTCCTTACTTCTGTCGTCTATGTCTTACAAATAAATTTTTGTTTTCACTAAGATTTCACTTATATCTGTTGCAAATGTAACCAATTTTATGTTTTAAACTTAAATATAATAGGTTATGAAATAGTTTCTAATCTGTTATTTATCGCATATATTCATGGAATATTTTAATTATTTTGCCCACAAGGAATTGATTTCCCTTGAAAAAAGTATTAAACCATACAAAGTATAGAGAAGCGCGTTTCATACGCACAAAATAAATATTGCTGATATTTTAGTATGTTGGTCCCGCTATAATAGGCAGCAGCAGCACCAGCAGCAGCAGCAGTCGGAATGCACAAGACAGCTGAATGTGAAATAGGCCAGCAATTTTCTTGATTTTTCTTTTCGATATTCCCATAACGTATCTCTTGTGCATGTGTGCTTGTCATCAAAGTCAATTAAAATGCCAACGTTTTTCAGATTCGTCAAGTTAACCCAATTTACAGAAGTCATGGAAAATATGCGATGTATATATGAATATATATTAAATATATTTATTTGCGTTTATTGATTATACACCATGTTAACAAGAGAACATGAATTCAGTCACTAACATATGGGACAATTTTGTGTATTTAATTAAGAATTAAATTATAATGATTTTTATTGAAATGTATTTACGAATTGGGGTAGGCATTGCGACTCAGTATATATTTTGATCAGTAAAAAAACTGATAACATCGAATAGTTTGTTTCAAATTATCGATCATTTTTACCATGTCTAAGAAATCTATTGAAATCAATACTGAACTTCAGTTATTCGAAAATATCTCGATTATTTTAAGAACTATTAGTCACTAATTTTAGTATTTAGCATAGATAAGTAATGACGAAATTCCCAACAATATTTGCTATTCAGCCGCTCTGCTTGAAGCTCCGGGTATCTTTTAGTTGGATTTCCCCACTTCAGTGGTCTAACACGGTTCCCACTTATTAATCTAAAATGAAATTGATAACAGAATTCTTCTATAGCCCCAATATTATTGATAAGAATTATATATGCAAATTGCTGCACAAAAATTTGCCTATCGTATTTTATTTCCCATTTTACAAACATTTACAATCGGGCGAACAAATTAATAACGTTTTTTCTCTATTATTATTATCGCTCGGTCTTTGTCCCTCTCTCGCTCTCTCCCTCTTTCTCTCGTGTTGTATATGTCTCTCTGTTGCTCACGCCATTGATAATTGACATGTTTATCTTATCTTTATGACATTGTTGTTGCTGTTGCACTTGGTTGGCTGCTTATTTCGATTATCTTGATAAATTACGACGCTCGTGACATCCAACTGGCGGCATTAAAGCTTTTCCCCCGTATATATATATACACGCTGTTTTTGTGTGGTTTTAATGGCCTAAAGCCCTTGAAAAGCGCGTTGAAAATTAGGCCATTGTGGTTATTTTAGTGCTAACTGAAATTAACGCATCATTTGCCAGCTTTACATACGAGGTGTACTTAAATTAGCATCTGTTTACTGCGCAGTTCAGTGGGTCCATAGGCCCTTTGTTCTCAAGCCCCATGAGCATTATGTATTATTTATGCCGTGTACTCGGAGCGTAACTTAGTCAGACCGACTGACCCATCGTCGTCATCATCATCATCATCATCATCATCATCGTGAACAGCAGCAGCCGTTCGTTGGGTGAATGATGCAAGTGATTCATTGAGCAGCTGTTTAAGATACTCTATCATGATGCGTATTATCGCGTGATGTGCTCCAATGTAGTCAGGCGTTCAAATGAATTTTAAATCATTTCGTTTTCACTTATTCGTTACGACTGCCGCTATTTATAGCAATGGGCATCACCTGTGGATTTTGCCAATAGTTGCCGATGCATTCCTGTGAAAATCGAAACCAATTTACCTTAACAACAATTACAACCGCAACAAAGCGACACATGCCGCTTCGACATAAGTCGACTGGAGGATAGAAGAGAGTGAAGACGAGAGTTTACCATACGGAGCCCAGAGAGATCCCAGACAACGATCGACTCAAATGACTCACACACGCGCAGAGCTATAGTTGTTGCTGTGTTTTATGGCTCCTGCTGTCAGCAGTTCTACAGCACAAAGAGAGTTTTGCAATACGCAAACATATGTTGTACTCGCAGAGTTCCCTTGTCGCGTTTGATAGCGCTTACTCGGGGCCATTGAATAATTAAGAAGCCCATGTCAGCGGAAGGCGTATTACACAGAGCCAAAGAGAGAGGAGTACTTAGAGTGGGACAATGAGGGCTGTTATGAAATATGTATGATTATATACTCACACACAATGGCGCTTGGGTTGCATTGCATTGGATTGGATTGGCTTGGCTTGGCTTGGATTGGATTGGATTGAGTTATGCTGTGGGGTCTTCCATGGGAAAACATGTCACTAGGCTGTGGCGGCCAAATGTCTGTGGGAGCTGCCACTGGGTAATGTTAATGGGTCTTTCCCATTAACTGCGACTTTTTGCTTAATAAATATAAATTATGAGATTTTAATAGTCATCGTCGGCTGCTTTTTAAATGTGTGTCAGTATGTATGCATGTATGTGTATAAATCACGTTTTTCGGCTTCTCATTTTTCCGTAGAATTTGTTGATTTGTTTTGAGTAACATTTCTGATGAAGCGCCATTATGGCTTGCAAATTAAAGAATGTTGCTGGGGAAAATGATAAGAAATTGTGAAGCAAAGAAACTTTGTAATGTCGCCACATTTAAAGGGAATAAGGGTATTTTTTTTACAAAACAAATTTGGTATTAATTATTTAAGGTTTTTAAAATTCTACAAAATCATTTGAGTCTTGATGAATAGGAGAAGGAAGTATAAAGGTTTTAAGTGAGTGTATACCACTACCCCTTTGCTCTAGAACTGGAATTTGTATATCGTACACCCATTAAAAATTGATACCGACTTTCTAGTTGGCCACATTTTCGTTACTTGTAAACGCATCGATCCCAGTAACTTGACTCATGGCAGTCAATGGAGTTTCTCATTGCTTGCACAATATTTAACAAAATTTACAGCTGTAAATGTCCTCTTTAATTATATATAGAAAAGTGTTTATTTCAAGCACTAAATCACACATAAAAGTATTTAGCACAGCTGCGAACAGGGTATTTCCATGACGATCGCTATCAAGTGGTTTTATTCGAGCACGTGATATTAGCAGGCGAATTGATAAGCGAGCGAGTGGGTTGATTACTCGACTGTCCCTCTCAGCTAATGTGTGTAATTATCGATTACAATAATCGATAAATGGTTAGATTAACATGCATGCAACGGCCACCAACACCGTCATCATCGTTGGTCGACATCAAAGTAGCCGCAGAAGATGGCACTCGTTTCCGCGTTGAGTGTAATTTAATTTACAATTAAAATACAAACAACAACAACAGCAGCAGAAGACACTAGGCAGCGGGCAGCCAGCGGCAATTACAACGCTTTTACTTCTTCTTTTATGCAGAGTGCTGCAGTACGCAAAGTTAATTAACTATGCGACGGACGTTGTCTCTCTCTCTGTCTATCTGTCTCTCGCTCTCGCTCGCTCACTCTACGTATTAGATAAAATGCTGAACGATTGAGTTCTTGTTTGGCTCTTGTTATTGTTGTTGCTGGGCCCATTAAGTGTTAATTAACAAATAAAAAAAAAAAACTAGAAACAGTTACAAAACGAAAACTGTTTCTTAAAAGTCATGCAAGTTCAAGTTTGTTGTTGTGGTTGTTGTTGTTGTGGGTGAAGTGTGAAGTATTCTTGGTAAAATGCATGAAGCAGACACAGCACGTGCTTTGTTATTGGAGCATGTAACGTTTTATGCGATGTTGCAGAAGAAGGCGATGAATCAACAAATGTTGAATAAGTGTCTGAGTGTGTGTGTGTGTGTGTGTGTGTGTGTGTAGGTGTAGGTGTATGAGTCTGTGGCAGCTTCCTGTGACAAAGCGAAAGATGCTGCCTGGAACAGCGGCAGCAGAAACTCTGCTACCTCTGGCTAGGCTCTTTGTTTTCGACTTGCACATGTCGCGATGTGAGATAAATGCCTGAAAATAAGCAAAGGGGCTGAATCAGATACACACCCACACGGACATGCACAACTAGAAACAATGTAAAACATCTGAGACACACAGACACATTCATATATGTATGTGAATGCAGTAAAGGCACAATCTCGGCCTGCGAATCTGTCTGTCCGCATAGCTCAAGCAGGAGCGCAGTTTCCGTTGCATGGCCAGCCATAAGAGTCCTTAGAGAATCGCAGGCGTAAACGAGACAATACAACAGCAAAGTCAAAAGAGTTTACTGTCTCTCGCGGTCTCTCTCACTCTCTCTCTCTCTTTCTCTGTCTTTCCCTTCCTTTCATTTTATTTCTCCCTTTGTTTCTTGACATGTTTGTTTGCACGTGTTAAACATTTGTGCAGCTTCAAGTGCAGCAGCGAGCAGCCAACAGCTGCCGTTCGCCAAGGACAAGCCAAGCTCCTGACTGCACGGACAGGTGTAAATGGTGTTTAGGACACTAAGTAATGCACCAAGTCAGCTACAGCTGCAGATCTGGCTCTATGCTCCACTTGGGCCCATGTGTTGATTTAGATGCCGACGGTTGCATTTTGATTATGTCAAAGCACTCGTCGATGCAAAGCAGGTGTGAGGGAATGTCTGAGGGTAGCTGCAGACTTTTGTTGATGATATGTGCAGCAATTTAATTACAAGCACACCTCATATAACAGCAAGAGTCCATGTAATTACAGCACAAACAGCAAAAGCTGCCAACGAACCAAACATATCAACACATCAGCCATGCAGACGATTTGAGTTGGGCTTTGCCTTTCCGTTGCTTTTGATAAAATTTCGATATAAATATTTCATGCATTTAAACGAAGTTCACTTCAACCGAAACATTATCTTCAATGTTGCAATTTGTAATCTAAAGTAAACAATTTGTGGGCGTGGCAGCTCAGCTAGGTAGGTAAAGGATATGCCAAATAGGGTTCTGCACGCACTCCGCTTTCGGGTAATAAATAAATTTTATGTGCATAAATGTTCGCAAAAAGAAATTATTAAAATTGAGAACACTCGCCGAGATCTGCTAAAATTGATAGTTAAAATGCTGAAGGCTTACGAACAAATTTCAGTAAAGCTAAAAAAATAAACAATATTAATTTTTTTAAATTTATACATACAAAAAACACTCTATTAACTTGGGTTTCATTCTACAAAGAATTTAAAGATACCCATTTTTTGAATATCATTGAAGGAGAAATAGAGTGATAGGATGGAAAATTATTAGACATATGTTTATGATGGAAAGTGTATTTTGTAAATCAGATACAGTTTCCACAAAGGACTCGTTCCATGTGACAGAGTCTAATATTTGAAATAAAGGGTGGGCTGAGGACGGAAATTATAATATAATATTTATAAAATATTTTGGAGTAACATATTTCTATACAATGTTTTTTTTTTAACTAAAATTTTAAATTTGTTTTATTTTGAACAACCTTCTTCAAAAAGTTGATTAAGCATTTTGTGTTTCAACTTAAAAACTAATTAATATTAATCAGTTTCGAAAATATTTAAACACAAATTAAAAGCTTTTTCTGATTTTAGCTATTATTTCAATAATTTGATCTCGAACTAGGAAATGTTTATATTCCGATTAAACAAAGTTTATAGCTTTGGGGTCATTCACTTGCTGGTGCGACTAGCCTTTTAGTCGCTTGCAATTTGAATGTAAACTTAACTGTTGTTAGTGGCACTTGGCACTGGTGCATGTGTCGATTAGAGTCTCAACTGCAACGCCAGTGAAATGCATTGAAATAATCAACGCAATTTGCTGATTGGCTATGCGGCAGCAAAATTTAAAAAGCGGACGCGAAATCAACTTTTGAAAACATGCAATGACCGGCCGTTCATTGGGCTTTGTGTTGTTTTTGTGTAGTTTTATTTTCCTTTAGAATCTAGATCATAGAGCGTCGATAAAAATCGTAGCGCTGGTCACTGCCGTCGTCGCCGTCATTGTTGCATGTGGCATAGAAATAATAAAGCCTGCTGCAACAACAACAACAACAACCACAACGGTGCAAATTGTGTTGCTGTAATAATAATAAAAAAAAGCCTGAAAAGAGAAAATGAAATCTATAAAACGCGAGGAAAATCGTTTATTCGCTTATTGTTTGCATGTCAAGCGACCATTTGACTAGGCCCAGCCGATATTGAATGGAAAGAAAAACTAAAATCATTTTCATTTGTGTGTTGCAGGGCGCCAACAAAGAAATACGGGAGGCCATCGCCGATCCGTCGCCCGAGGTGCAGGCCAAAGCGTGGTCTGCGGTGCTGCCACTGGTCATCAAGCTGAAGCGGTGCTACGAGCACTCCCTGGAGCTGGACAAAATAGTGCCCAAGCTGCTCGGCCAATTGGTTGGCGGCAAGCTCAATCCGACACAGCATCTGGAGACGCAGCAGGCGCTGGTCAAGCAGCTGGCTGAGATACTGGAATTTGTGTTGAAATTCGATGAGTACAAGGTGAGTTACAAGCCGTCTGTGTGTGTGTGCGTGTGTGTGTGGACACGTGGGTGTATGTGTGTTACAACTTTTGCCTAGTTTGGGCACACGTTACGCCCAATATATAAATATATATATGTATATATAATATATCAAGGCGCGTGGGTCAACAGTGTTATGTCTTCTTTGAGACCAGACCAGCCAGACCAGAGCTGGCAACGTTTGTTGTCGTTTGAGTTACCTTATGTGGGTGCAACAGCCGGTTGGAGTCTTAGCCAAGTCTTTGCCAACTCATTGCGCGCGTGGTTGCATTTTTAATTGACTGCCAGTTTGTACATCCATCCATTCGTCTCTCTGTCTCCCTGTCTGTCAGTTAAGGCGAGCGCGTGCTGCTGCTCATTGATGAAATATCTTCAACGTTGCTGTATGCGTTCTACAGTGAAGCCTCATTTCGAGCGCACACACGCATTCGTTCCAACGGCCTGGCCAAATGTCGGCGCTTCAGTGAGCACGCAAAGCAGAACGTTGTGTCGAGACAGTAAGTCGGCTGAAGCATGTAGAAAATAATTGAAAACTGTTAATAAAAGAATCTTTCTTTTCTTTTAAATACACATCTCTCTCCCTCTCAGTTGAGCTTCTCTTATTATGGCATATAAAATCGAAAATATCTTGAGTTTAGCTTAGAATTAACAGTAATACTTAAAATAGAGCTAACCAATATATATATGAGAATCTTAGAGTCTACAGTTCATTTTGGGAGTATAATGAGTTAAAATCATTAATTAAAATAATTTATTAATATTACATAAAGAGGCACAAATAATAAACAAATATTTTTGCATTTTCCTATTATAATCTTTAAGTCAAGTTTGGAAGAATCGAAGTTCGGCTCAATATTTATTCGTATTTGAATTATTGAATCTACATTCAATTATTGAATTAAGTTATTATTATTTCGATCTATATTTTAATCAGATTGCTATATTTATGTATAGATATATATTTGAGAGTATAAAATATGATATTCCTACAGAATGACGTCTGATCAAGAATATTTTAGAACTTAGGCTTTCAATGAATTAATATTATTAATAAATTATTTAAATTATTACATATTAATATAATTTAAATGATATACTATTATTTAAATGATTACTATTGTGCAACTGCACAAATGCGACTTTTTTCATATCTGAACAATGTGCGAATCAATTAATGCTCCCGCAAGTGTGTGTAAGCGAGTTATCCCACTGCTCGTTTCCGTTTGTAAAACTTTTATGAAACTGAAACGTGGCGGAGAGGGCAGGGTATGCGGCGCTGCAGCTTGATAAAGTTCAACGTCATCGTTTGATTGCTGCTCATGTCGGCAAATTCGTATGCTTAAGGATCTTGAGCTAGATGATGGTGCTCTTGGGTGTGTTTAAGTATCAGTTCGCACACACAGACGTATAGATGGGGAATGCACATGCACTTGCCTTATGTATTGGCACTTCATATACTCATTTGTAGAGACCAAACGTGCCTAACTGTAATAGTAACAGGCATTTCCGTTTCTTGGCAATTGCTGCATTTCCACACTTTTGTTGCCTTGCATGGTTTTCAGAGTGTGCCCCAAAGTATGCTACACAGCAAGAGAATATATAAAAATACAATATAATTGCTATATATTTAATATCAATTTAAATTAGTGTTTATATATATTTTTATTTATTTTTTAAATGTATATATATATATATTTATTTATTTTTTAAATGTATATATATATATATAGTTTTATTTATTTTTTAAATGTATATATATACTTTTATTTATTTTTTAAATGTATATATATATATTTTTATTTATTTTTTAAATGTATATATATATATATTTTTATTTATTTTTTAAATGTATATATATATTTTTATTTATTTTTTAAATGTATATATATATTTTTATTTATTTTTTAAATGTATATATATATTTTTATTTATTTTTTAAATGTGTATATATACTTTTATTTATTTTTTAAATGTATATATATATTTTTATTTATTTTTTAAATGTATATATATATTTTTATTTATTTTTTAAATGTATATATATATTTTTATTTATTTTTTAAATGTATATATATATTTTTATTTATTTTTTAAATGTATATATATATTTTTATTTATTTTTTAAATGTGTATATATACTTTTATTTATTTTTTAAATGTATATATATATTTTTATTTATTTTTTAAATGTATATATATATTTTTATTTATTTTTTAAATGTATATATATATATATTTTTATTTATTTTTTAAATGTATATATATATATATATATTTATTTATTTTTTTAAATGTATATATATATTTTTATTTATTTTTTAAATGTATATATATATATATTTTTAAGTTTATTTATTTATTCTAATTGTGTTGTAAAGATATTACAGGATTCAAAGCATAAAATAAAATAGTTAAGAAAAAAAATTATTTAGAGAAGAACCAGAATATTAAAATTTTTTTACATTAATATTACATTATTAATTATTGAAATGTAAAAATCCTGCAAACAAAACCTTATGCTTATAGTTATTCATAGCTATTGTATATCATATTCATTTCAAACTTTTGGTTTCGTTTATTTATTCTACAATGTAAATCAACAATAATTTTCTTACACTAATGTTGCTCAACAAGGTTGTTCGTTGTCCGTTAATTGCTCGCTCACTGTATTGTTTTGCTTGGCATGGGTTTGTCAACAATTAAGATACTTGGCACACACGCACTGGCAAATGGTATTTTTGGCACTCAGGATAACATGCAACTGACACACTTTCAATAGGGCTGGGAGTTCTTGTAGAGTTCAGTCAATTGCTGATTTATTCATCATTTATCAATGAATGTGTTGAAGTAACGCGGCTGCAATCTGTGCGGATATTTGCGCAAATAGTCGGAATAGTGTTTGGCATATTTCGCCTGGAAATCGTGTTGCCCCAGCAATGGAGCAGGCTCATCGTAGTTTTCATTGTAGTTTCTCTGGTTGTTGTTGTTGTTGTTGTTGTTGTAGGGCAGGGTGCGACTGCCGCCTATGCGAACTATTTGGTCTGTTGGTCGTCGGGAGTCGGCTACAGTGAGTAGCTCGCGTTGATCCAGTTCCTGTTGGGCTTGTGGCTGTGTGTAGTAGTAAGCGCCATTGTTGTTGTAATTGTGATTGGCAGCACGTGTGGGCGGCAGATTGTTGTTGTTGAACCAATTTGGGTTCGTGCCGTCCGGCTTTACAGTGGCATAGTCCTCTCTATTGTTGTAGTAATTAATGGGCAAATATTGACGGTCCTGTTGCTGGAGTACATTCGCTCCATCATTAACAACAATGGGAGCACCGGACCACCTGGACTGTACAGGTGCTGAATAATCCCGAGTGTAGGTCACTGAAGCATCCGGATAGCCAACTCGTAGCTGTTGCAATTGCTGCTGCTGATTATAGCCACCAAAGGGTACGTTATACGTTGGTGATGCATACTGGGCCGACGTAAGGCGAAGCGCCATTAGTGCGAATATTAACTGTCAAGATAATGTTAGACAGTTCCAAATTAATCATCTTTGTGTTTAATAATAGAATTAATTTAATTCAAATCAACCGAAACTCACACGCTGATAGGTTTCCAAGCTGCCGCTGCTGCTGCTGCTGCTGCTGCTGATCTGTACTGGTCGCCGCATTGTTACTTACTGTTAGAACGATTTATGCTAATAACGTATTTATATAAGATATTGTGAACATTTGTATATAGTATAAAATGTTGTCATGTCTCAAGCGCTCCCTCAAGGTAAATGATGAGACAGTCGCAAGCTGTCGGGGCGGCTAGGCAGTTGGCAGTCGGCAGGCGGCCGGCGGCAGCTCTCAGAAGTTTTTCTCACGCACGACTCCAGTGCAGCCCTGACAGCTAAATAGACGCTCAAGCGTCATCAAATGTGCTCGAAAACTGAGTTTTGGGCCTGGCTGCAAATTATAAGCAACAAAAAATTAAGTCCGATTGCGATGTCACGTACAGCAATTAGATCTAAATTACTCTACCGGCAATTAAAGTGGGATATAAAGCAGTGCACAGCATACAAGCAGTGAACTGCTCTGCATGGATAGCCACAATTACCTAGCAAGCAGTGCAGCAATAAGGTCGAAATCGAGTTGGTCTAATAAGTAACGATTTTCAATTTATCAAAATTCAAATTAAAATATAAATGTTTCGCATTTGTGCCTTTGCAGATGAAAACACCCGCCATACAGAACGACTTTAGCTACTACAGGCGCATTGTTAGTCGACAGCGCATCGATTCTACGGAAAATATGCTGGTCAGCACAGAGCTGGCGAATCGTATGTCGCTGTTCTATGCCCATGCCACGCCCATGCTGAAAGTGCTCAGCGAGGCGACATCCAAATTTGTCAATGACAATGCGGACGATGTGCAAAATACGACAGAAACGCTTGGTACAATGGCCAAGGTGTGCCTGCGAATGCTGGAGAATCCGTAAGTGACAACATTTGAACAACATTTTCCTTTAGAATTATGGAAATTATATGACTCTGTATTTCAGAAAACTTCTGCAACAAATTGAACGGGAGGAGACGCAAATGCTGGTGTTGCGCGTGATGGTCGGCCTGGTCATACTCTACGATCACGTCCATCCGGTGGGGGCGTTCGCACGCGGCGCTCATGTGGACGTGAAGGGATGTGTGCGACTGCTGCAGGCACAGCCAGCGATAAAGGCGGAGCCACTGTTGAATGCACTGCGTTATACGACGAAGCATCTAAACGAGGAGAATACGCCGAAGAACATACGTAACATGCTAGCCGCATAATGCCGGATTAGGGGCGCGGATCAAGCCAAATCGTTTTGTTTATGTGTAAAATTTGTAACGTTAACTTTGTTTAAAGATTTAAACGGTTTTTATTTATGTAATTAATAGGCTTCTACTACGAGTATATATATATATAGAACTATAATGTTTAAATTGTGTGAGTGTTGTGCAGAAAGGAGGCAGCCTTTAGTTTAATTAACGCATTTCCAGCATGTGTCGTCTTCTTTAGTAACAAATCGATAAATGCATATTTTTCGTATTGATTGGCGCCTCCTTGTGAAGTTTAAATGAAAGTATATCAATAACAACAACCAGCAGCAACAACAGCAACAAAACCACAATATTTAGCTCTTAATCTAGCACTAATATTAAGTAATGAACAAACCTATTGCAAATTGAATAATAATAAACAGCAAACAAATTAGCGCAAAGTCAAAAATATGTTAGAAATGAATATCCTAAATTTCAATTTCAACTACTAACCAGAGATTATAAATTTAAATACAATTTTAAATAAATACAACTTAGCATATTTTTTTGTACATGACTATATACAATTACAATTAATTATAAACAAAAGGAAAACAAAACTTACCAACTAAATGGCCTGAACAGCAAACAAACAAACTGAACCACACGCAGTAATGCAGATGCATTTATATTTTCACTTTGATAAACATATAACGAACCTTTGTATGTCTGACTATGGAAGAACGCTGCGCAATAATACTTTAAGATTTACACATAGAAATTTATGAAACTTGTAATGCAACAAAACAAAACACAAAATCAAAGAAAAGAATAAGATAAAAAAAAAAACAATCAAAATGCAAGACAAAAATAAACTAAAAACACATATTAAAGATTTGCATGTATTTGCGGTTAGTAAAACGATAATACAACTCATTATGTTGATTGTACAGGGTATAATGAGGAGCAACTATAATATAGGGTGTGTAGTCGCCACAATTTCAATAGCCTTTTCTAATGATAAGTTTTCAATTTGATGTGTACTTCTTCGAATATCCAAAAAGCCTTAAAAGCTGTCTTCTTTATTTAAATTTAATACGCGTATTGTCATTTCTTGGTGATCCTTTTAAAACTAAATGGATTAAATGATTAATTCAGAGGATTCCATCATTCCATCATTCTCCTATGTTAATACCGTCTATGAACTTGGGATGGATTGTAATAATTATCCCATGCAGGGTAGACCAAACTTTGAAATTTAAAAGACTGTTTTTTTGTGGGTTTTAAAAATATTCTCTGTTTATTTTGAGAATGTTGCGCTGCATATTGCATAAGATGAATACAATGCTAAGCTGTTTAGCCGCAACAAGCCTTTGGTTGCTCCTTTCCTGGCGCATTCTCATCCGGCACGGCGCCTACGGCACGGACGATTCTTTCATGATCTCCATGTGCAGGCACTGGCAGGTCATGATGTTCATGAACCGGCTGACCTGAAATTAGAATACTGTAATGATTAGAGCTCAACACTAAGTCGATTCGATTCCTTCGCCTTGCCTGCCGACATGCTGAATACAACACCCATGAGGAGCGCGAACAGGAAGATAATCTTCATCATTGAGCTTGGCTGGCGAACAATGTGCGTCTGTAAACCTTCAGTGGATGCCGTCTATATTTATACTCGCTGTCCATGGTTATATAACTATTTCTTAATAAGATTTTTACAACAAACATTTGGTATTACTTTGTTACAGGCAACTAAACACATGCATTCATTAACGAAACAGGTGAAAAATTTGTAATCAATATGTTCCACTGGAGAACCCCTCCGACTGGTGCAAAAGGGGGTCATCTAATAAATTATAATGGGTTTACCTAGGTATTTGCATATATTTGGATAAAGAATATACATATATATATATATATATATATATATATATATATATATATATATATATATATATATATATATATATATATACATATATGAATTATATATAGATATAATAATTAAACATGCCATATATATTGTATGTATACATACATATGTATATGTAAATGTGGAATCAGAACATGCTTATCATTTAAACATTATTTTATGATATGTTTTCATAGAAATGTATTTCATTTTATTTATTTTTTTACATTTTATTTTTCTTTGCAATCTTTCTTATACTAACAATAAGCAAATGCATTAACAATAACCAAATGGCATGAACTTCGATAAGATCAATCCATAAACTCACATATTTACCTATTAATAACTCAATCTTCTCTCTATTTGGAAAATCCGGAACGTGAAATTTTTTAAGCGCCGTCGGCGGTTTCAATATAAATTTGGTTTAGCTAAACTATCAAAAAACCGCAGCAACATTTCCAACAAATTTCAACATCAAAATTAAAAATCCTTCCTTGCCGTGGCATCTCAATGATGCTGATGTCTTCAGTTAAACCATTTCATAGATCATTTTAAATATGTATATTATAAATACAAATATGTATATTTTTAATAAACACTGCAAGCACGTATCAATAAATTTTAGGCCACCATCAAGTCAGATTACATCAGATCACAAATGTCTATATACATATGCATAAGCAAAATTCATTATTTTATTTTGTTTAAATTGCAAATTGAAAATTTAAGCAGTTATCACGGATATCAACTCATTTGTACTTAAGTTAAATATGTCGTATATATAGGCTGTATTTCATAATAAGTTAGAGCCCTTTGTCCAGGGGAAGTATGAAGGTAAATTTAGCAATTGTGTTTGTATGCAAATTTACCATTTACAAATCGCTTGCAGTATGTTTTTCTTAAGTGCATCCAAATGCATTGATATACTGACGAAAGATTATCAGTACTTGAAAATTTATTCAGTTTCGAGGAATGTTAGTGAAGAACTCGTGTTCGTTTTTGACTGAACAACAAATATTCCCGCTTATCAGGCTATATATGTATATAACTATAATATATGCAACTCTTGGCACAACTAAAGTAGTTAGTAGCAGCCAGTTGCTTACAAATCTATTGTAATAATAGTAGTTGTTATATCGTAATAATAATGGTTAAGAAACGTAAATTTCTTAATAGCCGCGCTTAACAAAGCCAAAGCTCCAAAACTCCCAAAGATGAATTGAAAAGTGTATTCATGTGGATTTTCAAAATATTGCTTCTTTATTTATATATATTTATTTATAATACGTGGCGGTAACCTGGAACAGCATTGCGATGCCATTGCCATTGATGCAGTGAATCAGCCGCAACAGGCCTCGGGCTTTTTGTCGTCTGGCACTGCACCCAGGCTGCGCACGAACTTCTGATGATGTCCATGTCCTCCTGCATTGTCCTTGTGTTCATGGGAGTGAGCTATGATTTAGTTCAAAGAATGGTTACAAATTTGAAAATATCTTATTGGTTTCACGACGACTTGCCTGCAGACAAGCTGAACACAATGCCCAGGACGAGTAAAGCCAGAAAGAATATCTTCATCTTGAGTGTTATAATGCTGGCCAACCACCAAATGCTGTCGAGTCGTATTGAGGGGCTCTCATTTATAGTCGAGCTTTCCATTAAACCTAGACATATTTTTTATTATTTTCAACAGCTGAAATTGTAATTAGTACCGGGAAATACAAACCTCGAAATAAATGAGCTGCTGCTCATGAGCAATCTGCAGCCTTAAGTATATACATATATACCCGTACATTATATGTGTATATAAGATATATATATATATTGGTTCTCATTCATTTGTAATTGAAATTCGCGAATACTAAATCATTTAAAAATTTATTAATTGCATACAAACTATATAATCCTTTACAGACATGAGAGCATATTGTTGAGCAAAGGACCATAAATCAATTACATTAATTAAAATTTGTTCTTCTATTTGAGTTCTTTAGGCAAAAATCGTGTCAATAAAAATATCTTTTAGAAATAGCCACATAAAGCTCAACATCTTTATAAGGTCAACGGAGATTTGATATAAATCATATCCGTCTGCAAGCTGAGTTACAATTTATTTTATCAATCATTTGGCTGATCATCAATTAATTATATATTTCTCTGCCAAACGTAGATATCAGATACATTCTACAAGTGAAGTGTGTGTGTGTGTTTTTTTTTGTATAATTTAACCAAATGAAAAGGTGTTTAGCTGTTGTGATTAGATTAGATTAAACTAAGGCTCTTGGATGCGAATAAACGATCAGTATGGAAGTGTGCATCATAGTCGGGGCATGATTGGATACGCCCTAGGCAAATTAAATGATTGTACCTAGACCTTCATGTATTGCATCCATTGTTATTACTCTGTCGAGGCTTTAATATTAACTTTCCAGTATGCGGCTCTAGGTCCAGGGCGAAATCGGTTAACACTGTACGCGTACGAGACGTGATTATCTGTGGCGCAACAACCAACTTCTGTATGCCGAAGATAAAGAGGACAATTAGTGTGACCGTAGCCACTGTGAAGATGGGGTGTATCCATAGGGATTCGGTCAGCGGCACTACGGTTGTGCGTGGATCTTTCAGCCAATACCAGGCACTGATTGCCGTGCATACCGATAAAGCAGATAATATTACTGTAGTGATAGGAACGTATATGCAATTATTTGATTGTTTACGACCGGCTAAGTCAGTAATGGTTGGATTCTTACTGCGCCAGCGGTACGTGGGAGGCCTGTATGATGAAACCACCTCGGTCAGTCGCCGCTCGAATGCCTTTAAATCTTCGCAAGCCGAAGGTTCCATCGCGCCAATTTCCTCGATGCTCGTGGCTGTCTTGATGTGTTTGAAATTGTCCAGCTTATTTGTGTAATTTTTTCCTTTATTTTGATAAGATTTCACATTTAATTTGTTTTTGTGTTGAATTTCCTCTTAAATAATGCCAAATATAAATACCGTAAAATAAATACCACATACTAAATCCAACTTCTAAATGTCTTACTGCGGGGTAAACAACGAGCAGCTGATTAAGTGATTGTAATTTCTCAGCACTGTTTCTGCCGTATTCCAACACTCTTTATAAACGAATGACGTTGACAAACACTGTAAGAGTCCGCCATAAATAGTTTGCTGCGAAAATTTTGATAAAATATGAGTAGCAAAGAATGGAAGCGCGTGGTCAAGTTGGAGTATATGAAAATACGACAGCAAAAGCGATATAAGCGTGCTGATGAAATCAAAGAAGCATGGATCAAAAATTGGTAAATTAGGTGGACGAAAAAACAAGTAACCTTTGGTGTCTATCTGCTCTGTTTGTCTACTTAGGGATGAGCACAATCACAATGTGCAGGACTTATATTGCGACTCTAAAGTGTGGCAGGCAAAGCCATACGATCCACCTCACGTTGACTGCGTTAAGCGTGCTGAGGTAACTAGCTTCAATAGTCCCAACAGCGGACCTCAGCGCGTGCCCATCTGCGTGATCAACGCAGTCACGCCTATACCCACCATGTACACATGGGCGCCCACACAGCAGAATTTCATGGTGGAGGATGAGACTGTCCTGCACAACATTCCGTATATGGGCGACGAGGTGCTCGACAAGGATGGCAAGTTCATAGAGGAACTAATCAAGAACTACGATGGCAAAGTGCACGGCGACAAAGATCCATCCTTCATGGATGATGCTATATTCGTGGAATTGGTTCATGCTTTGATGCGCTCCCACAGTAAGGACTTGGAGGAAACTGCAGCAAGTCCGTCTGTTAAAACGGAGACTATAACAACAGCAAAATTAAAGGAGGAAGACGAGAAAATTGTGACACCGGCTATTGTAGAGCCTTCAATAGAAGCTCCTACAGCTACAGAGGATGATAAAGAGGAATCGTCCAATGCGGATGTGGCAGACGCAAAGTGCAAAGTAGAGAAAGTTAAAGAGAAACTGCCATTTCCGGCACCAATCATATTTCAAGCAATCAGTGCCAACTTTCCAGATAAGGGCACCGCTCAGGAGCTAAAAGAAAAGTGTGTTCGGTTCTATATAATCGCAGTTATATGCTAATCATTTTGTTTCGTCCAGGTACATTGAGCTCACCGAGCATCAAGACCCCGAGCGTCCCCAGGAGTGCACTCCCAACATCGACGGCACCAAGGCGGAGAGTGTTTCCCGTGAACGTACTATGCACTCGTTCCACACGCTGTTCTGCCGACGCTGCTTCAAATATGATTGCTTCCTTCACCGTAAGTGGACTCTCTGTGTTCCCTCCAGTTGGGTTACTCTTAATAATGTTTTGTTTTTGCTTTTTCTCTTTATTTGGAAAACAAACAAAAATTGTTGCAAAACATTTCTTTTGTCTAAAAAACTCTAAAATTTTGTTAAAATAAATAACTGCAATTTAGGTCACCATGTACAGGGTGAGTCGTTGTTGTAGTTGTTGTTCTCGATAACCACACGCACACACACTCATGCCGCCTAGGCCAAAAAGTCGCCTTGCTCCACATCATCATCAATCTTTCCTATATATTTATATATTTTATGTCTGTGGAAATCGGCAAAAATTGTCTTGTGTCAAAATTTTCTTGGTGTTTTTCGCCTCATTTCGTGCGGCTTTTGCATCCCTCGTTAAGTAACGTATCTGACTCATGCTCTAACCCCGAATGTCTCATGTCATGACTTCTCTGTGATCCGTATTGAGTTGCGTTAAACGTGTCTGAATTTCGTTTCACAGGTTTGCAGGGACATGCCGGTCCCAATCTACAAAAGCGGCGCTATCCAGAATTGAAGACCTTCGCTGAGCCATGCAGTAACTCTTGTTATATGCTAATAGTAAGTTGTAGATTGCCTCATTGTGAACATTTTGGATGATTATTATTGCTTTGCTGATAGGATGGAATGAAGGAGAAGCTGGCAGCAGATAGCAAGACGCCGCCCATAGATTCATGTAACGAGGCCAGCTCTGAGGACAGCAATGACAGCAACAGCCAGTTCAGCAACAAGGACTTCAACCCCGAGAATGGCAAGGACAACAGCATAGCTGTCAATAGTGCAGAAATTAACTCCATAATGGGTAAATTTATGAATAAGTCTGACGGAAGGCAAATGACTTCTGATATAAAATTCTTTCTGTTGTAGCTGGCATGATGAACACAACCAGCACACAGTGTGTTTGGACTGGCGCCGACCAAGCGCTGTTTAGAGTACTGCACAAGGTGTACCTCAAGAATTATTGTGCTGTTGCACACAATATGCTTACGAAGACCTGTCGACAGGTTTATGAATTTGCGCAGAAAGAGGCAGCTGAGTTTAGCTTTGAGGATCTGCGTCAAGACTTTACTCCGCCGCGAAAGAAGAAGAAGAAGCAGCGACTGTGGTCATTGCATTGTCGCAAGATACAACTGAAGAAGGACTCTTCATCCAATCATGTGTACAATTACACACCCTGCGATCACGCTGGTCCTTGCGACATGAACTGTTCCTGCATACAGACGCAGAACTTTTGCGAGAAATTCTGCAATTGCAGCAGCGATTGCCAGAATCGATTTCCAGGCTGTCGTTGCAAGGCACAGTGCAATACCAAGCAATGTCCTTGCTACTTGGCGGTGCGAGAATGTGATCCAGACTTGTGTCAGGCTTGCGGAGCCGATCAATTCAAGCTGACCAAAATCACGTGCAAAAATGTTTGCGTGCAGCGCGGATTGCGTAAGTAGCGACTCCTTACAGTGCCCTGTGAATTTAGCCTAATCTTATCCTTTGCAGACAAACATTTGCTGATGGCACCGTCGGATATTGCTGGTTGGGGCATCTTCCTTAAAGAGGGCGCACAGAAAAATGAATTCATATCAGAATATTGTGGCGAAATAATCTCGCAGGATGAGGCCGATCGTCGTGGCAAAGTATATGACAAGTACATGTGCTCATTTCTGTTCAACTTGAACAATGATTTCGTTGTGGACGCCACACGAAAAGGCAACAAAATTCGGTTTGCCAACCATTCGATCAATCCAAATTGCTATGCCAAGGTGATGATGGTCACAGGAGATCATCGCATCGGAATTTTTGCCAAGCGCGCCATACAGCCAGGCGAGGAACTGTTCTTTGACTACAGATATGGGCCTACCGAACAGCTCAAATTTGTGGGCATCGAGCGTGAAATGGAAATCGTTTAATCGGTTACCAACAATTTTATTTTACAAAACTTATATTATATACTCAACTTAATATAAATTGACTCAAATATCAATCAGCAATTAAACCGTTTTCGCCACATTGGCTATTATTGGCTTCGGACGAGACTTAAAAATGAGTTTCTTCGTGCATATGGCTCGCACGGTGTACTCGGTTCGCTGTCGACTCTTGTGCTCCAGTGCAACTGTTTCATCAAGCACTGTTCGCTCGCCTCCTTCGGTGGCATTCAGGGTGCTTGCTTCCATCGTTGCGTCAGTCGTATTAAGTAGCTGGAGTCCTTCATTAGTTTTCGATTTCTCTAGCACTGCAAACGGTTTCTCCAGCTTTTGCTCGCGACCTTGCAATATGTGATGGCCTATTATCAGTATCTGTAATCAGTCAGCAATATCGCATGTCTGTGAGAAGGAGTTTTACTTCAGACTAGCTCAACTTACGGGTTGTCCATATTTGTTGTAGTACAGATCACCGATGAACTGATCGTTCATGGTTTGATTGCTGCGCACCTCAAGATCACCTTGCAGCTCTATGATGGCCCACTCACCACTGCCAACGCTGCGACTAAAATAAGGAAGCGGATTTTACATTATGATATACACTTATATAAGAGTTAATTCCAGTCTGACACCTATGGTATATAAAAGTAAATGTTAATCGAAAGGTCTACAGAAAAACAACATCATCTGACTGAGATACATTTATGCTGCTGGGTACAGTCAACTATTACATTATCCTCTAAATTTCTTAAATAATGGATGTACGTTGCCAACATTCTTGCGTCGATGCTCATAATAGACGGCATCATCACCGCCTGACATTGAACTGAGGCCGCCTGTACGCTTCGTGGTGCCACCTGGACGATAGCCTGGCTCGCCTGGCACTTTTTCATCCTCACAGTCCAAATCAGAAGCAGACAACACCAACTGCAACAGCTGGCCCTGTTCCTCCTGTGTTCCATACATAAGGTCAGTTTCGGTGTCCATGCCTTTAAGATGTGTGATGACCTTATAGCTATAGCCCTGATTCACCAGGAACCGCTGGCGCTTGCGCGAATAGCTCATCTCCATGGTGTCCTGCGAGACGAGTGTGTAGAAGAATGCATTATATTCCTCCGCAATAGCTCCCTTCTTGGCACGCAAAATACGACCCAAACGCTGTGCTTCCTGACGTCGTGAACCGCCATGCGATGAAATTTGGATGAGTACATTCGCCTCGGGCAGATCGAAACTAGTATCGGCCACCTTTGATACAAAAATCGTGTTGACCTTTGCCAAAAGGAGTGTTACATTATTTTGGGTTCTAGAGGAAACAATATTCACATACCTTCGCATTAAACTTGAAATTCTGCAGAATTTGTATACGTTCATTCTGAGATGTGGGTCCATAGATGAACGGTTTGTTCATCTTGATAGCATAGTGCTTCAAAGCGAACACATTATCAGAAAAGACAATCGTCTTATCGCCACGTTTCTCATGATATTTAATAAGGAATTGGCAGCTGCGGAACTTAGAAGGATTCATAACATACAGCAGCATTTTCTTTGATGTTTTGGTGGTTAGATACTCGCGGTAGAACTCTGGCGACATGGGACACCATACTTCGGCACATTGGACGCGTGCAATATAGCCCTTCTTTTGAAGCTCTAGCCAGTTAGCTTCGTAGAGCTTGGGACCAATTAAGAAATTCAGATCTGCAATTTTGTCATCCTCACGCAATAGCGTGGCTGTCAAACCAAGCTTGCAGTGGGACTGCACAATGGTCAGCACACGTCGAAACATCTTTGCGGGTATGGTGTGCACCTCATCCAATACCATGATACCCCATTCCTGCTCCTGCAGCCAACGCATAGTTTGTTCCGCCTCCCATGAACGTTTTTGTGTGTGAGTAATCATAGAGTATGTGGTAACCAGAATACCACAGCCCATGGGCTTATCCTTCGCTTCCGAAGTAAACCGACAAATCATACTATCATCTGCAGTGGACCACATTTTGAACTGCTGCTTCCACTGTTCCACTGATACGCCGCTGTTACACAGCACCAAGGCGCGCTTACGCACAGTACAACAGGCAGTGACGCCTACCAGGGATTTGCCAGCACCACATGGCAGTACAATTACTCCAGAGCGGGCTCGTCCATTGCCAAACATTTTACGCAAACTCTTTTCTTGGTAGGGACGCAGCACTGCTGCTGGCTTAAGGTCAATGTTAATGTCCGGATTGTTGGTATCATTACGAAAATCATACTCTGCCAGCAGAGGATGCTCGATTTCAATGCAGCGCTTTTGTATAAGCTCAATTTTCTCTTGAGCTACCTCAAAGGAAACAGTTTTAAGATTGGCTTCATCTTCATCCTCCTCTTCCTTGTCAATTTTTTCGTAAAAGTCTGTAATGTCTTCAGGCACTGCAACCGCTGTGGCTGTACCCTCGCCGGGAGCACCTGCTGCAGCTGTTCCTCCTGTTGTTGCTGCAGAAGTGCTTGCCGCATCTTCCGCTGGATTGTCACCCGCCGTCGGCAGCTTGGTGCCAAACTGTGTGATGGCCTTGCTATCCATTGTCCCCTGAATAAAGCCTTCACCCTCGTTGCGTATGAGCCGGCACTTCTGTATGACCGGATCTTTAAGCAACTTTTGCAATACTTCCGGATGTGGGGACTCAATAAAGTATTTGTTATGCTTTAGCACAAGCTTCACCTTTCCATACGAAAGCGTACACAGACGAATAAACTCCAATATACCCTCGGGAATAGTGGTCTTGCTCAAACGCTTGAGATACTCCACAATATCATGTGTCTGCAGTCCCACAGATACAGCTGCATACAGGCTGTATGCAGTCAGCTTGTACTCATGTATGTGCTCTGGCCGGCAGACTGGCTCCGAAATAGCAATGAGAAAATCATGGGCATGCTTGTAAACAGGCGAAAACGATTCAAGGAACACGTGCCCATTCGGTGCTACCCACAAAGGTCGATTTTTGTGATCCGGACGCAATTCCATTTGACTACGGTAATCTTTAGCGCCGTATTCATCAGTGTTTATGTTCTCGTCATTGGTTTCTGCGTTTTTCGACGCAGCGCCTGGGACGCCGTCCGACTCGCTGGCATAGTCCTGGCTGTCATTGTCATCCACCAGTTGAGTATAAGCTTCATCTTCAGCGCGCCGCTTCTTACCTGTAAGCTCGGTTTAATTTAACCGCATACACGACTTTGCGTTATTGACTCTTACCAAATTTATCACTCGAACTTCGATCTTTTTTAGACTTTTTTGGTGGCCCCATTGTGAAATTATGTTTCGGCGAAACTTTGTTTCACATATGAAACAGCTGTTTCCAGTGTTGCAAAGTTGGAAACGTAAGCGAAAAAAGGCGCGAGAATATACAAGAGCTGGCAACCTTGCTATGTGAGTTATTTAGACATGTTGCTTATTTGGAATCACTCTTATAACTATATTAGTTGAACAATTAATCTTTAGGGGTTACTTACGTTTTGACGATAATAGGCATAATTGATTTATTTATAAATTAACTATAGAAATTTAATTTTATACTAGCTTATAACAAAACACTCGACCGGTGTTAACGACAATCGTTCTGTGGTATACGAGAGTTGCTTACATTTTACAGAGTTGCCACTTCGGCGAACACACAGCTGTTTATGTTATGTTATGGTGCTGTACACTCAAGTTTGTCGCTGGGCTTTAACATCTGTTAAATTTAAATTTGAACTTGCTATTTTCCACTCGCGCAAATAAACGAAGAAAGCATTCGGTCACTTTATTATCCAATTAATGTGCGGGATATTGAGACAGATAATTATATATTCATAGTATACATTTACGATAATTCATGTGCGTTGTCATATCACTCACATTTACGAAAATTTTATAAAATTCCACTATTTAACTTTAAAGTATGGCCGTAGATAAGAATAAAAAGAAAACATCTACCAATTCTCAGTCAGGCCTCAAGTATTTCTTTAAAGCCCATTTATTGAAAATATGTATTATCATAGCCCTATGCGATTTGGGTCATGCGCTTTTCTTTGTTGTTAATGCGACCGTTTCGTTAGTCACGAGTGTAAGTCAGATATTTGAATGACTAGAGTATTCCGTTAAAAACTATTATTTAACAGTTCAATTTATACTCCACGTTGGCAGTTTTGGGAACTGTATTTTGGGTGCTAATCGTAGTGCTATTAATTGTTGGTCTCATAAAAGTAAGTACAATACTTTTGATATTTTAATGAAATATATCTACATAATATATCACTATAAAGCGCCGTCCATTATTGGTTAAAGTCTGGCTTATATTCTCAATAATTGGTTTTATTGTGGATATAGGATTTTCGATCTGGGGCATCGTGTCTTCTGTAACGGTGAATGTTGAGCGCTTAAGACAGTTTTCCATTATTTTTGTGGGAGTTTGTGCGTGAGATTTTGTTTTCAGATCACCATTTTTGGATTACAAATATATTCTCCTATTTTCAGTTATCGAGATCATCTGTATATATCTGATATATAGGTACTATTTAGATATGGACCCCTGTCAACTTATGGATGAGGTCGAAAAGGGAGGAAAGAAGAAAAACATGAGGAAGCGTCGGGATGAAAAAGCATGTAAAGGTATAACATATTTTATACTTATTGACTTCTAAATCTATTTTTGCATAACATATTAACCATTTGCAGAGAGCCAGAGGAAAAACAAACCGGACAAGAGAAAGAAACCGGAAAGGAAGAGACCTACCAAGAAGTAAACAATTTCTTTTTTAAAAATACATAAAATATGTCGTAGTAGGCCTTATATCCTGCTCTGATTAAATATATTTCATATATATATATATATATATATACATTTTTTTTTTTAATAAATACATTGGATCTTAAGATGGAAGATCAACAATCCGAAAATATTCCGTATGACGAGACATGTTATTGTCCGTTTACTATAACTTTAGTGCGATTTTGTTATTTTATTGCTATATTCGATTTGGTTCAGTCAATATACTTTTTAGTTCAGTCAACAAATTTTTTGGTCTTGAATGTCTGTATGCAATTGGAATCGGTAGTGATATAATGATTAATGAAGTCGTATCTGCACCCGCAGGTGGACATTTACTCAATAGTTTCATTCCTAGGATCGATATTTTGGATTTACATGGTTATCCTGCTTTTGGCGGGCCTTTGGAAGGTCAGTAGTAAAAAGAAGTAATTTTAAAATTCATTAAGAGCTTTTAATTATTTTAGCATCGTCTTCGGCTAATAGCCTGTTGGCTGATATTCTCGATACTTGGCATTATAGCGGATATATTCTTCTTCATTTGGACAATTTCCATTTCCGTGTATGTACAGTGGCCTCAAATTATGCAGTTCACTCTTTTATATTTTGGCATAGGTGAAGTGAAGAGACATTCTTATTTCCGACTGTTTTCATAGAATTTGACTTCCATTTTCTTTAGTTGTTGAATGGTGTTGCATTTATATTGTGTACAGATATTGTTTGAGTGTTGTTGGTGTTCGCTTTGACTTGGACGTCAACCCGGACATGAACCCTACGGCGGATGTCACTCCTACGACGTAAATATGGGTTTCTTACCATAACCATCATATTTTATCTTACCATAATTTAAAAATAATCTTTTTTTCTTCACGGTCATCATCGCAGAGAGCGGCAAAAGACCAAATTAGTCAAGTTGGAATCTCCAAGGAAGCAATCTTCACAAAGCTCTACCTAAGTAGCAAATACTGGAGCTACAATGCCTGGATATCTATATCCGGAAGTAATCCTATATTAAGTTATAATTTACCATTTATTCGAACATATAAATTTTCCTTGAATATATGTTATTTGTGCTCAGATGTACACGTATCAAATGGTTTGTTGTTGTCAAATTGTTGTTGCTTTCATAGATCATTTCAATTTACTGCCTAGCTCGTGTGCCAAAATCAATTGGAGTCTGCCAGCACAAACAATAATAATAATTGGGTTTGATAGTTGCCTTTTTATCTTTTTCTGCATCTTTCTTGCCTTTCTTTTTTACTGTCTATCTTTTGGCAATGTCTATCACGAAAGTCAGTCCCGAAGGAGTCACATTGTCAATGGGGCAAAATCTAATCTCAAAACGGCCAAGAGGCGGCAGCTGACAAAACAAATGCCGTAAATGAAAGATGGCCAGAAGACTTGTCGCAAATCAGCACAATGAGTGCACAGTGGACGAAATCGAAAGAAACTCGTCAAACCTCAAAATATTCCTGTTATATGTGTAGGTTTATTATATGGGGAGATATATATATTATTTATGTATCTATATTATTTATTATTTATTTTGTTTTAATTATATATGATTTAGTTATCCGATGCTTATAAATTAATTCTACAATATTTAACCTCACCACTAATAAATAGTTAATTCTGTTGCATATTTTAAGATATTATTTATTTCTGTTAGTTTATATAGCGCATCGACACTGTCGTCGGCCTCAACTTTTCGCAATCAAATGTCATTGATTAAGAAGTTGAGTTGCCAACGCCAACAGCATCGTCCTCACACTCTGTTCAATCGAGAATACGTGCTTATAATCATTATAGCTTTGATTTAGTGCACAGTCCTGCCCCATGTTTCAACTCTAGCTGGATTAAATGGAGCACTATTTGGTAGTTTGCAGCTATGCGATTGCAATTCTGGATCTATTGTCCGCAGTGATTTTCGCCGTCGTCTCCTGTATGCTATATGCTCAGCACGTAAGTTGTGTAGCTTAAGATTGGGTCTCAGTCGAAGTGACTGGTGTCATCCATAGCATCATTGGACGTCGCTGGCTGCGCTTCTCTTCTCCTTCATTTGGATTTGCATCATTGTTGTGCTGCTGCTGGGTATTTATCGGCGCCAGTTGAATTTCGTGCGCTACTGGTTGGTGTTCACCTGCTTGGGCATTATGCTGGATGCCCTTCTCTTACTCTACGGATTGACGCTGGCGGTATCCATAAATTGGGAGGGCGTTAAGATAACCGTTATGCCATTCGTTGGCTTGGGTAAGACTGTTTGCGAAAGGTCTTGGTAGTCAAATGTTATCTTGGCCCATTACAGCTGTGGAAATGACTTTCGTGTTTATTATATATGTTTTCTACCTGGACATGATTGAGCGTGAGCAGTGGATACCTCTGGGTGACAACAGATTTAGAGGCGGCTGCAGTTCGAAGCACAGCAAATACACCTCTGGCACTGGTGAAACACAGCGCAGGGAGCGCAAGCGTCTGAAGAAGATGTACAAGAGAGAAGAGCTGCACCGTAAGCTGCGTAGAGGCCTACCCTAATGACCCCAGCACACCCGCCCACCTCCAATTTCTGTAATTTATACCTTTCTGTCAAGATGCGAATCATGAAATGGGAGAGTAGGCCTAGTGTTAATGGTGCTCAATGTTCTCGGATATCCCAACGAACAAATGTCGTCATGAAGCAGCAGAGCAGTTCGCTCCTCTATTGTGCCTATGCCATAGCCGTTTTCGATCTGCTCTGCGGTGTTCTTTTCGTTGCACTTAGCCTGGACAAGTGCTTTTCACGGGTAAGCTCCAACATGGTACGTGCCAGAGTATTCTATAGTTTCCATATTAAAGGTGAGCTGGCTAACCATATTTTCGGTGTGTTTTGGTCTGTTTTGGGTAACGTTGATTGCTCTCCTCATCTCTGGCATTTACTGGGTGAGTTCTCGTTGAGCCTTATTGACTCCCTTGCCTCATACCAGGCTTTCATTGCAGCGTAATTCAATGTTGGTGTGGTGTTGGCTTACATTCTCATGTCTAGGCATTGCTGTAGAGAGCTGTCTGCTGATTTATGCGTTTTTTAGCAAGAGCATTTTCCAAATCGGAATGGCTGATAATAGTTTGACTCTGGGCCTTGGTATAAGTGAGCCATCCTCATATACATATATACTAGTTCTTAACTAAGTTATACGCCTTCCGCAGTTGTTGAAGTAATTTTTGCCTTAATTATCTATCAGTTCTATCGGGAGATCTCGGAATACAATCGTGTTGCCTGGGAGAGAAAGCCGCCTTGTCCTTGTAAAGACCAACCGGTGGTGCAGGTATACCCAGAGGAACCGCCACGACCAATACCAGAGCCAATGCCAGATCCAGAAGCTGGCACTACATCACCTAATCGAAGCAAGCGATCCTACAGATGCAACATCTTGCAAACTAAATACGATACAAGTCCCTACACTTGTGGATCAAAGCGGAGTCCGTATTGGTCCCCTATATCGAAAGTACGTTGAGACAGCAATAGAAAGAGTGCAAATTAAGTTTCTATTGAGTTGATTTATATTTTGTAATAAGTGGAAAAAAAATATTTGTATATGAATAAACACGAATCTTGATTAAGCATTGTATGAACTGCAGTAAATACCCTAGCAGAAGCACCTTTAGCATGTTACGTTTGACTAACCGGCGAGCGCTTTAATATTATTCCACACAACCACACACACACGCGCAGCCACCCATTTGGCAATGTTAAAAACAAAATCCTTTTAAAATAATTTGCACAGCAGCAGCAAAAAACACAAACAAAAAACGATTGCGGAAACGGAAACAGCAACTCAGAACTCAAAGCTGGCGTAAGTCTGGGGGCTGGCTGGCTTGGCAGCCAGCGAACTCTTGTCTATTTATGCAAAAAATGTGTGCATATACTTTTATATATACTTATAATGCCAGGCTGATGAAATACGTGCACATGCATACATACGTACCCACACACACACATTTACGTGCCTTCCCTGATGTCAAATATAATTTACCTTTTCGCGCTCATTTCGCACGCAGGCAGCCCCATGCAGATCCGCTAGATGGCACAAAATCAAGCATTTGCAGCAGTTTTAACTTTAAGCTTTGTCTGTCAACAGAAAAAGAGAGAGAGACAGAAAAACACAGAGAGAGAGAGAGAGAGAAGAAATATAAGTTAAAGAAAACAAACATTTCGTTGCAAAGCGAGAATGGTGAGCGCATTGAATGGCTTTGGAATGGCCATCGGTTGCATGGACATCATAGGAGCTTTGTTCTTTGAGCTGATGATTATTTGCATGCTATGCCGTAGAAAAAGCAAGAGGCCAACAGCTGAACAAGAGCAGTCGACTCAGTCGATGCATGCGGCAAGTGAGAGTTAGAATGGATTGTAGCAGGAGTTGCCAACGATTCCTAACTCTAAAAACATTTCAGTTTTCCATAGCAACAGCGTAAATCCTTCGATGCTGTGGATTTACCTTGTCCTATTGAATGTGTGGATAGTTGTTTCAATGCTGATGCTCGTTGGGATCATATTGGTGGGTAGCTGGACAGACCTTATTCAAATGCGATGTGTTCTCCACTCACTGAGAGCGCTTTTCACAGCACAAGCCACAGCTGCTGCTGTTCTGGCTTATCTGGTGCCTCGGTGGACTGATTTTCGATTTAGTGTTTGTGGTTTGGTGGATCCTGGAGCTGCTGTCGGGCGATGCCATTGAGGCGCTGACCAACATCTTGATATCATTGCTAACTATGGGCAAGTTTTCATTACATCTACAATATAGTCGAGTCTAATTCCCAATTTTCTTAGCTGTGGAATTCGCCTTCATATCTATTATATATAATATTTATTTAAATCTAACCCTTCCACCAAGTGGACAGCAAATCGAGAGGAATCGTTTATTGCGCTTCTCCCACTTTTTATTTTAATTTAACACAAGTTTTCCGAACAATAAAATACTTGGATAAGTGTAGTTCACTTCTCTTTTAGCTCGTCTGGCTTTTGGATTCCGTATGGCCTGGTCTTCCGCGGCTCTAGGGACTTGAAGAATCTGTAGGCGATCAGTATAATACCAATACGAGTCAGCACTTGACCGATGAGGGGCCCATGCATATCAGACAGCTCCTGCAAAAACTGCTGCTTGCTTTTGTCGTGCTCTTTGAAAAAATAATTGAATATGATGATAAGAGCATCTGCAACAGCTCCCCATTTGATCTGTAAATAGGCCATAAGCAGCCACAGCCGTATGAGGTACCTGTAACGCTATTTGTACGATTATATTTCAGAACATAAGGCATTAGCGGGCCACACTCTATGCTTACACCAACGACACCAACAGCGAAGATCCCAAAGAAGAAGAGCTTGAGCATCGACTCAAGTATAATCATAACATCCACCATGTCAAACTGCGTGAAGACATTTACTAGTGGTTTACTGATTGCCTAAGCTCTTATTGCCTTACCTTCATGATTTTAGAAAAGTTGATCATCTGAACCATAACAAGGAATGCAGCAGAGCCCTCATAAACTAGCGCCATGTAGGCAGAACAGTTGACAAAAACAGACATTTTGGTGTTGCTTCATATATTACACATAAATATATAGTTCGCTCAAAAATTGACTTGAACTGTCAGCACTAAATAATTTTCAGTTTTTTACTGCTGATGGCATAAAATCAGCCTGCTGATGTTTGTACGAAACGCTTTTATCCCTTGGAGATATTTAAACTAGGCTTATGACGCCATATATTCGTAAGGACAGACGGTCGGTCTATCTGACATTGCACAAAGCCAATATACCCTTTCAGTGTATGAACAAGTATATGAATCTCATCTGTTTTGCTGTACTACAGATAGGAGGAGCCAACGACTCTCCTGAGATATACCTAGAAAAGAAGGACCTTCGGCCCCATTTTTAATTGGAAACTTTATAGTTGCTTTGTGCTTAGTGCTTCAAGTTGCTGGTGCATAATTTTTAAAAGTCGCCCACGGAAATTGATTCATTTCCGCCTTGTTGTTCAGCACTTCCGACCGGAGTCTGGCGCCGTCTCATGGAGCAGACACGCAATCAGCTTAAAGCTAACAGTGGGTAATCCAATATTTAAATGTCGGCTTAGTTCCAATAAAATTCTTATGCCAAAGCATATTCAAATCAACGGCACTGTCAACTGCCAAACTGTCATTTGCAAGTCGCAGCTAAGCAAAAATACAATACATATTTTTATTTTTTAATAAAGAGTGCTTAGACCACTTATTGGGTGCCTTCAACACCACGCTCCTCCACTCCATTCAACTGCTTTCCTTGCCATTCTGTGAGGAGCCACTGGCTGTTCAAATTTACTGTTTGCAAATTGAAATTCTTGTCGACACGCACGAGCAACTGCAAAATCCATTGGGAATGCCGGGCACAAGGCAGCGCCAGCTATCCTCTTAGCTGATCCAAGCTTGTCAACTCAACGCAACGTCTTTGCTGGCCTGCTTCGCTGGATGGGCAGCTCATCATGACTTTTTAGTATTTATTAAGATTCTGATATGCCTGCAAACATATTTTCAAAATAAAATAAACAAATATTTTATAGCTGCGTTAGCCGAGTCTTAAGGGAAATCGCCTGGATCTCAAGACGTACAAGGAAAGTGCAGCGTTACCTTCCCTAAAATTAAAGCAAATCTAGCGAAATTGCTACTAGTCGTATTTTTCCATAGCTGAGTTCAATTACTATGATTAGATGTCTGCAAATTGCAAATTGAAAAAAACTATATTAAAAAACTTCGACTGTTATGCATTTTCGTTGCATGGCAGTCTGTTGAGCTGTATTAAGTAAATGTGGGTTTTGTTGTGCCCCACATCCTAGATATATCACATCCTAGATATCCACATTATATGATTTCTAGGTTAAATCATGAATAATATTCTAAATATCTGGTATTTTATAGGTTTTATAGGTTTTTTCCTATGGTTTCTATGGACATTTCTATTACTTTAGTAATATAATAATATAATAATATAATAATATAATACTTTAGTAATATAATTATAATAATTTACTTGAATACTTCAGCTCATTCACTAACTGTGCGGAAGAGTCAAGTCAAGCTGTCAAGAGAGCATGCAGGCAAGCTCGCTGTAAATCTCTTTACGATCAAGAGAATCTACAGATTTCTATAAATAGAGCAAAGCTGTGTTATTTTCGTCATTATTGTTTAAGATGAGGCTTTCGTCGGTTCTACTACTGTTGGTTGCTTCCGTCATTGTTTCGGCGACTTACGGCAAGTGAATTGTATTAATTTGATTTGATGACTAATATAATGAATTATTAAAATATTTAGGGCAAGATGATGTTATGCCTGGCGAAGATATAGGCCCGAGTGTGAGGGCAAACAATTTCGTTGATATCGATAAAAAAGGTAAAAAATTATAAAATTAACAGGTGTCCAGTTAAGCAGTGTGACTAATATAACATAAAACAACTGGAACAGGCGCCAGCCCTTCAAAGCTAAAAAACGAAGTGGAAGTCTCAACCATCGCATTGAAGGTAATACGTACCCGTAAGAGGCGACTCCGTACTCCTGTAGGAAGTGCTGATGGGTCTTCACAAATTGTTTATATAAGTCCAGTACCACTAACTGGAAAGTGAAGTTGAGGACGCAAATGATATGATATGAATGAAAAGATATATAATATATTGAAATATATTAGCAACTTAAATTGTAAAGTATCAAGCAGAGTAATTCTAAGTAAAAACTTTATTTCTGCTGAATTGTTAGAGAAAATATTTCAATTGTGTCGCGTCACATGTGACTTGAGTTGCAAATGTGAATGCATTAGATTATATTACTCAGCTGAACAGTAATTATTTTTGTGGTGGTGCCTGGTGACTGTGTGGCCAAGTGTTATAGTTGACATAACTTTTAATAGATCGATTCGTTCCGTTCCGATTGCGTTGTTTTCCATTTGCCATACAATGTGCCAGGTGCGCTGAGAAAGCAACTAAATTGGAATGTCTATGCAGGAAATTGATTGATTTCCGCTTCTTTGAGTGAAAAGTGGAAAAGAAGAGCAGCTAAAACGATGGACACGAGACTGTCGAGGCTCTGGTGAGCCATTTTAACAACTTGCTGAGCAACCAGTATAAGTTAAAGTAACATTGGCACCCCAAGCCATAATGTTGGTTTGCAATTAGCCGTTTATGTGGCTGGGCACTTTGTTGCACTTGCAGCCAAATATTGTCTATGGTAGCTGTGCGTGGGTTGCACCCTGCAGCTGATATGTTGGCAGCAAACATAAACTCTGACAAAACATATAACTGGGCGCATATGGTTTTCGCCAAAAACAAGCAGAGCCTGGGTGGCTGGCGATGCGTGCTAGCCAGGCAAGAGCTGCCAGTTGCCAGTTGCCAGTTGCCCGTTCCCAGATCCCCGGACTGCTATCTGGCTTTGTATGCTTGCATATACATATACATATATATAAATATATATTTCTCACAGTCATTGGCAGTGGCTTACGGTGCGTGTGTGTGTTGCTAAAAGCATACGATTCACTTGTTACATGCTCAATTAAGCCAGAAATGACAGCGGAGCCAACTGAAGTCACGCTTTGTATAGCTTTAAATTTGGCGCATAACTTAACGCCCATAAGCACACACACACACACACTCACAGATTTTCTACTATATGTGTGAAGTGCATGGCAAAGACCCAGCCAAAATGCGAGTATTTTTTGAGTGTGTAAGTGAAAAAGAGTTTTTAGTGGAAAATACTAAGTTAACAATTCTCCCATTTGAAATGCTTGTTTAAGATGTAGTATTTTCTACAGTTTTTGTTAATTGGGAAGAAAACATAAATCGAAGATAAGAAATTTATATAATTGATTAGTTTAGTTGTTAGCTTAAGACTTGGTAGTTCAGCACGCCAATATATATTATGCTTTATTGTACTTTGAAAGGGTTTAATATTTTTCTGCTACTTTTTAGCAGCTGTAGCCCAAGGATTCTTTGCTAGTTTTTTTTTTTGCATTTAGTCTGCTTTTCTAACTTTCTGTTATTGATTGCATGAACTTATTAGAACATTGTAAGGATTACAAAGATATAAAATATCCGCATGTTATTGTTATATTATGTTGGAGTAGTAAAATAATATTGAATTGTAATTAAAGTATTTAATAGTATAGTATAATATAGTCCCTTATTTGATATACCATTTGGCAAATATCAATTTTATGTTGTTTTTTTAAAGCATGTATTTTTTGTTATTAATCAGTTTCAACATACAAGTATATATTTCTGATGATAACTGTTCACCTTCCGATATGTTCACACCATGCCATGATTCAGGTCCTTTTTTTGTGGAAAGTTTGAGCAGAATTCGTTCAAAAAGCTTTTCAAGACACGTGAATGCACTTTTGAAGCGTGCCTTTGTGTTGTACTTTAACTATTGGTTTCATGCCAATTAAACAATGGAATTTAAAAATGTGTCACCATAATTACAGCCGCTTCCCTTTGTCCTAAGTTAATTATCGAGTACGCAAAATTGCTTTGCCAAGTGGAGCAGGACAAAGCGGCTGGCAATTAGCGCTGCTCGGCATGTTGCAGACTCGGTAATATGCTTAGTCAGCCCTTCTCGTCCTCTGGCAGAGTGACGCAGGACACGTGCAAAATACACATACACCAGCACCAGTGCATACAGATGTTTTTCTTTGGGTGCAAAAAGGCTGACATTGTTTTCTAGGACGTACTCCTAGTGAAAAGTTGTGTCTTGGCTTCAAGTGTGAGGTGACGTTGTGAAGGACATGCCACACACACTCACACCCTAGTGCACGCTCACTTCGGCACACATCAGGAATTGCAAATCAGTCGCCTAATGTGTACATAATCAGTCATGTCGCAACATGTGAATTCCATTAGTGGATACACGGCTCATGCAAACAAACGAGCATTAATCAGCGCAAGGCGAGGACGAAAATGAGGGCGAGAAAGTGAGGCCATATAGCGGGCAAGCATATCAGCTTGAGCTCCTGACCAACGTGTCCTTTCGCCAGCAATATAAGCTTTCTCTGTTATTTATGTTTATTTTTTGTCTAGGCATTTAATTATGCACATACACATGTGGAATAGCAAGAAGACGCATTGTAGGCTACTTAAGGACACACACAGAGAGAGACACCCACATATTAACATGCGACTTACAAATTGCCCCAACTACCTTGATTTATCCCCAGATATCAATGCAATGCTACAATGGCACTGAAAGCCGACATCTTATTAATATGCCATTCATTTGGCCGCTTCATAGTTCATTAAAGCAGGACCTGGGCGTCCGAGCAGTGCATCCTGGCGCCAGTCTTGGCCGCAAAGTGCAGCCAGCAAAAATTATGCGGCTCGTTTGCCACTGCCTTGTTTGTTGCTTCAATCCATGGACAGCACGAGAGACCCTGGCACTGGCTCTGGCTCTGGCTCTGGCTCTGGCACTGGCTCTGGCACTTGCTCTGGCTGTGGATCCGGGCCATTCGTTTATTCCTTTGTTCTCTCATTTATTTGCATGTCATTTGCTTTACTCTCTCCTTTTTTGTTCTGAACGTGTGTGTGTGTACGTGTGGGTCGGTTGTTTCTTCGGTCACGTTTGTCAGGATGCCAGTTACTTATGACTGCTGTGTGAATTATCAATATGCATTGTATGACTTCGCCCTACGCTTTATATACCTTTATCAATATTTTTGCGCTGCCATTAATTGGATACTTAAGAATAAACTTAAAATAAAACGCATGAATTGTATTCATTTTGAAATCTATAATTAGTAATCGTGTGAAGGAGGGTTCCCGGCTAGAAGTAGTTCTTAATATCAGTCAAGCTCACAGATGCCTATAGCCACTGCAGACAGAGTGCTGAATATCATATAGAATATATGCTCATATACTCCATGTATTTATTTTATTTTATAAATTTCCACCAGTGCCCTGAAGCATATACAAACTCTGTATAAGAGAAAAATAAAATATTTTCTTATTTACACTTCCTCTGTGTTGGGTTCTCTGAATTGCACTTTTAATAACGAATTCGTTTTTTTATGGTTTCCGGCTTATAGAACAGCAAAGAAATTGGCAAGCAAAGCAAAATCGCAACAAGAAATTCTTTAATCATGTTGTATGTGTGTTTGAGTTTCTCTTAAAGCTACATTTGATTTTTGCGAAAAGTTAAAGTTGTTGTTGCTGTTGCTGATGCAGCATTGCTGCTTTGTTAGCCAAGTCAAGTCAAGTCTGAGCCAGCTTCCGTGGCTGGAGCCGCTGTTAATGTCGCAACAGTTGCCATTCCCTGTCCCTACCTCAACCACTGCCACTGGCATTATTCCGTCGCTGTTGCTGTTGCAGTTGATATTTGTGCGCCAGGCGTAATTAGTGCTCATGGCACAAAGCGCACTTCCTCTACGCGCAGCTCCTGTTGTTCTGAGCTCAGAGCTGCCATCGTTCGTATTGTGGCTCTGCGTTTGCTTTCCATTCGTAATCAGTTTTTGCAGGCTCCAGCGCTTAGTTCCGAGGATTTACGAACTGGACAACGGCAGAGGCCAGTCGCATTCAATCAAGTTATACAGACGCTCTTTTCGTCATCATGGTGCAGTTCTTCTTGTTCTTTTCACCAGATGATAGGCCTTCGTATTTAAATTGAGTTTAATGACGTTCTATTTAATAAGCCAATTACTTCAATATTTGATCAAGCTGCTAAACCGGGAACATTGTTTTCTATTAAAATATTCAAGTCTCGAATTATGCATTAATAAAAGTCTTCTTCATAAATACATAATTAAAATATATGCTAAAAACTAATGAGTGTATGAGTCAAAGAGGCCAAGATTATTCATTGAATTATAATAAAATGGTAAAAGTATTAAATCAATTTATTATGTATATATGTTAGAGAATTTTCTACAAATCGTTGGCTGGGTATATATTTTGTACTAATGGCTCTTTGTTCCCCGAAGCCTGATTCGCTACATATATATTTATAAGTATATAGAAAACTTATTGCAGTCACGTTCACTTTCTAATAAATGTCATTAAGTAAGGTCTAAAATTGAATTGAATTTAATTTAATTGAAAATTCTCTGAAATAAGCTACATTTTTTACTAAGAATCAGCAATTTTAAGTAGGCATTAAATTTGTCTCTTAAGCTTTAAGATTAGTTTCAATAAAATGTATGCTTTAAGCGTATTTAAACAAAATTGTTTCACAATTTCTGTCATAGTTAGCTGGCTAAATATGCGACACATTTGCAGTTGTAGACACAATTGTCTTGTGCTCCCTGGCCGATTCAACTTTCAATGCTAATTGCCTTTTGGCAACTTTCGCGACTTGATTCAAACTTCGCTTCCCACTGGAGAATGGAAGGATGCCATTTTACTATATCTTCTTCTTTCTCCCTCTGTGTGCACGCCTCGATGGCCGTTTGCTTTGGCCATTGTTTGAGTTCACGCAGCCTTGCCATTAATTTCACAATTAGTTAGCAGCGGCTGCTAAAACAGCTCAGAATCACAAGGGAACCACCTGACGGCAACTCAAGACAAAAGTCCAACAATCCTTAATTAATTTTTACAGCAGCTATGTGTGTGTGTGTGTGTGTGTGTGTGTGTGAAGGGTATATACACGAGGTATATATAGGTATGTATGTATGTATTTGTGTGTGTGTGTGTGTGATAATTTTTCGCAACTATAAGTTGTAGCAGAGCACTCGCCAACTGCTGTAGCTTTACAAAAGCATCGGCTGACGATTTTTGCTGACTAACTTTTGACAACAACAACAACAACGATGGCGACGACAACTACAACAATCGGACGCGCATAAATTTAAATTTATGTGTTCGCGGGCTGGCTGCATGTGTCGCGCTCAATATATTATTTATGTATGCTGCCACCTTCTGCGTTTTGCCTGACATTTGCTTTTAGTGGCAGCAGCAGCAACAACAAAATGCGCGTCGTCTACTACGTGAGCTTTAAGCGAACATTTCTGCTTATGCCGCATTGTCAACTTTCACTTCAGCTGCAGCTGGCGACACCAACACACATAGAGAAATAGAGAGAGAGAGAGAGAGAGAGAGAGAGAGAGAGGGAGAGGGAGAGATCCTTGACGCGCAATTTCCCTCGTAGTCATATTTAAGCATTAGCCACGAATAGTCAAATATGTTTGATCACTCATACGCAACGTGGTACGTAGCATTCGCTTTTGCCTTTCCATTTGATTTCCACTTTAACGTGAATTGTACGCCACGAAAAGTTTTGCTGAAGTTGGCTTTATTCTTTTGTTGCTGTCGTTGCTGTTGCTGTTGCTACTTGGGCGTTGATGTAATGAAATTCTGTGCAATTGTATGGCAACAAGAAATCCATTAAAGCTTATTTTTCGAGAAAAACTTTTTTTGGCCGACCATTTCACTGATTGATTGGCATCAACAATGTGCTGCCGAGGTGGCAGCTGCCTGCAAAAAAAGGGGGCGGCAGGGCAGATGTTCGCATGGGCGGATGGGCGGGTGGGCGTGCTGGCGTGCTGGCGGACAGCCAACACACTGTTAATGCTGCCAAATTTGCTGAGCGTGTGTAAGACAATAAAAATAATTGAGTGCGTTGTTGCTTGTTACACTTGGCCCTTGTATTTGGATTGTCAACGTAGTGTAAATTGTGTCGCCTGCTTCAATGTGCCTCACTCAGCAACCAACACATTGGGAGCGCCGAGCTGTGCAGATTGGGGCCAGACGATAAGCCCACGTCATTACCGTGTAGAAGAGGGTAGCAGGGCAGTCGTTTTCCTGCCATGATACCCATGCCCGATGCTACATGTTAGCTGTCTAGCTAACTGACTGGACTTGAGCCTTGGATTTGCGGCCGGCTATTTGTTGTAGCAAAGCCCGAGTGCCACCAAGCAAGAAACTCATTACATAAATGTGTATGTGTGTTTGCAGAGGGCATATTATTTTTTACGAAATTGTTGGTAAATTAAAGACGATATGTGGTTTCACTGCATGAATCTTAAATTGTTTAACAAAATCAGTGCGAATTTCCGACGGAAGGTCTGATAAAGTTAGTGCATCAATGCTACTTAGCTTAGAAGGCTTTTAATTTCGTTATTTTAATTTATTTTCGTTATACTACGTATTACTTAGTTCCACAATAGATTTACCGTACCCTTCCATTTCAATTACATTTTGATAAATTTGTTTAATGACTAAATTGGTTTAAATACTTAGACCTCTTAAGGTATCTGGCGATTGTCAGTCACTTGCAACTTTTAGTGTAGCTCATCTTTTAACCCGCTCGTCGGGCACACTCACACCCACATTGACCCACACTCACCCACACTTCACTTCAAATGAATAGCGCGGCGCATCATTAAACTGCTTAAAACTGCGTGCTAAAATGCCAACTCTCTTTATACAGCTTCCTCTGGCTTTCTCTCCTACTCTCTCTTTATGAAAACTGTTGTCATTTGCCCATTCTGCGCCATGATACTCTAAGTAAATTGGGGTACATTGGCTTGTCCAAGTGTATGCAAGGATACATAAGTCCTTTCAGCCCAAGACAATCTGCTCAAGTACATTTTACTATGGCAAATTTTGGTTAATTATAAATTGGAAATATTTTACTTCTAAAATTAAGTTTTTATTTGATTTATTCACTTTGTATAGGGCATCCCCAAGTCGCATGCTTTCGTAGCACTCGCGCTTGTTTATTTTTGCAGCTTCAACAAACAAAGCCAACTGCCACAATCGGCCACACCTCCTGCAGCTTACTGCCCACCACTTACCGCCGGCCGTCCACCATCCACCGTCCACCGTCCACCGCCCACCGCCCACCGCCCATGACCCAGCGGGCAGTGCGTCGCGTCCTCCTCGGCAGAGCACTTGCATAATTTGCATGGCTAAGCGAGCAAAGAGTCGTCAAAATGAAGCACAGTGCTGCTCCAGCCAGTCCTTGTCTGTTTTCTGGTGAGGCGTCGCTTTGATAATGTAGCCCAAATGTGCGTTCATTTTATAACTCAATTTTAATTGAATTATGCAAATCGCCAGCTAAAAATTAGCAGGCGCAAACTATTTTTTAATGATGCATTGTACGCTTTTAATTAAAAGCAAGCGAGAATTAAATTAAATGAGAACGCTTTTTCAAGCACTCGTCCGCTTTCTGTCTAGCTCGGCAACTTTTACAGCCATCCGGCTGCAGACTTTAACAGTTTATCATCGTCGCAAGGATTAGCCATTGCAGCCATCTCCAATTCCGCCCATGTCCAGGACCCCCTGAGCACGGACCACTGTCAGCAGATGGGGGCCAAGCGCCCTCGGCTGTGGTTCGTTTGCAAATGATGTCCATTTTGTGTTGCCGTCAAGCAGTCCAACCGAGGGGACGGAGGGTTACTCTCAATATTTGTATCCGTGCGTTTGTTTGTAAATTATGCAATAATCCATGACTATGCGATGCATCGAAGCTGTTGTCATTGGCAGCGTTATCCGAGGCTACTTGCTCAAAGGAGTCACTCCACAAGCACACACGCATCATCACTGCTTCTGCTAATCTGCTGTATATGTTACGAAGCTCATTTATTCTGCAGTCCACCGTGTGTCCTACCTGTGCGTGTTCCTGTTCACGTCAGTGCATGTGTGTGCTCTTGCATAGAGCTTATCCGGTGACACTAGGTTTAAGCGCTTCTGAAGTGCCTCTCTGTCTTGTTCAGAATTAAAGCGCTCTTCCAGGTGGACACTGGACATTGCTCTTGTCTCACAGGTTCCAAGCTATTAGACCAATTACACAAAAAAAAAAAGTTTCGGTATAGTCAGGAGAAAATACTCAGTCAGATTGCTACAAGCTACAATACAATATAATGTTACAATACCATAGTCCCGGTCGACATCATTCAGTATGACATCGATGATGAAATGTCACCAGAAGCTTTTAATTTGTGTTAACATATTAATTTTTTAATTGCGTATCTGTGACATGGTATACACGTAGTGATATATGAATTATTTATTTTAATATTTATGCATTGATAAGAACCAGATTGTGCCATCCGAGAGAATGCCGTATACATGTGGATTTAACTATCGGCAGCTGCTCAGAGAGAAAATATAAGATTACACTGACTCAGTTTTGTTGTCCTAAATATAAAGTCAAATTTAAAGCACTAAATAAATATGTATTTATGTAAGAGTTGTTAAATTAACCACAATTAATAAATATTAATAATAATTATTTTTCATTTGTGTCTTTTGTATAACATAAATAGATTGTCCAATCACATGTGTGATTTAATTAAAATAAATTGATTTTAATATTTCCCCACATCATATATTGCATTGTTCAGAAAACTTGCTTGGTCGAGCAAGCTCGATGAGCAAACACCCTGTTTTGATTTGGTTTAACGCATTCCTCATAAACTCAAAATTTGGATGAGAAGCTCATCTTAAGAGGTATTTTTGCGACCTACTACATTCTGTCTTCAATTGTTGGAGTGTCTCGCTCGATATGCGATGAACTCATGCAGCAAGGGGGATGGATTTTCTAATTTACTAATTAGAACCAGCAAGAAATATCTGCCTGTTATTTTCATTTTAACAAAACCTGATTTTACCATTTTTAATGGGTTTGGGGTGTAATAATAAATAATTATTACTTAAGAATTTCCTTAAAAAGAAGCATTTATAACATACGTATTACGTATTTAAATACATACCAATTCCAATTGAGAAGGGGAGCAGAATAAGACATACTACACTACACTACACTGCACTGCACTGCACGACTGACTACTAGCAGATCAGGAAACCAACTGAAAATATGGAGCAGAAGGCTTGCTGTCGATACCGCGATTTAAGCATTGGCGGCTGTTGAGTTGAACGTCAGGAGTGTTGAGCGCCAGTAGAGGTGAGCAACGGTAGAGTTGAGCAACGGTAGAGGTGAGTGCCAGTAGTGTTGAGTGCCAGTAGAGTTGAGCGTCAGTAGAGTTGAGCGTCAGTACAGTTGAGCGCCAGTAGAGGTGAGCGCCAGTAGAGTTGAGCGCCAGTAGAGTTGAGCGTCAGTAGAGTTGAGCGCCAGTAGAGTTGAGCAACGGTACAGTTGAGCGCCAGTAGAGTTGAGTGCCAGTAGAGTTGAGCGCCGGTAGAGTTGAGCGTCAGTAGAGTTGAGTGCCAGTAGAGGTGGGCGCCAGTAGAGGTGAGCGCCAGTAGAGGTGAGCGCCAGTAGAGTCAATCGTTATAATTATTATTAAAAAAAAAAAAAAAAAAAAAATATATATATATATATATATAATTGAAATATTTTCTTTAAAATGAAGTATTTATAATTAATACAGTTTTGCTTAACATATTTAATATATTACTAAAATTATGAGCTATTTAAATACTACACTACACCAAACTGCACGACTAACCACCGGGAGGTTAGAAAACCAACTGAAGAAATGGAGCAGAAGGCTTGATTTTATATAGGGCAAAACTCTCGCCACAAGTTGTGCTCAACTCTTTCGAACTCAACTCAGTCGAGGTCATGAGTTATTTCTTACAGTCGATCATTGTGAGGGAAATATGAGCGCTACCTGCTGACTCTTAATTTATTTCTCTTTTAATAGAAATAACAACAGAATAACATCGCTGCAATTGATTAATTATCTGATACATACATTTTAACAAACCTATTATAACCTGATTTTCCCATTTGCAATTGAAAATCATGAGAATTAAATTCAGCGAGAGAAAGAGCCTAACAAGTCGGTTGCTGTTACTTCCCATAAATATTTATTCAAATTGAAATAGTCAGTTCAGATATTACCCTATTTCAATGCACATAGGGTATACCGTTAGCCATGCTAATCTCCTTAATGTGTGAATTACATCCAGTTAAAAAAAAAAATAATATGAGTCGTGAAAAAAAGGTGGAGAAAGGAAAGATTTATGCACATTATTAATACAATTGAATTTGCATATCATATTGGCTGTGTGCGTGTGCTATCACATAATCAATGCAGCAAAACAATTACGTTTTAGGCATTGAATTATAGCCTCAATTATTTCCCTTCCAGTGATTCCTCAAAATGGGCGCTCATTAAAATTCATAAAGCCATTTGCAAATATGCTCAAGCTCAAGAGGAACATAAATAAATGCACATAAAACAAATATTATTTCAGCTCTTATCACTTACAATTTTTATGGCAATTAAATTCAAGGAATATTTGTAACTAATTTCCTTGCCTGAAATAAGAACTAATTTTCAAATAGTAATAGAAATGACTTTAATAATATGATATTTTGATATTATTATATTATATAATTTAATTAAAGTTCCTTAAACATATTAATTTATTTCAATGCTTTCAGGTGCTGGAAGGATCCGGAGAGAGATTTGATTGGTAATCGAGCAGTAAATTCTCTATTTGCTGCTAACAATGTGTAATATATTGATGTCGCCTAAAAGTAACATCCTCTCAGCTCCGTCCACCTTCACGCAGGTTTCTACCTACCAAAAAGAAGGGATTGCCGCTGCAGCCTGCAGCTGAGCTTCTTCGACACTCACACACTTAACGGTAATTGCAAGCACTCAAGTGGCGCCATTGTGTGAAGAGTGTTCAGTGTTCGAAAGAGAGAGAGAGAGGGGCTATCGGGAGGACGAGGGAAAATTCAAGTTGCATCGTTTTAAAATAATTTAACAGCATTTTGAAGCGCATTGAAGTCAACTTCCGTTGCTGGCGCTACTGTTGGTGCTCCTGGTGCTGTGGCAAGTGCAGATGCAGTTGCCATTAGAGTTGCAGTTGCCATTTGCTAACTCGCCCTGGTCCACGTTGTTGCTGTCTGCCATTGGCGAAGCCAGACGACTCTGCAATTTGTCATATGGCCAAATACAAATGGAAGATGAACGGTGTGTCGTTTATAAGTCGGAGTCCTTGGCCACGCTGGATTGCGAACGGGCCAACTGTTGTCGGATAATTGAATGAGTGATTGTTGCCAAGCTTAGAGCAAATAACAGCTGCCAATGCAATCAGCTGCTAAAGGCTTTTCATCCATAATTCTTCTCCTTCGATGCTAGAATCTGAGCTGCGACTACTCCAATTATTATGGCGCACTAGCAGCACTCAAACAGTACAATTAGTTTCAAATCCATAAATAATAGACAGCTAATTTTCAGGTACACATAAAGTGCTTGAGCCCCTAAAGCAGTCGATAAGTAATTAAGCAAAAATGTTAAAGTTATTCTTAGATTTTCGCATAATTAGTCGCTCACTTCAGATGCCAAGCAGCTATCTGAGACATGCAATTCAAGTGGACGGAGAAAGTGCACTTCGACTATAAATTTGAAAAAATTAATTGCTTTTAGTACCTTCGAGGGGCAGCGTCATCAGCGCCTGGATCAGCGTTGGCTTCAGCTGCAGATTTAGTTTCCGTTTTAGCCCATGCTTAAATATTCATTGAGAACACACAAACGCAGCCACCCTGCAGTTACACTCGCCCCTTTGACTCCTCGTCCAGTAGTCCCCGTTGTCAAGTGTACTATGCAAATAAGTTGGGCATACAAATTGGCTATTGGTTAAATGGCTTGAGCTGGGAGTTTTTGGGAAGGTTACTCTGTGCGCTCCTTCAGTCGCTATCCTGGCGCTGGGCGCCAGCGCTCGCTCTATAGAATGAGTTTCTATTGATCTGTGCTTTGTTTTGCGTTTCATTTGGCTATTTGCAACTACTATAACTCAATTTTAATTTAAGATGTGGGCGGGACAGGTGGAAGGCGACAAAACTGGATCGTTTTGTAGCTAACTTAAGTGCTTCATAATAATTTAACAGAAGCGCTTCTCAGTGCCCGGCTACTCTTTCCGCTTACTCAGCTTGTCGCTCAGGTGTTTTCAAACTTTTCGCCAAGTTTTTCGCGTTATCTCGCGCTGAGATGGTACATAGTGGAGGAAGCCGAGGATAAAGTAGTGCTTTGTTTTTGGTATTTTAATTAAAAAACTGTCGCTAGTTGCGCTCAAAGTTTAAATTATACAGGCGCAGCACAGTTGCCAAGGGTCTTTGCCTTGGCATGGCTTGGCTTGTCCGTGGCCATAAGCCTGCCAAAGAAATCAGACATTGTTTCAAATTGCATTGAAGTATTCTCAATCAGGGTCAGATATCTGCGAGGCATCCTCGTTGCAGATTTTATTACAATTGAAAACATTATTATTACAATTGAAAGCATTAATTCTACCCAGCTTCAATACTATAATAATAATTATTATTATTAATTAAATGATATATACTTAGTATTTAGGATAAGATAACAGGATGTCCAGGATAACAGGATACACCCGGAGACTTTACAGCCAGCATCCTCGCTTGTTCAATTGAATGCTAAATAACTTTACCGTTAAAGGGGGGCCATGATTAACAAAAGGTATCTATGAGCTCAAATTTGTTGGCCAGGTTTAAAACTTGTTCGTAGGTGGGCTGCGGCCTGCTTTAATTAAAGCTAATTCTGGAAAATATTGTTAATCACAGAGTACTAATCGGTTTATTAATCGGATTACGTGCCGCACACACACACACACACACACAAACACACAGCTGTCGGCGAGCGTGTCTGGGCGTGGCCGTACGCCTCAGAGCTGATTAGCCATCAGTCGACTAATTTGCACATTGATGGCATCTTTTATTGAAGCATTGAACAGGAAATTCTTCGGAGAAGGCCAAGTCGAGCGCGAGCCAAGCATGTTGATTGCCATAATTAGTGCCGTGTGTTGCCAAGTGTGTGTGTGTGTGTGTGTATGGGTGTGCGTGTGGGGTTGCTATAATGCTATTTAATTAGTTTGAAACCAGGCTGCATTATGTCAGTGTTGTGCTGCCATCAGCAGCATCAGCAACTTGAAATTGCAACAACAACTTGTATAGCTAGTGTTAGTTAAACTTGTGGTAAGCACACACCAACACAAACAGACATATATATATATATATATACATATAACACACACACTTGCACACATACGTGCTGGGAGCTCTTTAGCATTTGTAGTTGCCAGGCAAAGCCCAATGAAAGCCTGGCAATAAAAGATAAGCTCTCTCAACTTTGCCGATGTGTGTGTGAGATACTAGGTAAGCCTGTGTGTGGTTGAATGAGTATGGATAAGGAACGCAACTCATTTGGTTAAACTGTGAGCAGCAAACGCCTGGGCACTTAAAGCGCATATTAACTGAATTCCAGTTTCGAAACAAAACTCATTAAAGGATGTTGCAAGCGAGTAAGTGTTTTTGTTCCATAAGTGGAAAACAAGTGATAGGGGAAAAGCTCACATGTACATGGATGTAATCGCACCTGATGCCCCATGGGCGGTACTCGAGACAATTAAATGAATGAAAACTTCGCTTTGCAGATTCCAAAAATCCCAATTGTAGCCGGAACGTTGGAACGTTGGCCAAGGGTTTTTTTTTTTTTTTTTTTTTTTGACTGATTAGCCAATTTGAAATGACAGTGCTGCAATGCACTGCAGGACGTGATGTTCGACGGGAGCGTAGGGCGTGGTGTGACTGTCTGCTAGTCAGCTATGCTACTAGTCTGCGAGTCTGGTAACCAGCTAGCTATGCACCTGCATAGCATTATCAAGTGCACGTTTTGTAGCGAATGGCGAAAACATTGTCGTCCGCCCATCGTAGCAATGGCAAAGCTCTTGTGTATTCATGCCATCACTCATTCAGTTGCTCATTCATTCATTTATTCGTTCACTCGCTCATTCATTTGGTGAAACATTGTTGCTGCCCCAACACGATGGCGATGCCATCTAATGAACGTTGCAACAAAATGCCCTTATTGCCTGCTACCTTTTATTTCACATGCGTGCAACGCCAACGCAGCCAGCTGGCAGCCAGGCGAAGCGAGTGCATCCAGGTCCCAAGATATTTTCATCAATTAAACTGATATTATGGCTGCGATAGACAGGAACATGTCAATATGGAAGATAAGCTCACGGAAATACATTAAAAACGTAAATAGCAGTCGAATCCTTGGGGGGCGTTTCACGCAAATGAGTTCGAGAATGCAGCGGGATGTGGTGTAATATGCAATCTATCTTTGGCCCAAAGCGAATCAGCGGCATCGTGCCAGCACGTAGCCGCTGCCGTTGCCGCTGCAGCACAATGTAAACTTCTGTCTGTTCGACTAAGTAGCGCAAAAAATGGAAACACAAGGAAAAACGAACTGAATGGCGAATAACGCAAGGATCAAACAAATGTAAAATATATATATAAAATAAAAAAAAAAATTGCAGCGACCATTCGCAACTTTTGTTGATTTTTTGGGTTTGCCAGTTTGAGTGTGACGTATCAATTTGCATAGCGTTCTCGCTTTGTTCCTTCTATAACATACATATGTATATATGTATATAACTCTTCCCGATCTCTCTGCTTTTTGTTAATTTAGCATAAGTGACGAGTGAGCGACTTTTGGCAAGCGCTTCGGGCAAAAAGTTCGATTTAGATTGATTAGAGCGTAAAAATTGTTGGCGTTTCGTTTTTTCTTTCTCCAGAGCTATTCCATTCTCCCACTACAACATTTTTTTCTCTCACACATTTTTTTGCGCTCGTTTTTCAGCTGCAATGGACGCTGTCAGTGGCACATCGATTTTTATGAATATACGCGGACGGAAATCAAGGTTCATTATTAAGAAATGAATATATGCCGCAGCAGAAAAAAATATATAGTTTTCAATATATTATAATTATGATATCGACAGCTCTGACATATAATTTTAATATTATTCATTTCAATGGAACCCGGGCAGGCAGCCTGGGTGCATGGCGTATGATTATGAATTATGCATAACAGCATAGCTCTCTATGTGATAATGCTTTAAACGACGTTTGCCTGTTATGTATATTATCTTTCAATAATGTTTATATAATTTAATAATTAAATGTCTATATCTTTACATGGTTATTAGGAAACAACTCGCTGCATGTTTACCTGTTTCCAGGTAATGTTGTGTAATGTCCAGCGACAGGCAAAGGCTGTTGCACGACCCGCATGGCATCAATCATACGCTATGTAAACCGAAATCCAAAACCCGCCAGTCGAAAGCCGCCATTTTAAGCTGCATATTTATTGCTAAGCAGAGGAGCCAACAGCAACTGGAATGGAGAGGGCTGCGAGGGCCTTACATGCAAAGTGTTGCAGCTGCAGCTGCGTGTGCAGTGAACGATAAGCGAGAAACAGAGCAGTTCCCAAGGGTTGCCCACGACGAGATATGCATGTTAAGTTGCGTAAAGCAAAGTTATGACCGGACAGGAGCAACAGCACCACCACCAGCAGCAGCTCCAGTACCACCACCACCAACAGCAGCAGCAGCAGCAGCAGCAGCAGTGCTGTAACTGTAACTGCGGTTAAGTCAACAAATTAAAACTTTTTTAATGCCACCGCTATGCCCTCTCATACTCACGCAAGCTCCCTACGCTCATCTAACGCCAAGCAGAGGCAAAATGAGGCGGGTGGCAGAACTTATGCACGAGTTATGTGCATAAAACTCTGTAAGGCAGCTGCAGCAGCAAAAATAAAATATTATTTAATTAAAGTTTTGCACGTGGATTGTTTGTCTGGCTGGCAGTCTGTCTCTGCCTGCCGGCAGAATGTATAATTATTTTAATTCAATTTACACCCAACTCTCTAATGCAAATTGAGTGCTAAAATTCAAATGCAGAGCGGTGAGGCATAGCCAGAGATTGGTTTTGCATTTTGAGGCCAATTTTTTGCGGAGAGATTTCAATACGATGTATTCATAATTAAGGCATATAAATAAGAGCTTGTGGTCCGAGCATGTTGCTCATTTGCTCAGCTGGACCCGCTGCCTTGCTGAGACCACGCCCACATCTCTGTGGGTATATAAATTGTTTATACGAGTTCCGTTGTCTGCTGCAAAAGGGGTGCATGCTCGGCTATATAAATTGCTTGTGAAATTGAATCTTTATGGCTCAGCTGGAATATTTTGGCAGATAGTCTATAAATTATGGCCACAAAGGGCATACACGCAAAAGTTATTCTCTGCCTGACTGGATGTGTGTATGGTTTTTTTCTCCTATTTATTTTTCTTTCTCGTAGGGGAAAACGGATTTGTTTTTGCGTGCCTGACAGAGCACTCTCTCTCCCATATGCTATCGCCACAGTGCTTTTCCATTGCTGTAAATGATTATCTTGGGCCCATGCTGCTGAATTGTGCGTTGAAGTGCCACGCCACAGTTTTCGGCCTTGTACTTCTGTGGCTGCCAAATAGTTTCTAAATTAGTTTGCAAATGTTTTCGTTGCCTGCTCCTGCACGGTTAACATGTGGCGTATACGTAATATTTGGAACAATAACACATTTTTCCGTTGCAGGGTGGGACACAAATGCCTACGGAATTGTTAACAGTTTCAGGGCTTAGCCCATTTGAATTTGTGGGGCGGAACTAAGCAAACACAAATAGTTTGCTTGAAAAATATAGCCAAATTGCTATTAAATTCCCTTTGTCGACTACCTTTTTCCATACGCTTGGCATTACAAAATGTTTTTGATTTGAGCTCAATCTTTTAAATATTTTATGAGGTGTTGAAAGAAGATTGCCGATCAATTTGGCCAAAGGCAATGAAATTCTTTCTAACAGAATAATTGTTTCGATTTATAACAAAAAATAAACTAATTTCCTTTTAGGATAGAGAGAGTATATATGAATACACTAAACGAAATTCAATTAAAGGCAACTGCTTCTTGAAGATACAACTAGGAAATATATGCAAATTTGGAATAACTGGAAATTCTTATTTTCTATGCTAAATCGGATTTTTTAATTAACTCAAAAATCTGGCGGATAGGCACATTATCAATTAACACTTATGATTTTTTACGTAGTTTGTTTTTGTTTTTTTTTATTGATGTTTATATTAGAAGTTTTTTGTTTTACTTATTTACAAAAATTAAAAAAGAATTGTTGTGCTTAACATAAGAAAATAAAAATATGTGATTTAATATAAACAATTAAGTCATGCATGCTTAAAATTCAAAATAAGCTAAAAAAAATGAGTGCCTTTAATTGAATTTCTCTGAACGTATATCAATTTATTAGAGCGTTGTTTTGCCTAGTAAAACACTAAAACAGTTTCACGTTGTATACACATTTGAAATTTCATGTAGATGGTATATGAAAGGCCAACAGATATTCAAGAATGAATTCCAACTATGTGAAGCGAAATAAAAAAAATGTGGAGCACTGTGCCTAGTTTGCGTTTGCCTATGCATATATGAGGATGATTGGAAGTCAGCTAGCAGTTGGGTATATATAATATGAACTATTCCACAAGCAATCTTAAATTTAATTAAAATCTATTAAAGAATAAAAATAAAAATTGTATTTAATTGCAATATGATAACCTTGTCAATATAAGATAATAAAATGAGCGAGGTATATTTTAGTCGTGCATTCGCCCTTCAAGCGATTAAATTATACAGAGCTTGTTTATAGCCGCATAATGCATGGATATGCAGCCAAGCCGAACGAACTATAAAGTTTTGGTGCTTTCCTACACAGAGCCCTGTTAATAGAACATTCTTTTCATTTCATTTGCATATGGACTGCTGATTCCTTTCCCTTTGCATATTGTCGGCTTATTTTTGAAGAAAAACCTGGTACGCTTCAGATATGACAAGTTCAACCCAGTTTGCTGCATATCTGATTAAATGTGGCCAATACTCTAGTTGCTTATTACACTTATATTTATATATTCCATTTGAAGATCCTCAATAAATTGGCTCTATGTCTATGCTATTCGTTACTTTCACTTTTGTAGCATTCGGCGTGCCCTTGGTTGGATGCTTCCAACTGCAGCTCGTTGGCCAATAAAACGAGTGTGGCAAGGGGCATCTTTGTCTTGTGCCTGTGCTCGCTTACAGCTGAAAGTGTAATAAGTGAAATGTTTTTGCTAGAGCAACAACAGCAACAAAAACATCGGCAACATCTGGGCAGAATTGACAGAGCTCACGCCCTCAAGTTTGTGGCTATTTTCATTGAAAAGTTTACGAAACGTTGCAAAATTGTTTGCGGCCATAAAACTGTGTGAACCGGTCCTTGCAGGCCAGAGCAACATCAGAGGCAAAAGCAATGCCAGGCAACTTCTGAAAGGCCCCTGCCTAAATTGTATACTGAATAGCACGCCAGGCAGTTCCACATCATGTCGACAGCCGACAGGACCCATGGGCATTTGGCAGCTCTTTAGCTCTTTGGCTCTGCTTCCTGCCCTTCGAGTTTATATTTGGCTATCAAGTTATTAAGTTTATGTAATTGTTGCTACATTTTGTGCCACTCTGCTCCTCAAATTGTGCGTTGTGTGTATTTGTATTTGATTTGAAATGCTTTGTGGCAGATTACGAAGGCGTTACTCAACTGTCCGGCTGCAGCTGTCAGCCCTCCCCCTCGTCGGGCTTCACTGTCCTATTCGATTTCAAGTTCACAGTTCCTATACCCTGTGTGCATTGGTAATGCTTCGTGGAGTTGCAAACTATACTCTACTCTGAACTATATCTTCAAATATACTCTCGGTCGATTTAGCATTTGTTCAAAAGAATTTCGTTCTCTGCTCTTCTTATACAAAGAGGAATCACAATAGTAGCTTGATTCATATGCAGGGTATCCTAAAGTCCATCAACATTGATTAATTTGCGCTTGTTGTTTGCTTACTCTAGGATCACTTTGATTTAGACTCAGCTGTGCACAGACCTGCAAAATAATGTGTCAAAGTGTTGATTTTTTGCAATTTCTTAGGCGACGGCAATGACATCGGCAACGGCAGTTGGCATAGACACACATCACTGGAGTTATACATCAGGTGCAACTTCAGAAAACTTTACTCTTCTCCACGCACATTTCCATGGTGGTTTGACAATTTTCTCATATTGCCTTGGCTTTGGCTTTGGCTTTGTCAATAGGCTCGACGTCAGTTGATTAATGATGACAAAAGCGTGTGCTCTGTGCCTCGTAGACGCAGCCTTAATCAACAAATGTGACATTGGTTAAGCCAACGTAAGAGCAGACTCCATTCTCTAGCCCAGCGCCATGCCATGGAGCTCTTCATCAAGGCCTGCGCGTTGCCTCGAGCGTAAAAAGTGGGCGCGTCGCTCGGTTACTTTGATGTCCCTCACGTAATCGGCCCGCCTACTGTCGCACGGCACGCAGCATAAATACGAAATGCGACTGGAATTAACAGCGCATGAACTCTTTTTTCAGAGGAACACAATTTTTACGCAAAACCATTTTAAATTTTATATAATTTTCATAGAGCAAATTCCCCTTTTAGGCTTTACCAAAATAAGAGAAATACATTTATTTTCGCATGGGCGATATTTTTGTTTAATTTTTAGATTTGCATGGCAAGCCATATCATGTTGGGCCAGCCTTGATAAGGAGTAGAGCAAAATGTTTTCCTTTATATTCGTTTGATGTCCTTGCCGCGTCCGATAGGCGTGTCAAATTTGTTGATAGAAATTGCAATCAATATGTAAAAATGAGTTTTACATTTCGTTTATTTAATTTCATTTTATGGCACTTTATGGCGCATAAGTCAAAAGAGGCTATAAAACCCGTGGGCCTGCATGTCCTGCCAACTGGCAGCCTTTTACTCGCATTACGCATTCGCCGTGTTGAGCACGCAATAAAAATACCAATTGCAGTTTGTACGCCCACGCAGGGCATGGCGCGGGGGTGGGGAGCAGGCGGTTTGCTATTGTTTCGTAATGTTGCTGCATGCAAAATTTATTGTTGATTTTATTTTCAACGTCGTCCTTTTTACACAACACATTTTCCGCTTCCTTTTTATGCCTTTTTATGGACATAAATTTACAAGCAGCTACCAAGGGGCACTGGTACTATGCCCGTAACTGGAGCTGGTACCCTGTGGCCCCACTGATGACCAGGTAGTACCATACTGCCAGCCTTGACCGCCGGCGAAATCAGCGACCAGCATAAATCGAGCACACGGCCAGATCGCCCGACTGCCGACTGCCTGCTAAAAAGTTAAATAGTAGACAACAAGCACACACAGCGGCCGTGTGTGTGCGGCTAATCCTGCCAGAGGCAAGCAGAGGCAAAGTGAAGACCTCAAGATGCTTGTCTCTGGCCACGTCCTATGCCCAGTTCCCAGCGTACACTCCTCAACGTCCTTGCCTGCCGCCCCTGAGCTTTGAGCTTGCGTGCTGTGGCGCCATTACGACTCCGTCGATGACTCCTGAGCACGTGGCAGTGGCACAAGGTAAAGGCAAATATTCTTATTCTTCGCAGCCGCCTTGAAACGAGCGTGAAAGTATTTGCAGCCTTTTCGGTGTAACACCATCCAATTAATAAGCTGCCCTTAGCGCGCCCCCTTTGCTGTTGCCTATTGATTTTCCCCCACTGGGCGCTGGGGTCACAGTTTTCGGGCGCATGCCCCACAATTAATTCATCTCGTGTGGCACGGGCTTTGCGTGTAGCGGTGTAGCGGTGTAGTGGTGTAGCTGTGTCGCTTGGTTACATTTCAAGTGCAGCTCCCCGCAACCCCCCCACACACACATAATTTATTTCGCTCCATTGCGCCGCCCGTGTAATTGCAATATGTAATTGTCTGATTGGACGAGCGCACAAATCGCGATGGCTGGCACGGAGGTTCTTTGGGCCTGGGCTCGGGCTTGGGCTTGGGCTTGGGGCTGACTCGCTTTATGAGGCGTTATAATGCGCTTATGTTGAGGCATTGCCAGAACGGAGTCAGCTAATGCAATTAGGCATATAGATAGCGCGTCCACGCATGCTAAATGCACGCCACCAACAGGACGGGAAACGGAAGGATCAAAGGAGCGGGCACTGCAATGAATCTGTTTAAATCACTGCACTCAGGCAACTTGTGCAACGCGTGCTTATCTAATTGGAAAATCCCATTCTGCATTGTGCAATCTATAATTGAAAGTGGTTTTCTTTGATGGATATCTGGCATGCTTGTGAAATATTATTAGACAATGCGAACGCAGCGTGCTTATCATTTGCAGAGATGCTCAGGGTTATATAATAGGCATTCGTGGACTTCACATTTATTTGATTTGTTTATATCAGATGCGAAGGCCTCTCCTCATTTTAATTATGAATTTGTAGCAAACCTTTAATTGTGGATTTGAAGATTTAATGCTCATCTGGGTGCAAACAGCTGCCAAAGTCGCAATTGCTTTGTTTTCCTATCACTAATTGCCGCTCATAGAGTACGACAACTTGTTGACTGGCTGGGTCCTTGGCAGCCTGCTCTCGACTGCTCGACTTGCGGCAGTCAACAAAAACTGTCACAATTATTTTAAATGACTCGAGATGCAAATTAAGAGTGCAATAATTGCATAGTGCGAGAGCCAGTGCCAGAGTCAGAGCCAGTGCCAACAGCCAATCGAGTCTGGCAATTCTCCAAGAGGATCTGAATAACTCAGGCTTGTTCCTATTCCACGTGCCGCTCAACGCATTCGTGAATCACCTCTTAACGGCCAACAGGAGAAAAATGTATTTGCGAGTGTCAACTGCAAACTGGGAATGGGTTCTTCTGAGCTTCAAAGCCGCTTAAAGTGTGTACTAAGTGCCGTTGAGCTTATAATGAAACAGACACACAAAAACAGAAACTCGAACTTCGTATGGAGTTCAAACACATGCAGGCAGCTCTACTCAGCTCTACTCACCTCTCACCTGCACCCACAGCTCCTCTCATTCCTGCTGCTGTGGTTAGACGCATTCAGGCACATTTCCCACGCAACTGCCACGCCCACTTCCGTTAGTTTGTAGGCTGTGTGGGTGTTGGCAAAGAGAGGTAAATCGCTAAAAGCCTCGACCACTGCCAGCAACCGCAAAAGCCACCAACAATGACAGACACCAGCGCAAACATGACATATATATATATATATATATACATATATATATCTACCCACCTACACCTACACCTACACACACCCACACACAGAGAGAGAGAGAGAGTGAAATACTAGGGTGCTTGGCTAAACGCCCGACAACCGCAGTTGGGACAACGCCTGGAGCCTTTTGTTGTTCCAGTTTAGCTGCTGTTTTTTTATGATTTATTCAGAAGCGAGCAATCGCACAATTCCAGTGATTGATGTGCCCAGAGCTGTGGTCGGATCCTCTGGCCCCAGTTTCAACAGTATTTTAATAAGTCTGACACTTGTAATTAGCGTAATTATTTGCCCATCCACTTACAGCTCGAAAATATGCTCCGGTTCGCTGGCCAACCAGTTTTAATCAAAAGTTACACTCGCCATAGCCTCCAGTGCCCTGCCATAAGTTGATGCTACATCAAACTGCTTCGTAACGCTGTTAGAGCTTCAAAGTTTTGACGCCTGATATGAGCACCATGCCCGCCCCTGGGGGCTGTCAATGTCGACGCCGACAACGACGCTGATCACACAAATTGAATCGCATATACAATTGAATTTTTGAAAAATGGTTGCTTGGCAGAATTGCATAATGCCCCGCACACACGGACGCGGCTGGGCACGGGCAAGGGAGGTGGCGGAAGGACCACGCCCCAGCTTAAGTTATGGCGTTGCTCTAAGGTCAGAGCCAACAGCTGTGTCTGACGCGACTGGCAGCAGGGCCAACGTGGCTTGGGAGAAGAGTCTTATGCATTGCGATTGACAGCTCAGGATATTCAAGGATTTTCTAACGCCTGCCACCCAAATGCAATGATGCGGAGATTGCCGTAGGTCAAGGAAACTAAAAAAAAAAAATATATATATATATACATAAAAATTGATTTAAATTTTCGTTTGACATGAACATTAGACAACACGTTTTATCTGCAGGAAGTCTAATTTATATTTCACTTTTAAATTATCCTACTGGAAGCTTTTTCCCTTTCCCATCAGAGCTTCGTCTGTGAGGCGAGTGAAATAGCTACTAAATGCCATACCTAAGGTTATTGGCCGTCTATGACTTTTAAGCCAGAGATAGTACAGTAAAATAAATTCCAAATAAATTCGTAGTTAAATAAATGCCAGAGCAGGAATTTAAATTTCAACTTATTTCACGTTGAGTGTTTTCTAAACCACATCAAATCACATTCTATGGGCACAGCTGAACGAGTTGGGCATCGAGAATTGTTTATTAATTTCTGCCTATTAGTAAAATTGATTCATGTCTCTTGATGCAAGAGCCAAACCAAAATTGTTAAATGACAATCAGCAGTTGCGCTGCATATAGATTTTTGTGGCTCGGTTGCCAGGGCATGGAATGAAAATCAACAATTCACCGCAGCCAATGAAAACCCGATGCAAATTTGTTGATTGTCCAGTGCTCATGCAAATATTTACACAATCAAACGAGATTTGGGGCTGTCGATGGATTTATTTCGTATTTAAAAAGCTCAAAGCAAGAAGCACCAGCAACATCAATAGACAAGCTGCAGTTCCTGTGAAGGTGCCAAGCGGCAAAGCAAATAGAAACGGAAGCTCACGCATACAGATATGCTCACATATGTACGCACAGATATATTTAAATATATATATACATCTACATCGACATGCATACAAATGCAAACAGCAGCAGTTCAGACACAGCTGAATTGGCGCTCGACTTCAAAGCCACAATCGGTTTGTTCGAATGAAGCTCGTGGAGCATTCGCTGTGCCTCCAAAGCCTTCCTTGACTTGCAGAGTTAGAAGTGACATTTGTGCTCATAATAATGCTCTTAAGCATTAACAGTCAATACTCGTAAGAAAATCTGATGGGGCGATGGGGCTGCAAACAGCATCAAGAAGTGAACTTGAGGCAATTGAAGGTAAGCAAATAAATTTTATTTATCTTATCGGGTAACACCAGTTGGCTTTAAATATATATATATATATATTTATGCAGTTTTTCATTTTCTGTGCTTACGCATTTGGTATAAATATATTTATATCAAATGAAAATGATTTTAAAATATTTAAAGCCTTTTATATTTTATTTCAATATATTTCAAAATAAACATCTACTGAAATATTTTATAATCGTAAAATAATACTTTGCTTACAAATTTTATATTGATTTTGTCTTAATGCCTAACGTATTTTTTATTTATTTAATAAAATATTTTTTAATGTTAAAGTTATATAATATGAAGCAATGCTTAAATATTCACTTGTTTTAGAAAATTAAAGCGAAGTAGATATTGTCACTCAAAGAGTAAAAAGCAGATAGTTTGTCTAGCTATTTTAGCAGAGGCAATCCGTTTTCACTCTACGTCTATGTTTTGAGTATTTACTCCTTTATATTGTCTTGTTGATGCTTTAGTTTTAATGACATATCCCAAGTAAATTTGATCTGCTCTTGGTATATAAAGAAAAAGTAACTAAATTGTGTAATTGTATAGTTAGTTATAGTAAGTTATATACCAGCCAGTTGATATAGATAGTTGTATGTCGGATGGCACAGCTCGTTCCCTTGTAGTTCTACTTTGATTAGATTTCGGTATTGAGTAGAGCAATTTAGCTGCATGCAGTAATTGGAGCACAACTTACAAAGTGAAAGCGAAAATGCAAAGCCAAAAACTCTGAGCGATTTTTTCCACTTTTAATTAAAAGCGCAATTTGGGCAAAGGAGAACAACGCAAAGTGCATGAACAGCAGAGCAGAGCAAAGGCGCTGTGTACACTGCTCTACACACTCGACTGTAGAATTCGATTAATTAGACATTTTAGCGAATTGTTGTTGTTGTTGTTGTTGTTGCTGTCGATGCTCCCAAAGCTGAAAGGATTAAGCGATGCCAATACGAACAATTACATAAGCTTTAAAATGCATTTAATTGAAATGCGCGTGACAATTACTCTCTTAATAACAGAGCACATCGGAAATCTCTCCCCCAGTGTGAGTGTGTGTGTGTGTGGGTGGGTGTGTGTCAGTTTCGGGCTGGGCAGTTTTATTGCGCTGCAACAGCAATTAACAGACAAATACGAGCAACAATAAATAGCGGCAAGCGATGCGGCGCTTGCAGCTGTTTCGATTTTTATGCTCAGCGCTTGCCACTGAATTATTGGTGGTTCATCTTCCCTGTTGCATGTTGCATGCTGCATGCGGAATGTTGCATGTAGTTTTCCTTTTATACTGGCAGAGCGTAACGCAGCTGGCGGCATTAATCCAGCGCTCGCACATTGGCAGGGACAGGGGTAGAGACAATGTGCGAGTGAGTGAGAGAGGGACGAGAGATAGAAAAGGACAGAGGACAAGCATTGGCAGGCACTGGATGCGGCTCGTAAAGCAACCAACAATGCCGCATTGCCTGGTTTCCGGTGGCTGTTGCTGATCTCCAGTCCCAATGCCGATGCCAAACCCAGCTCCAATCACAGCCCTAACTGCTGTTTCGTCTGCTCAATACATTTTTTGTGATTTGCATGCAGCGGCCAGTCCTGCATGGCCACGGCATATCCGTGCGCCTGTATATATCTACAGATATATTTTTGAGTGCGAGGGAAGTTTTCTGACCCCATCCACACTTTCAATTCAACCGTAGCCTGAATTGCCTTTTGGGGTCATCCGTGGGGGCACACGCACTCTCTGATTGCATCAACTCGCAATAATGTAATTAGTTTTTGCATCGCGGTTAGCAACGCGTTATGTGCAACCATTTTTTTCTCATGGCTGGAACCGTTTGGTGAATGGGCCATCTCCTTACTTCTATTTTTTTGAAATGCGTATATTTCTGTAAATAAATCATTATTCGTAATATTTCAAAGGTTTTTTGACTTTTGCTGAATTATATAGGAAAACTTTAATATTGAATGAATAATTAAATGTTAGGCATATTAATGATATTTTTATCTTTTAGCTGAAACTTTTCTTTATTAAATTTATTTAGCTGAAAAAATTCTTTATTTAATTGCTGAAACTTTTCTGAACCGAGCTTCAATTAATAAATAATATTTAATAATTTTTCTATTTATCCATTTAAAATAGTAAGCTGTTGGCATTAAATTCATTAATTATACTGAAGTCGCTTAAAGTGTATTTAACTAATATATAATTTTTATTTATTTATTTACAGTTCATAAAATTCAGATTCTAAAAACTGAAATTAAACTCTAGCCATTTCATTTCCATTCGAGTCACTTAGTAGGCTTCTCCTTTATATTTATGTGGAAGCGTCGCGATATACGAAAGGCGCAATGCAATTATGAATGATGGAAAGTTTTATTTTTCCTAAAGACTTGATTTTAAATTAACTTTCCATTTTCGAAAAGAATACTGAATCTTTAACATTTCGTACTGCCGTTGTCCTGCTTCTTCTATTTATATATTAAGCACCAATGCTTAAATTTATATTAACAAGCTCCAGTTTGGTCGGCTGTTCGCTACAGCCGGAAATCAGAAAGCAAAATTGACCAATTTAATGGTTGCCATGTGGAGGCTTCATGTGACCTAAAGCCGATGCCAAAGTTATCGCAGCTTCACGACGCGTCGTTTGCAGAGCTGTCAAATAATTAATTAGAAAATAATTGCACGTAATAATTCATGGGGCCGGAGGGACATTCAAATACACACACAAACATGAATATATAGGACGATAGACGTAAGAGGAAAGCTCAACAGCAATAGCCAGAAAACAAACTTTGATTTTCCTTCTTTTTTATTGCTAACTGGGAAAATTTAGCAGTGGATGGATGTGCGTGTGTGTGTTCGTATCTGTGTGTGTAGCTGTAGTGGCCAATTCCGAGCGCTCATTCTGTATGCATTTGATTGGATGGCCCATACCACGCCGGCTGTCATGTTGTCATGCAGAACTCAAATTAATCATTGCTATGCAGCATAATTTATTATGTCACACTGTGGGCCACAGCCGCGAGGTCAGAGGGCACTAACTGAACTAACCGCTTGAAACTAGGAGCTGGGGCATAGGCGTTAACTTCCTGTGGTCGGCCAGTTTGTCATGGCCCATTTAAAACAGCGGATGTCTGCATGTGTGTGTGTGTGTGTGTGTGGGTGGGTCGTTGTTGTATACTCTTGAATCAAATGTGAGGCTCTGAATAATTAGAGGCCCATTGCGAACTCGCTGTGCGCCCCACTTGATCTAATCGGGTTAATAGCCTTTGCATGTCGCGCACTCTGGACTTGGGAGGTGTTAAATGTTTGTAATGACCGCACATCAACTTTAATAGGCATGAATTGAAATGGAATGAAGAAAAATTGCCACAGCAAATGTTGACTGATCAGCTTTTGTTGTGCGTGTATAGGTGCGTGCGTGCGTGCGCTCATGTGTAGGTGTCAAACATCAAAAGGCTTCCGTTTTGCAAACACACAAAAATTTGCATAATTATAATCGTTCAAATCGTTGATGAAGTGTTTCTCTTTGTTTTTGCTTTGTAAAGTAACAAAGTGTTTCAATTGTACTTTTTCAATTACACTGTATTGTTCGCCTTTTCAAAATTGTCAGAGATTTGAGATTAGAGCGCTAAAAGAAATGGAATAAATAACATAGCAGGCAAATAACAGTTGAGTATTTTAGTCGTCTTTAAATAAGGCTCTTACTGACTGAAGAAAATACTTGCGAGCGACGGATCTTCGCTTAGCTCACTCGCGCTCGGGCAACGATCGTTTCACTCTATTCCCTCTTGGTTCAGTTAGACCAATAGTGATTGAGTGAGTGAAAAGTGAGCAAAATGTCTTTAAGCGAGTGACAGAAACATTTTGTGCATAGAATCACTCCTAATATACAAAAAGGTAAAGGTTCCACATGGAATGATTTTATTTAAACCTATAAATTAAACTCATAATTGATCAGAAAGACGAACAGAGTTGATTTAACCATGTCTTTGCAAAGTCTCTATAATTTACAAAAGATATAAAGATAGATATAGCGTAGTCAGTGCAAATTTTTAATTTACTAATTCGATTCTATTTCCTTATTATCAATCAAATCGATATTATAATTTAGATTTTGCAACTTAAGCCTAAGCCTATATTTGGGTCCATCGATTGAAAATAATATATATATCTATATATCAATTGAAAATTACTCTCGCTAGCAATGCATGAACGCATTGACAAAATAATGCTATTTCATATGTATAAATTTTGTCATAATGGGGCTATGGTAAGCTATGACAAGACCATTTAATGCTCAGTATTCGGGCGTACTTACGTGTGTTGTGAGTTTTTAGTACCTGTGTGTCTGGCAATCCCCACTTCAGCACTCTAGAATTGTTTTCTCTTGTCCTGTCAACTATTTGCATCAGTTATGCTCCACGTTAAATTGTTTTCTAATAAACTGTTCAATAATTGCGTCAAACAGTCAACAAGATGCAAATCATTTCCAAATGTGCCCATCAATAGCTGCCGTAAATAACAAATGCCAGTTGAAGCTTTATTTTATATTTTTAAAATTTATTTGTATTGCATTTTTTCTTTTTTTTCGTTTGTATGAATCTCAAATATTCTGTTTTGTTTTGTTTGTTTTGTGTTACTCTGTGCTATTTTATTTGCCATTCGCATATATTATTACATTTTCTGCACGTTTTTAAAGGTTTCCCATTTTTATTTTAATTTTATGCTTGTTTACAATTTGTCACAACCTTACAAATTGAAAATTGATATAAACCAATATATAGTTTTTGCTCAATTAAATTTGTCTCATGTCTGTAGCCATTTATGTATGCTTTGGATTGTATCTGTGTGCGCGTGTATAAATAAAAGATAATGGAGTTAAGACTTTAAGAGGTAAGGGATCCACAAGTATCGAGAATGTTTCGTCTTCTGGGAGAAGGAGAGAAGCTGCTGTGTTTGTGTGTGTGATTGTGGCGGGAGTCCGCTAATATAATACTATTCGTCTCTTTTGTTGTGTTATCAATTTTGTTTGTAAGGAAGCGCCTGGGGACGCTTAACTTCTAACTCTCTTCTCTATACACAATGCTAAGTTTTAAAAATATTTCCATCATCGTTTAAGTGTTGAAATGTCTGTCTAAACAATTAATCAATCATTTGTCCGGGGAGGGGATTTCTGCTCACAAGTTTTCAATTCATATATATATATTTTTATATTGGTTTTTATTTATTTTAATTTTTTGTTTGCTTTTTGCATTTGTTTGCTTTGTCCATTCATAAAAACAAATGGAACAACTTACAATTTGGCACATCTTTAAAGATAAGTGTTTTTTTTTTTTTTTTTATATAATATATATATTTATATATATATTTATATAGTTCATATTTATACTTTATATAACGCCTATGCGTATGCTCTATGTGAAAGTGAACAAAAGCGACGCGGACTTATGGTTAGACTACACAGATTAAAGATTACAGCTTTAAGATTCGTAATTCTCATTCTTGCTCTTGTACTGGGTGTTTAATAATTGGTTGTGTAGAGGGCGGGCGCACAGAAATTTTCGAAACTATTAAATAAAAATTAAAATATACAATTTAAAAGTAGGTATGTCGTATATATATGTATATATATACGTATATATATATTATAATAGCTGCAGTGTTTGATTGAGTTGCGTTTGCATTTTACATATTTATACTTAGGTTGATTTTAGTTCATACCTTGCTTAAGACTGTGTTTTCTTTTTGTTTTTGTTTTAAAAAATTGCGGTGGAAGTTGAGTTTATAAATTTTTATGTATTCTATTATGTTAGAGTTTTAATAGCTACTTGGTTTATTTCGCCTTGTATATCAAACCCAATAGTATTTATTTTTTTCCTGTGTATGCTGCCAAAAATGTGATATACTTTTATTTTTCTAGTTTTGTTAATATATGTATTTATTTCTGTGCTATTTTAAAAGATTTTATTTTTATTTATTTTCTTTCTTTTGTTTATTTTTAAAATTTAATTAAGAGTCTATTCACTTGAAAGCTACATTTAATTTGGCAATTGTTGGGTTTGAATTGATTTGTTCCATTTATTATAATTTTTTTTTTTGTGTCTGTCGTCAGCATAATAACTAAATCTAACTAAAAATCATATTTAAATATAAACTTTGGCTTGAAAAATGTCAACGTAATTATAATTTAAATGTTAATTTAGTATTTTTGTTGTTTTTTTTTTTTTTTGAATTATATTTAAAGAAACACTCTGTAAACATTTAAATCTGAGTATGACATAAATTGCTTCGAGTTGCTCTTGTATGGGTTGTGCGTGTGTGTATATATGTGAGTATAAGAGAATTCATAGTAATTATGTACAATCTCAAAAAGTAATATATAATTAGAACAGAGAAGATGAGTAGCAAGTGTTTTTAATTCTTATTTGTTTTAGTGAAAGGATAAATTCGAATGAGCAATTGCATATACACACAAAAAACGAATTAAAGATATATTGGATTAAATTTTTTTCATTTTCATTAAATTTTTTTTTGTGTTGTTTTGTTTGTTTTTCCTTTTTTTTTTATTATATATAAACAACGAGTATAAGTCTTAGGACAGTAGCTGTCTAAGAATCGAAATAGAGAACGAGGTCATATTACTTCTTGAGCATTTGTTTTTAATTTTTAATTTCTATGGATTGGTTTTGCCAACATACATTTCAAATACACAACTGTATAAGTTAATTGTGTGCATTAGACTTGATAGAGTGTATGTAAAATAAATTCTTAGCTTGCTTAGGGAAGTTTTGTGGTCTAGACCAAAAAATTAACAACACTGAAACGATGTGAAGTTATGTAATATATAAATTTAGTTTTTTTTTTTGCATTTTCATTTTGGATTTTGCTTGGTTTTTTTTGTTGTTTTTTTTTTTATGTTTTTACACAACACACAAAGAAAGTGCTACATAGTAAGAGCTAATAATGTACTTTATTTTAATGCTTACTACGCAATTTTCACGTTTTTATCTCTGTCACTGGAAGCTTGAATTTAAAAACTATTCTGCATTAATATTTGTATTATTATTACTCATAATATATGTTTTTTTTTCTTTTTTTTCTTCTTTTTCTTCTATTGAAGACTTTTTTGTTGCTGCTACGGCCGCATTAAAGTAATTATTATTGTATGTTCCAAGGATATGTCTACGTGTTGATCTTTTGCATTTACTTATGCACTACGAGTTGAGCAATATCATTTTCATTTTCATTATCTTTTCATTGAGTTGACTTTGCATTATAGCTGCCGAACAAATATTCTAGGAACAATAAGGAGAAAAGCAAATAAAAACATTTTAAAAGTAAAGTTGTTGACAATAATTAAATGAGTATTCTTTGGAGACTTACAAACGTATAGAGAATTAAGGTAAACGATTATCAAGTGTATGTTCTAAAACTTTATCTTTTGTTGTTTGGCAACTTTTTCTTTTGCTTTTTTGTTAATTTTGTTTGTATAATTCAAACAATAATCTGATTACAAACTACAATGCTATATGTACCAAATACATGAAACAGAAATTATCAAATTAATATATATATTTAGATTGAAATATATATATATATATAGAGCTAACTTATTAAACAAAACTAAAAAGCAAAAATTTAATCTTGGTATCTTGTCAATTTTGGAGTTAGCAGCCTGAAAATACATTAGAATTGCTCATTTTTGATATATAATTACAATATCTATGGGTATAATAATAATATATCCAGTAGGTATATAATTTTTAAATATAAATTCTGCCGCACAAAATTTCAGCTTTTGTTTTTAGTAAAAATCTACGCGTTAAGCACGTTATTCGCAAATTAATTGCCATTTAAATATTTTGTGTATACTGCATTTCTTTACTTTTTTTTATGTTTTTTATGGACGACATTGATTTGTTTTTTTTTTTGTTTTTTTTTTTTTTGCTTAAAAAATTGTTGCTTTTGTTTTTAATTTTACTCTTGTCTAATTGGCCGCTACCTTGCGGCTGCTTTTAGCTTTGATTTTCAACTCTCCATTTTTTTTTTTTGAGTGGGTTCAGCGTTCCGGCGATCATCTTTGAGCATCTGTTTTTGCGTGTCTGGATCTATGTATATAGACTAAACTGCTACATACTGCACTGTAGGAGGAGGAGTATTTACGTCTAATTCTTGTTCATACATTGAGCATTTTCGAGAGTAGTTCAATTGCATTATTTGGCTGACTTCTGAAGCTTTTTAATATGGCGTGAAACGATTGTATCCACCGCGATACATGGTTGCCTGATAGAAGTTGGAATATTGAAATAACAAATGATGAAAATTAAAAATAAATCATTTTTAAAGCTAGTTAATATCAATGCAAAAAATGCGTCAAGTTTAAGATAGAGGAAAAACACTTACCCCATAGCCGGGCACGGGTCCGATGCCATGTCCTAGATAAGGGTCCGCATACTCGCGCGCGTAACTAGAAATATTTCATTTGCGGCACATTAATTAACTTTCAATTATAATTAGTTGCTATAAATATGATTTGTGAATGGTACAGATTTTTGATGACTCCACGTGAGTTAGTTTTGTTTAGTTTTTGTGCGTTATTGTTATATTTTTGATTAGTAGCTCTTTTGATTCTTCTTCAGGTGTGTTTCTCCACTTCACAAGTTTCTAATAAATTATCTTTCTTTAATATCATCTCATTTAGCTCAGCTCACATTCTTCATCTCCATTCTCCAGCTTCTTATTAATTATTATTAGTAAAAATTGTTTAGTTTCGATATGGTTTTGCAAAAATGTTCGATTGTTAGTTGCATGTCTTCAATTTTCGGTGTTAGACTTTTGCTACTCTTGATAAGTTATTTTATGATTTTCGAATTGTACAAAAAAGAATCAAATAAAATAAATTAGTCAAGTGTTACGTAAATTAATAAAATAAAAACAATGTTAATAATATAAAAGAAGATATGTAACAATAAAATAACTACGAAATGTAATATCATAATAATAAAATAATTGTATATAGAAATTTCATGAAACAAGGTAAATTAGTTTGAAGATGAACATAAAAATGTAATATAATATAAAATAAAGCCGATTTATGTATATTATAAATATGAAGGAATATGGAGACGCATATAAATATATATGTATAGTCAACGGCTTTAAGATGATAAATATTAAATAAATACATAGATTAAAACAAATAAATATTTGTATATCAGAAATACATAATTATATATTAACATAAAAGAATAATAAATTATAAAAAAAAGAATAAAAATAAAAATAAATTGTGTTAAGGACAAATATTTATTTTGTTTATAAGTGTGTTATATTTCTTCAACGAAATCTTTTTTCGATTGAACACTTAATCTTTTCTATTATATACTTATCATTTTAGTTGGATAAGTTTACGTTCTTCATTTTAATACGAGTTATGACTAGATTTAAGGAATACTTCAGTATGTTATGTGTTAACTGTGGGTTTAGTCAAGTGTTTCGTGGAGCATTTGTGAGCGATGAGTGTGAAGCAGCTCAACTGTGATTGAGGCAGCGAACATGAAACACATGAAAAACTGAGAAGAAAACTTACCCCGCTACGGTGGCATAGCCAGCGAGTGCTGGCTGGGCGGCTGCAGCTGCAGCGGCCCCATAAGCCCGGGCAGCGACCGCCGTGTAGGTGGTGGCCGCCGTGGCATATGCCTGCTGCTGGGCCTGAGACAGGGGTGTCTTTAACAGCGGAGCAGTGGCCTGGAATAATGTGAAGCAAATTGTGTGTTAAAGGGGAGGTAAATCGAACAGGTACAACGGCAACGACAAAACTAGCGACAGGTGATAGAGAGAGCAAAATGGCAAAAAGAGTTAAGAACCTAAACCAAAAAAAAAAAAAAAATTAAATATATATATACATATATATATATATATATATATATATATTATATATATATATATATATACATATACATATGTATATATACTTAGAGCCAAACATAAGAGGAGTGCAATCAAATTATATCAGTGCGTTTTTTACTCTTTGCTTATTATAGTAGACAGAATTATAATTTCAAGGATGTGACCAGCGAATTCAAGCTATAAACCCAAGATGCCAAAAATCTTATGGATGTACGGAGTGAGTAAATGCTACAAACAAAGTTTCAAAAGTGCAGGGATTCATAAAGAACTTATATCGTATATGTATATATAAAGATTATAGCTAGTATTCTGATTATAATTTAGATATGGGTGCAAAAGACAAAGCGCAGTCCCATAAAAAATAAAAAACATAAAAACAACACACATACATAAAACAAACATTTTTAATTTGGGCACAACAAACTAATTTTCTAATGGATTTTAATATATAATTTCATCTTTTTTTTTTTTTAATTTTCTAGCTAAAAATGATTATTTTTACCAAAACATTCTGTGGTACCGGAATGCGGTTGATCGTATGTGGGGTACTGTTTAGCGTAGTCACAGTGCGGCGCTGTAAGTTTTTCGATATATTTGGTATAATTTTTGGTATTTTTTCGTTTTAGTTTTGATAATGTTGTATAGATAATTGATGCAGTAGTTGTGGTTGTTGTTGTTGTTGTTGTAGTTGCGTATGTTGTACAAGTCGTGAAAAAAGTAACCAAAAAAGAATTCATACTTAGTAAAATTACGAAAATGTTCACAGCATTGAAGAATAGTTATATATATGCTACTTAAGTATAGATTTAATTTAACTGATATCAGTATGTATTAGGTATAGATAGATAGATAGCAAAGCAAATTTCGGAAGAGAAAATTAAAATCCAAACCAAAACTTGCGTGAATGAAATACGGAAAAGGAAAGAAAACATAAACTTAGATATTCTTTCGTTTCAAAATAGACATATACAGACAGAAAGAGAGTAAAAGAGAGCCAGAGTAAGAGCGGCATGCAGCCTGAAAGTATGCTATGCGCCTTTTCTATGACCGCTATTTAAAGCATTTGTTGTTCTTGTTGTTTGTTTTAAATTTTTATTTTTTGATGGAGACTACGCGTGTGATACTTAGTTGTACAAAATGTGTTAAAAAAATGAATAAGCGATGCATATAAGTAATCGCTTCATAGATAGAAATAGACGTAATAGAACAGTGATTAATTTACATGAATACGAGTATTTAAATACATAAAAGCAATTACTTATGTATGATAAATATATTTTAATTTTTGGTTTTAATTTGTTGTTTTTGTTAATGACACTCGGCCCTAATTGGAATTCGTGATATATATGTATGCATATATTTTGGTATTGCTGTTGTACGTTTACACGCTTGCTAATGCCAACAAATTTTACAGACTTAGTTGCACGACCAGTTACCAAAGGATAAGAAACAATAGAAAAACACCATTTCTCAATGTGTGGGTACGTGAGTGGTATATAAATAGTGTGTCTCAAAACTTGTCGTTAGTGTTGTATGCATTAAAAATATAATAAGTCCAAGATAAATAAAAATAAAATCATAATAATAGGAACAAATAGAAAGAGCGAGAAATGTACAAACATATAGAAGAAGAATGTTCTGTTCAAAAACCAAGTCAAATATTGGTGTCTTTCACAAGTTACAATTGAAAGTAATGTGTGAATAAATGTGTGTGTACGAAAGTATAATAAATATTGTTGTTCCAAGAACGTTCTTAATACGGTTTTGTTATGTTTTACGGTTAACGTATCAATCTGAATAGGTTTCATTACATTTAATATGGCGGCTGGCTGTGCGGCTGGAACTTCAGTGACCGGTTTGGCTGCCTGTAAAATTCATATATAATATATATATGTATATATATTTATGTTTTTTGTTGTTCAAGAAGTTAGGGAGTTTTGTTAGCTAGCCAGCTTTAAACTATATGTGTGTATGTATAATATAATTGTATCTTAACATATATTACGCTAATATTAAGCCTAAATGATTGTCTTAACTAGTAGTTATCGGGAACATTTTGTATAGACTTACCTGGAAGCGAAGATTTGGATCAGCGGAAGCAGCGGCTGCTAAGAAGGGATCATAGTATACGCTGTGGGTGTTCAAGTAGAAGGATAAGACAGATTCGTAGATTAATAACTAACTTGGCAAGTTCATTGAATTGATTTTCAAGACAGCTGAGGCCGATCAATATTTTTAAACAATGTTTCATCAATATTTCTCAGTTATTGTTTCATTGATCTGACTCAACTGTGATTTGATATATATAAATATATGAATATATATATATTTATATATATATATACTAAGCACTTAAAAGCAAAATTCAAAAATTTTTATAAATATTACTTTTTCATTTTTTTATTATTTTATTTTCATTAATCTTTTTTAACGCACTTGTGTGTGGATTTTGGTTTGGGCGTTACCAACAGAAGGTGAAAGCAAAGTTTTGGCGTAGAAAAATTTTGTAATTTAATGCGAAAACTTTGCTTGCGCCTTTTTCTGTTGTTTTTCTTTTTACTTCAATATTTATTTTTTGTACCGGGTACATTGGGTAAAATGGCTGAAACTCTAGGTGTAACTGAAAACGTAAGAAAAACCTCACTGCAGGCTACCTAACATGGCCCCAACTCCTCAAGCCTAAATTACCTAGCATCTAACTCTGATCTGCCTCTTCTATTCCCTCGGTCTGCGCTACCCTAACTGATGACGAGGTGATTATTGGATAATGCATATGCACATGTAAATTATAAGTAGAACACTAGCAAGGATAATCAACCATATGTGGTAAGTACGAGTATACAATACAACTGACCCGACTCTACAAACAAATGTATAAGAAACACTCTTCGACCTCTGCATTTAAATAGACAGAAGAGACATTCATGCACCTAGCTAATTAGTTGGGTAGAGATTCGTATTAAATAGTAGCATTATCATTGTTATCATTGTCAGTCATACGCTATTATTTAGTTATAGAACAGCAGCCACAAAAATAAACGGGTGTATTTTGAAATGATAATATATAAAATAATTATTTGAGATATAAAAGGAAACATGCGCGACAGCAGCAGCAGCAGACGCATCAAAAACATTTCTTTTAAATTCAATTCAATTTCAAATTCATCATACGCCTAGTGGTACACAATATACAATATTACGTAGGACCCTTGAACCAAAGTAATCAAAAACTTATACGATTATTAAAATACGAATGCCAAAAAAACTGCTCTCAGTCAAGAATAAATATGATTTTAGGTAATTAAGTAGTTAATGTAGTTGGCGTGCGTTAATTGGTAGCTGCTTTGGTAGCTGTTGTTTGTTGTTGTTGTTTGTTGATTTTATACAAGAGACAAGTCTAGACTTGCGATTTAATTAGATGGTACATTAGGCAAATGTGACGCTATGCATATATAGTTGGATATACTTATAAAAACGTTACACACACAAGATAGCTAATTATTTCAAAAGAATCACCGCATAGACCAAAAATCGAGAGACAAAAACAACGTTAAAGCTATAAACAAATTTGCGCTCGAAGATGAGTGTTGGATGGTTGTGGGAATGGAAGTAAGTGGATTGGCGAGGTTAGTACTGGGAGCATAAGGACAAGTTAAGTATGTAAAATATTGGGAGTTGGTGACCAGCTGCAATACCAGCAGCAGCAGCAGCAGCAGCAGACAGCACAACGTGGCGTATGCGTAATTATTCTTTGCATGCAATACAGTGAGGCCAATTGTTGTTGCTGCCGTTGCTACTGCTGCTGGTGCAGCTTTGATTTGGCATTGGTTTTCAGTAAGCGTTCGAGAGCGAGCGTAGACACCACATGAACAAAAAGTAAGTGCGCTAAAACTACATTCAGTATATAGAGATTATTCAACTAAAAAAAAATATAAATAAATAAATTAACAAAATACAACTAGAGCTACATGGCGTTTTCTCTTTATGGCGATTTTTGCGACGACGACGTTTGTTATTTTGTTTTTGTTTTTCTTTTTGGGCAACGTGGAGTGGGCTCTACTTACGGCGCAAATCCATGCAAAGCTGCAGCGCTGTTGGCCGCATTAGCCGACGCTGCCATGGAAGCAGCAGCCGCAGCAGCAGCGGCCGGCGTTTGGGATGCCGTTGCAGCGGATAGCCGTGCCGCGTAGGCGGCGGCGGCAGCGGCGCTCGCACTGCCCGCCACACCAGAGTTCTGCGCGGCGGCGGCCGCTGCCAGCGATTGCTGCAGCGCCGAGTGTTGCTGAGCGGCGGCAGCCGCAGCACTGCCAGCGGCAGTGGGCACGGCAACGGCCTGCAGCGTTGGCTGCAGCTGGGCTAGTTGAGGCGCGAGCGCATGCGCATGGGCATGCGGATGTGTGTGAGCAGCGGCGGCGGCGGCGGCAGCGGCGTGCTGTGAGTGCTGGGCAGCGGCGGCGGCGGCGACTGCGGCATGTTGTTGCTGTTGCTGCTGCTGTTGTTGTTGTTGCTGTTGTTGTTGCTGCTGCTGGTGCTGCTGTTGCTGATGCTGCTGCTGTTGAGCTGCAGCTGCGGCCACCTGACGTTGCTGTTGCTGCTGAGCGGCGACAGCGGCGGCAGCGGCAGCTGCCAGCGCCGGATGATGGTGCGCATGATGGGGATGGAAGGGTGTGGCACCGACCACGCCCACGGGTCCACGTTGTATGGCAACTCCACGCATGGCAGCGGCAGCGGCTACGGCGGCTGTGAGGCGGCCAAAACGATTTTGTTTTTGGATTTTGATTTTGATTGAGTTTGTTTTTGCAACGATTTGTACACAACATTTTTACCAGAGTGTATGCGTGTGTATGTGTGTGTGTGTGTGTGTGAGTGTGTGAGTGTTTGTACACACGCATTACATTTCATATATGTTTCGTGTGTAGTTGTGTGTGTGTATTGTGTTCGTGTGCAAAAAGTAGAAAAAAGGAAAAGAAAAGAACATAAAATGCATGCGGTTAGTTTCTCTCTCATTATATAAGTAAATTTATATAATATATATTTATATATAGTATATGGCATATAGTATATGTTTAGCAAATACTAGGCAATATGTAGTAACTGTTGAATGTATAGATATTTAAGTATCGATTGAGTTTCAAATGATGTTGTTGGTATATACATATAACAATACATAAGACATACGTGAGTCAGTCATATAAAGGGGAATTCAGCTTCAGAAACATACTTAATTAATATTATATAACATTGAATTACCAAGAAATGCTACGCAGTTTTGTTTTTATGTTGAGTGTATTAATTATATATAAGTATATATATTTATATATATATACGATTTATTATAATATGACCATCCATTAACAATACGAAAAACATTAGCCCGATCTTTCGTTAGAATAAAAAACATATATATATATAGAGCTTGTATTTTACGTGTGTATGCGGCAAGACACTTTGTTTATACAACTTATTGCATTTAATGTTTGGTCAGATGTATTCAGAATAGAAAGCATAAGATTATATAGATTCATAACGTTTATATGGCAAATTGAATGATTCATATTAAAAACCTTAAAACCTTGAAATACAATCAAAACTAGGAAAAACACATTGACTAAAAATGATATTGATGGTGCCGAATGGATTTAAATTTACGTTTACAGATATTATAAAGTTATGGTGTTATACGTGAGAACGATGGAACCTGTGTCCAGCTTAAAGCATTGTGCACAATCTGTCAAATAGCAATGAATGTCATCGAATCGACATGTAATTAAAAATACACTTTGTATGGCTCGTGACAAACAATTAGCAGTCCGACCGATCGCAACTAATTGGACAAGAGCGCTGCGCTTTGCAGGCCATAGTTGGAGATCTAGGAAGTTGTGCACAAATGCACAAATGCACAAATGCGAAAATCGAAATGCAAAAATGAATTATTGAATATATCAGCCAAATTAAATTTCAAATTTATTGGTCTAGTATGCGCATCAAATTCGATTTTGCTATTTAAATGCGAATTAAAAGATTGGCCGAGATAATATTTGCATGTAATATTTGGACAGCAAATTTGAGGTCCATTTCCAAATACAATTACCACAAGGTAATTTCGATTTTTGCTATTTACAAATAAAAAAGCATTAGAGTCAAGCAATCAAAGTTCAGAATTTCGGGCTGTATTTTGAATTTTGAAGCATGCAACAAATTTGTAAGCGCATTGCCTGAATATTAGACAACAAATCCTAGGCCCAACTCGTATTTACATAACTATTTCCATTTCCATTTCGTTTTTTTCCTACTTTCATATTTTTGGTAATGAAAAACAAAAACAAATTTAGACGTGCAAAATTGCAAAGTAAGTAAAACATATCAAGAGTATAAATAGTTAGGAAAATTTTATGAAATATATGTATAGAGCGAGAGAGTGAGAGAAAGAGATAGAGAGAGAGAGAGCGAGTTGCTAGAACTAATGAACTAAATGAAATGCCTTTTGTAAAATGAAGCTTGCTTCGCAAAAAATTGTCTACCGTCACACGATATAGGACACTTTATAAACTACGATATAATGTAGGTAAGTACACTATGGTTAAAGCTAAAAACCTTTCCATACTTAAGAGCTAATTACAGTAGTCAGGTGTAATTGACACTAGTTGATTGGTTGGTTGGTAGATTGATTGGCTGATTGATTGATTGGTTGATTCTAGGGTTGTGTTTGCTTGTGTTCGCCTAGCCGTAGAACAATGCAATCTCAAGGGCGTCCAACAGGTATGCAATATATAGTACTTAGCATATAGTCAAACCCAAATGCTTAACCAAAATAACAAGACAACAAATATATATGTAGGTAAGTATATGGTACAGATCTCAAAACTAAGTTTGTTGCTTGCTGTTATGCCTGTGTCTGTGTGTGAGTGTGTGTAGTAACTACGTATGTGTGTGGGTGTGTTTGTCTCTTGTGGAAGTCAACGAGTTTTCTCAATTTTTGAATTCTGCTTTTTCTGGCGCACACACTCAAAGAAATGCGATCGACAATTCAATTCAATGTACCTCCGCCGTGTCGTTGCTGGTGCTGCAGTTGGCGCCGTCACGGCTGCTGGGAGTGCGCTGTGCGCCGGATGGCGGGGCGCCAATACAATGGACGTGGCTGCTGGCGTAGCTGAGGGCGCGGGCGCGCTGTGCACCGCGGATGGCACCGTTGCCGCCTGCGCCACCGACAGTGGCATCGGCAGCGCCATCGGCGCCAGCGTCGGCGCTCCGGCACCAACCGGCGCACCCAAAAATGGCCAAGCGGCGGCCACGGGCAGCCGATAACCTTGAGGTTCACATACATATTCATAAATTTTGTTAGATTGTACTTGTATCATTCGATGAATCAGGGCTAAATGTGAATGCGTGTCTCTCTCACACACACACACAGATAAAGAGATTTAAACATAGATGTTTGTGGGTGTATGTGTGTCGTATTTACATTTCGAATTGTGGAATGCCGTGATCGTTGGACTCGGTTTCGTTTTGCTTTGGTATAGATCTTAGGTCTAGTGCTAAATAAAGCTGCTTGGATCGCGGCGATAGTTAACAGTTCATACATTCGTGTTTGTAGTTGCGATGAATGGATATGTGTGTGTGTTCGAGTGTGTGTGTGTGTGAGTGTGTGGATACATAAGTAATAAGTAATTACGCTAAGGAGCATTGCCGACAATGTTCAGACCAAAGAACCAGACCAAAATATGTCAAAACATAAAACGAACTAAGGACATAAAAACAAAACGCACATACAACAAAACTGATTAAATAAATGTGTCAAACAAAACGATATTGATTTTTCAGATATGTATATAAAATTATAGTAAATATATATGTATATATATATATTTATTAATAGTGTATATATATATATAGTAGTTAAGTAGTATGCATAAGACAACACAGCCGCAATATGCTAAAATTCATAACCATTATTAGATGACCACAAGATCATCAGCATCATTAAGTCTAGAAAGAAAATGGTGACGCGCCTGATTTAAAATGGGGTTTACGAGCGGTAAGTAACGATATTTGTTCAATTCAATTTGTTTTATTTTATTTATTTTTTTTTTCATTCGTGTTTTGTTTTCTATTTTTGGTTTAATTCTTTTCTTTTTTTTTTTTTAATTTGGCAAATATGGAAAAAATATATTAAATAAAAATTACATTAAAAACAGTCACCAAATATTTAGTATTTTAAAGAAATAGGTTTACGAGTATATTATATGCAAACAGTTTAACTTGGAACCTAACAATATAAGTCAATAGAACTATTGAATTTGCATTTAAGTGGAGGTTGAATGGCAAATTGAAAATGTTTTCTCGCACTGAAAATGTTTTCTCGCAAAGATCCCAGAGTTACAATACTTTTCACATGAATAGAGCTGCCTAATATATTTTATATATATATAGTTATAATGTCTTTGTTGTCTTTTTATGTTCTTGGTTTCGCTTACACTCTAAAATTATTCCAAGGCTTATACTTATATTAGGAACTGAACGGGTCTCGTACACATTATATATAACTTAATTTCTTTGAATAGTTATGTGTGGGTGTGTATGTACGTGTGTGTGTGTGCTCGTGTTCAATTGTGTGTGTGTGTGTGTGTGTGTTATTTGAGAATTTATAACAAAATACACGGCAAGCAATAAATACAAAATACAAATACAGCAAAAGTATTCAAATAAAACGTGACAGAACGCTTACCTTCAGGCCATTGTACGCAAACTATATTCAGTTGATTTATTGGAATCGATGTAGTTGTTGTTGTTGTTGTTGTTGTTATTGTTGGCATGGAAAAATCAAGAGGAAAATTAAAATTAGTTTTACATTTTAAATTGCGATTTTATGCATGTATATACAAAGATTTCATAGACATGACACGCAGGATCAATAACATTTACAAGTTTGGCCCGTGCTAAATGCAGTTGCGGGATTTGTATATATTTTGTGGGTGAAAGCTTGGGGGGAGAACGGGTTTTAGTTGCCAGCACACAACATGCATTTCGACTCCAATTTAACAAACATATTTTTTTTTTCAATGTTTTATTTTGCCAGGAGCCATTGACCTAATCAAATTTTGACTTCACATGCTTTTTGCCAATTTCTGCCTCTTCGATTATATTTTAAATATGCGCTCACAAAAGTATGCAATGAAAAATTGAAATGTTTCACAATGATGCAAATGCTAGTTAAATAACAAATAAACTGCCTGTCGCGCTTCCGCTATTTGCTAAACAATCTATTCTCTAAGCAAACACACGACGAGGAAAGGGAACATCGAAAAGTACATTAAAATAAATGTCAAATAGACAGACACAGTCAAGCAGTTGGAATTGCTGGTTCTGTTGGTTGGGCGCATTAAGTTGAATATGTCAAAGAATCAAAAAAAAAAAAATATATATATACAAACAAAATATATATACATTTATAAATATACATATATGTAGGTTTAGGTCGAAGTTGACATACAAAGTAGAAGGCAAAGTTCCTGCAAAATGCAGTTCAGTGTATGGGTGAGAGTGTGTGAAGGAAGCACATTTGCATAAGACACAGCAAACAAGCAACAAAACTACGAGCAGAAGAAATGAAGGACAAGAAGCCATCTGGAGTTGGTGAGAAGTTTTAGATTTTTTGGTTCTAAAATTTATGTGTATGCCGCAACATGTTTGCAACGTTGTGTGCTTTCTATTTTCTTTGTAATTATCCTTACTGCCGCCGCTCTGCTCCGCCCCACTACACCATCATGCACCGTTTGCCTTTTCCAACGTAACGAGCAATAAGAACAACGTGAGCTCTGGCTTCACTCCTGCCATAGCTAATGCTGGCAGCCTTTTGCCTAGCAAGTGAAGCCAGTTCGAAACGTGATAAAGTGAGTGCTTCCCTGCCACTCCCCGCAGTATTCCGCTTATCCTGCAGAACTATTACTACCTTTCGGTTTGTCTGACTATCTGTCTGTCTATCTGTCTGTCCGTCCGTCCGTCCGTCTGTCTGTCTCTCTGACTATTTCTATAATATGCTGGCAGCCGCATAAATAGCTAGGCGTCCCAGCGGACACACTGCTTGCATTTAGTGCAACGCAAATGAAGCGCATTACGTGCACGTGGCACAGCGCAGTGGAGAGCTGTGGCGAGGACGAACCAGGCTGGAAAAGCCAAGCCACTGCAAAGGCACCCAAGGCAAAAGATGCTGCCATCAGCCACAGCCACAGCCGCATCAGCATGTGCAGCATCTCATCTCCAATCTGTGAGTCTGCTCGTCTGTCCATCTTCCTGCCTGTCTGCTGGCGATACAAAAGCATTTTGCATGTCCTGTCCACATGAAGGCAAAAACTCCGTGGGAGCAGCTGCTGGCTACATTTCAGCTGCTTCCCTTTTGCTTGCTCAGCTCTCTTCATTTCTGTTTGGTTGGGTTTGCGCTTGGTTCGGTTTGGTTTGGTTTGGTTTGGTTTGGGTTGGGTTTGGTTAGCGTTGGGTTGGTAATCGGCTTATCGTATTTGAGCGAAACTAAAGTATAGATTTTGCGCTGTGAATACTTTTTAATGGCAACTTGCATGGAAAGACGATTTAATCAGCAGTATTATTTATTATACATGGCATGGAAAACTTTCTTGCTGCTGTTTTTTCACAGTCTCTCTGTAAGTTTTTCTCTCTTTTTGGTAAAAGAACAAACTTTGGGGTAACCACAAGCTTAAATAAAAACGTGTGTACTGCCAAAAGTAACATTAAATAACTAAGAACTTCTAACTGACAAAACTTCGCATAAGAAACCACACGACGACACCAGAGTATCTATAAATATATATTATATATGTTGCAGTTGCCTATGAAGTAGTACGTACAGAAAGAACAGAACATTCATAGAAATCATGGACAGTATTCATGCTGGGACTGTGAGTGTAAATGCATGTATGCTTAGATAATATCGTTTAGTTGTTGGTATTACAGGTGTTTTCGAGTTGTTTAGCCAATATTGGGGTTTTTATCATGCCACCGTTAGCGTGCAACATGCCAGGACAATGTTGACTATGGAGTTGGGTGCTATATAGTATAGGGGTTACGCTGGATCATGATTAGGTGCCTATGGCTATGGACAACATTAAGTGGGTTAATTATGCATGAGCTATTATTGTTTATTTATTCATCTTTTTTTTTTTTTTTTTTTTTTTTTTTTTTGCAAGCAAGTTACAAGACACAAATGCAATTTTCCATTTATATTTGTTCTCCGGTTCGCTCACCTAGAGCTGGAGCCGGTAGGGCACCGTCTTTGGTCAGTACAACTGTGTGTGTTGGTGTGTGAGAGAAAACAAAATAAAAAAATAGGAATTTTTATTTCTTAATTATCAGATTGTTGTGTTCAATCATCAGTAATCAGTAATCAGTTTATAATACAATCAAATTGAAGGACAAACTCTTAAAATCCATAACTTCGGTTAATAGAACAAACAAGGCAAATTCTTATCAAACATTTGTAAGTGTGTGTGTGTGTGTGTGTGTGTGTGTATGTGTGTGTACAGATTGTTTGGTTAGCAACCGCAAAATCGGCAAAAGTTGTTAGTACTGCAATTCAGTTAACAAGTTCTTGATTGCCCAACGCCTTGGCATACGTTTTATCAACAAGTTCCTCAAATTAAATCAAAAGCAATAACAAATTTCCAAGACCAAACATTTTCATTAGGAAACATTCGCTCAGTTTTGCTAACATTGCATTTGCAGCCACCACAGAACTTTATGTGAAAAGTTCAACTCAAACAAAGAGAAACACAAAAGCAAAAAGAAAAGAAAACCGAATTTTAGAAAAACCAAATCAACGAAATTTATATCAACACTAAGCGCAACAACGGCAATGGCCAGTCAAATATTATGGCAGTTGTGTTAAAGTTTTTTTTTATTGTTGTTGTTGCTGTTGTTATTTAAGTTGCCTTTTGCGTGCTTCTCATTTCTTATAGTTGTTCTAGGCCAGCCGTAATTGCATTTCTTTGTTCAACATTTAAACTTGGTTCGCTACATAGCTTACACTCAGTTCTATATAGGTGTTATACGTGTATATGTGTGAGTGTGTGTCGGTGTATATATAAATGTGTGTGTGTGTGTGTGTGGGTATGTGAGTTAGAGCAACTTACCGTTGGGTACTGCTGTCACTTTTTTGGTTTGTACACGTGCAGTGGCGTTATTCACCTTCACAATGGTTATTGGTAACGAGAGAGTTCGAGTAACGAGTAGAGTTGAGTTGAGTTGAGTTGCAGCGAGCGTGGTGGGTTTTGGTGGTGAGTTTTGTTGTTGTTGTTTTAATATAATGGACGCATTATATAGATTTTTTTGTTTGTAAATTATAGTTTAATCGCATATCGCATGTACAGAGAACGTAGAAATAAATTATGTGTTAGTTAACAATTACAATTGCATGAGGTGTATATATGTGTGTGAGTGTGTGTGTGTGTGTAGGTGGTTAAGGCAAATTAATACTTGATTTTTAACAGCTAAAGCCCATTTCCAATAATTGTGCTTGAAGTTCATGAGCTCTCCCTACCTTCCGCTGACAGCCTTCAATATTAACATTCTTTTCACGCATTTCATCCCCATAATTAGACAGCTTTCAGGTTTCGCAATACAAATAAAAATAATAATTTGCGTCTCTTGCGGGTCGCAGTTAAATTGTTTAAATATCAGTTGGCACTTTGCGCATTTTCAGCATATTTTAAATGGCAATTATTTGCGGCTGCCCACTTAACATAAATACAGAAATGGGTGCGCTCAGACAGACATCAAGGAAATGCGAAATGAACACAAAAAATGTAATTAATTTTTAATTAAAGGCAAATAAAAAAGGCTGCGCATAATTTAAAAATTAATGAGCATTCGATTAAAGCGCGAAATCAAAGTGCGCCGACCATGTGCGAATCAGATTTTAAATACGCTTTGCATTACCAAAAAGCACAATCAGTGCGCAGAAAATTGAATAAAAACAAAAGCAAAATAAATAAAATCAAATAAGATTTCTCCTTCTGCAATGCGAAAAGACGTGAAAACTATTTCACGTCACGTAGACACGCAAACGCCGAGACTCGAAAGCCAATTCCTTCAAAACGAAATTCTTTTCGTCACTCTCCCCATATATAAAGAAAGTTGTGATAGGTTTGCAATTAGTTCTAGATAATAGCTGCCCATGTGAACGGGATGTAACTATGTATATATATATATATATATATATATATATATATATATATATATATATATATATATATATATATATGTGTGTGTATGTGTATGTGTGTAGGTGTGTGAGTGGTTTATGGTATTGCTTGCATGCACCCACCTCGATTTTGCGTCCCTCAACCACGGTGCCGTGTAGACGTTCGCGTGCTCGTTCTGCATCGTTGCTGTTAGCGAATGTAACAAAACCGAATCCCTGCCATTCGCAATCAAACATGCAATTAAAAAACATATAGAGTATATAAGTATGCGTATACAGAGATATACACATATTCTGGTAGAGTATATAATATTATAGTAAATAAGGTACGATTTAAGAACAAGGTTGGCACCCAGTCATACGGCTAAACTACAATATAGTACACACGGAACAGAAAGTAGGGTGTGGGGGAGGGCAGGTCGGGGCCATGGGCATGCGGGCCTCAGCATCTCGGGACATGCGTCGCCGCCTTAAATTATGCACATTTTTCAAATTGTTCACATTTTTCCGTTGCCCGTTGCTATGCAATTATATTTGTGAGCGGCGTCTGCTTAACGGTAGATTGAAGTTTTGTCGTTACAACTGCTTTGGCTATTGCGCATAGGAAAAGGACATCCGAGAGCGATATTTGTTGCCAGAGCAGAATGTTCGAGGTTGTCCTGGCAACGGCGCCGGACAAGAGGACATCACTTCAGTTAACAATGGCTTGAGTGCCCGCCCGCCCGCACTGTGCATAATTTAACTGAATCGTGCAACAGGATAAAGATACATCCTGTAGACTTACCTTGCTGCCGCGCTCGTTGAAGATGATTTCCACGTCCAAAATGGTGCCAAATTGCTAAGGGCGAAGAGAGTTTGGATTATTATTGTAGTAGGAAATTGTTAAGGTCGCTGCTGCTGCAGGCTTACCCCAAACATGGCTCGCAGGTCGGGATCCCTGAAGCGAAACGGTATATTCGAGACGTGCAAGCGCTTGGGCTGACTCTTGGCATCCAGCGATGCAGCAGCGGCTACGGCGGCAGCCACCGACGAGGAGGCCGACTGGGCCGGGACTAGAGCATTGCTCAGACTAGTGACCACATTGGGCGATTGCACGGTCGCAGTCATAATGCCGCTGGCCGCGTTTATATGAGCAATCACCTGTGAGGTGCTCGCGGACACGCCGCAATTGGCAATACTATCCAGACCGGCTGTCGGCAGTAGTCCTGACGAGACGCTGCTGCTGGTTGCGGCCAAAGTGCCCGATGCTATGGCGCTGGCTGTCACCGAGGTGGCTGCTGTGGGACTGCTGCTTAAGTTGATCTGTTGCTGTTGCTGCTGCTGTTGTGGTGGTTGCTGTTGCTGGGCAGCTGGTGGTGTTTGCAGCAGCGGCTCACCGCTGGCAATAGGTGATGTGTTGCCCGAGACGTTGCCATCATTCGAGATGCTATTACTGTTGCTGTTGCCGTTGAGCGCGGCTGCTGCTGTCGGGGCGACTGAAACGCTGGACGGTGAGCTGCTGAGCGGTGAGCTAGGCGTGCCACAACCACCACCGCCGCCGCCACCTCCACCACCTCCTCCAGTACCGCTGCCTCCTCCACCAGAATGTGGCAGTGCTGAGTTCTGCTGTGCCTCCGCTGCCTCGTTGGCAATCAATACTGTGGACTGAATAAAATGAACAAGAAATTAGTATAATGCGTGTGGCTCATAGTTTACTCTTAACCTAAGCCCCATCTTGCGCTTCTTGAATGAATCTCTATGCATTCCCCTAAGAGTACAGCCTTTTAAGTTGTATCAAGTAGTACCCGGCGACATCGATGTGTCTCTGTATATTTTTCATCATTAACAGACACCTTAATACAGTTAGGTCTTATCTATATACTTGTTTCTTTATGTATACTCAAGAGTGTCATATCAGTATCATTTCACATAATTTTATGACACGTAGACAAATTTGGCTATTCACTCGCATCGAGTATAAATAAAATTTACAATTGTTAAATTTAATTATGGTTAAGTTCGTGGCTCTCACAGGCCAATTTGGCTGAAATTCAATAGCTTTTGTTAGCACTTGCTTTGGTAACTGCTGAAATGCTGTAGTAATGCAAATGTATTATTGATAATTGGTGAAATGTAGATGCATTTGTAGTGGCAGTAGCTGACGACGTTGTTGTGGCTGCTGCAGCTGCCACATGGAAAATCGAATGTGAACAAGTGCCGCAATAAATAAACAATTGAAATGAAAATACAATTTTCAAGTGGTTTGTAGACAGACAGACACACACACACACACACACACATGTTATGCAGCGCTACGTGCAGCCATTGTGTGCGTGACCCAATAAAAAAGAAAGGTTACTGAGCACACACAGAGAGAGAGAAGGAGATCGGACAGACAGTCGAACCCAATGCAAATGGCACATTTGTGGCACAGACTTTTGTTGACTTATGCAATAAAACTGTCGCGCAAGTGCAGCAAATTCCCCGCCCCCGCCCACGCCCGCGCTGGCTGCAACCAAATCCCAGCTATGTCCCTGCGGAAATGTTTGCATTTGTATTTTTGCATTATTAAAACTGAATATGCACAGTGGCATGTTGCCTATTGGCATTGTTGTCAGTCAACCAACCATGCCGCAGACCATGTGTCTCCCTCTCTCTCTTTCACTCTCCCTATCGTTATCGGTCTGTGGGTTTGAATAATTTCATATTATTGTCAATTTACGCACACGATGACAATGCATTGGCAAATGCAATAACATCAGCTAAGAGCATATAAATTCGATTTGGTCCTTCGCCGCCCCATAATGTAGGCAATAGAAATGGCGCTAACTTAATTTTAGGTATACGTTCGCTGTTTCGTATTAAATTGTTGACACATAAATTAAAGCCAATTCCTTTTGTAAACAAGTATGGATATCGTGGCAAACTATTCGCTATACGATTTCGCTTGCATGTTTAGCGCACATTTTCTTCCTTTCTTTTTCTTTGGCCTGGCTTCAGTCATTTGCCCGCGGTGAGGTAGAGCGAAATAGCGTGAAAAACTTTAGCCGTATAAATGGCTGACGATAACGTAGGCAGATCCTGAAAATGAAGTGGGCCGCTAGAATTTGAGCTGGAATTGGAATTGGGATTGGGATTGGGTTACCCTAAAATGACATTTAACGCTTTTTAGTTTGTAAAATGCCTTCAGTGGGGCACGCGACCCGGTGCCAGCAGCAAAAAGGTCGCTCGCATGTTTGCATAAATTTCAAAGGAAAAGCCAAGGAAGCAGGAATTGCATGGCGCATAACAACGAAAGAGGCATACTCTAACCAAACTAAAATGACAGCTACATTAGTAGTGCACACCTTATAATTGTTTACAATTTTAAGTCAACTTGTTCATTAAAACATGATTTTAGCTGTGGTTGAATATTCATATATCATATATCATATATCAAATATCATACATCACATGTCATACATCACATCTCATACATCAAATGTCACATGTCATTTGTCATATATCATAAATATGCATATAGCCAATACGCTTGTTTTACACTGCTGAGCAGAGTATAGGTCGATCAAAATCAAAGGGTTGACATGCAAAAGGGCTTGGAATTTGAGCTAAATGTTTTCAATTGAATGCGAAAGGTGTTGGCATTTTCTAAACAAAATTAAATTACCCTAAATTCGAGAATTATTTCGTATTTGAACTAGTTAACATACTTCAAATAGTTAGTCGCATTGATGTAAAGCTTAGCTTAGTACTAAATATTATATGGTAATCTATGAGTCAGATAATCATAATACATATTGTAACAAGTTTTTAAATTAATTTTAATTTCAATAAGTCTGCTGTAGGACACTGGGCTTACCAGCACACTTGAAAAATGAATGCATTTTGCCTCCACTTTTCCTGCTTTCAACTCAAGTTTTTGAAATTATAAACCTAGACAATTGTTATGCAGCACAACATTGTCGAGAGACGCGCTGGGAATGACAATGCGTAAGCTGCAATGAATGCGTACTAACTACGTGGGTTCTGTATGACTAAGTAGCAACTTTTGCCTAATGAAGGCGCTGGTCAGCAAAAAGGCATCAAAAAAGAGAAGAGAACAAAAAAAAAAATATAAATAAATTAAGCTGCAGAAACCCAGAGCAAGCATGAAACTGAAAACCAAACTCATGAAACGTATATCCCAATTGTTTGCATTGCTCTAGAGTTTTTCTTCTTTTATTTTGTTTTTATGATTTTGTTTGTTGTTTTTTTTTTCTTCTTTCTTTTTTGTGCCTTTCTTGACGGTTTATTTTATTATAATTTTTTGCAGTTGCTGTGTTGGCCAAACTCACAATGCTGAGCACATTCTGCGGGGTGTGTGGTAGCTGCTGCTGTTGCTGTTGCAGTTGCTCCATCGCGTGTCCATTTGTCAGAGGTGCGGGTGGCTGCTGCTGCTGCTGCTGCTGTTGCGTGACCAGCGTCGTCGCAGTTGTTCCTGTGCCACTTGCTTGCACGGGCAGTGCGGCTGGAGTTGGGGCTGCGGTCCCATTGCTAATGCTGCCATTGTACTGTGTCTGTTGTGTTTGTTGTTGCTGTTGTTGTTGTTGTGTTGACAGATTTGTCTGTGATAAATTTGCGGATAACAACAAGGATTTGCGTTTAGTTGGCATTACAGGCGCATTCATAGCTGTGCATGTATATATCTATGTATATATAGATATATATGGGTGTATGTGTGTGTGTGTGTGTGTGTGTGTGAGAGAGTGTAAAAGTGACACAAGGACTACGATAGGCAGACGGTCAGGCAATCAACCAAACGACCAACACCAAAAAATTGCTTAGTATATAAGTACATTGCAAATATGTATACAAGTAATTAAATATTTATATATGTATGTATATAGCTAATACATATTCAACTGCATTTGCCATTGTTTAGTTGCTTTTCTTTTTCTTTTTCTTTTTTTTTTTTGTTTATTTCGTTTTGAACATGCCTCGAATACAGCTAGCGTATTGTTAATTATATAAGTAGTATATATATATATATATATATGAAAATAGTGATATAACAAAATGCGAAAAACTAGAAAATGATTTAACAGTTTGTTTCGTGTATATTTTATACAGTCTTAAGCTAAGATATATATAGATGTAGGTATATTTATTTATGTATCAAAAAACCATACAATACATGTCAAGGATTATATTTATTCAAATTGCACACACACATGTGACTCCATCAGCCAGTCAATAGTCAATATCAAACACAATTCATCAATCAGTTTAGCAAACTGTCAAACTTAAAGCATGGCTAACATTGTGGGTTGGAAGGGGGTAAATAACTAACAGCAAGTGAGAGCCATATATATATATATGTATAGATATATAGATAGTATATATATACGTATATATTTTTGAGAGAAATATATTAAATTAGATAAATGATCTGTAAATACATCATGCGACCAACACATATTATGTTTGTTTATTATCAAAAAAGGAGTTGTTTGAAAAATAAATTTATATCTGGGTTAGGTTCAACGTGGCGCCGCATCCAACCAGGCGTATGCGTAATTCTATATTTTTGATTTAACACCTCAACTACGTTTGTGCATTGAATTTATTGCAGACTTTTTCTCTTCAGGTATCTGTCGAACGGAAATAAATTGAACCAGATTTGTCGACGCTTAACGCTCAAGTAAAAACGTCATAGTTTCAGACGACAGAGACAGACAAATGTTGTCTTCTTCTCTGTTGTTGTTTCGTGCCCCCTCCCTTTGCCTGAAGCAATTCGCAATGCATTTGTTCAGCTGTCGTCGCTCGCAGCTACTTCTGTCCCAGTACATGTCTATGCATGAGTTATGTTTTATTTATGATAACAGTTTGTTTCTATTATTGTGCACTTACTGCTATTGCACTTGCAATAGTTCAATTCATATTTAATTTAGATACAGGAAATACCACTAGACTAATTGAATTTACGTGCTAGCTAATGGAGTGTGCAGAATCAAGTGACGAAGTTATGACAGTTCAATTACTGACAGTAGACTAAAGAGAAGTAAGTTAAAATTATATAATATATTTTGCCAGCAACAGAGCAACAGCTACTTCTAGTATTAAAATATTATGTTGAGTTTCTGAATTTCTAAATTCTATGCTATGAGCCTCCCTTATACCAAGAATTCCCATTTAAATTATGCTACATTTATAGTTTTTGAATAATTTGTGTATTTAAATATAATTTGGTCGATAACATCTTTAAACGATCCACTGTAGACAACAAATGGCTAAATATGTTTGCAAATTGATGTCAATATTCAACTACTAAACGACAAGAACAGAAACAGCAACAGAAGGTAAAGACCGGAATTAAACTTAAACATCAACAAGCAATTTTATTGCCAATAATTAAATATTTGATTATTTATTGCGCATGGGAGGCCAAAGTTCGCCCAACATTTAATGCAAACAATTAAACAATTGCGTAAGTATGTGTTTGTATATGTGTATGGGCGTGGGCGTGTACGTGGCAGTGTGCAGCGCACAAATTAAATGTAACACAAAAGCTTAGCTCAAAAAATGCAAAGCTCAATTTTAAATTATTCAAACGCATGAATTAATTTTCATAAACAAATAAGCACATGCCGCTGCTCGAATAACAAACGCTGCGTGAACTAAAATCACACTGAGACGCAAATATAAAAATTTTAATTTGCCGAGCTATTTTTGATTCAATAAAAAACGGTACATTGTTCGTTAAATAAATGAAGAGCATAAAATATTTAAGATTCATTTAATTTAAATGCTCCAACTGATTCCCTTAAGACCGGATCAAATAATGTGAACGAAATATTTTAATTTTTTATCTGTTACTTCAAATGAATTATTTAGGTTCGTTGCGCTCGCCTATGCATTGGTTTGCTGAATTTTTTAATGAGAAAATTATAGAAATTGTGAGCAGCAGTCGAGTGTCCTTCGGCGCTAGCTGCTTCCCATAGACAAAAACCCAAGCGATGTGCTGGACCAGCCCCAAAAGTATGCTACAAAAATATGAATGCTAAATTGTGAGCTCGTAGAGCCTACTGCGTACAGCTGCTCTGTTTACTGCTGGTTTTTGCAAAGCACGTGATCAAATATGTAAAAGAAACAACAACTAACATGAACGTGTTGTTGAGTGTGTGCGAGTATGCGAGTGTGTGTGCGTGTGAATGTGTGTTTGTTTGTTTGTGCATAGTTATAGGCACAGTCAACGACTACATAATGGCAAATCAAAGCAGAGCAAGACAAAACCGAACCCAAAAGCCAAAGCCAAATTAACGCTACAAAATACATTTCAAAAACACAAACTCATACACATAAACAAACACACACAGATCACAACCACACACACACACATATACACATTGAGAGTTAGAGAGTGTTTGAGAGTGAGTGCTTGAAATAGTTAGAAGACGACTCACCTTTTGTTGAATGTACAACGGGGCATTGACAGCAATGCCATCTGCCACGCTGGTGGCCACTGCCACGGCTGCTGGGGCGACACCAGCTGCTCCTGTGCTCCCATTGCCAGCTGTTGAGGATTCGGCGGCTGCCTTTAGCTGCATGCCGGGCTCATTTTTGATGGCGGCGGCTGTCACGGCCAGCGACAGGCTCTCGGCCGCTGTGGGCGCACCAGCAGCGGCCGCTGCCGCTGGTCCAGGAGCGGCGGGATAGCCGGCTGGTGCGCCTGGAAAGGGCGCCACGCCAGCCTGCACCATGTGCTGCGAGAGAGAGAGAGAGAGAGAGAGGGGATTGAGATTAGTCGGGAATTCATATATGCATTAAAACAAATATTATTAGAGTATCAGTTGAGTTAAATTTTATATATAAATAGTTTCTTTGCAGAGAGATGTCATCTGGCATCAGTAGCAATGGAAGCGCATCAAATAGTCTGCTTTTGAACCATTTATGACTGGACCAATTGCATGTTTGTCTATGTGTGTGGGTGTGGTTGAATACTGCCATAAAAGTGCAAAATGAAATCCATATAGTTTATTCTGCAGGTAACCCATGACCGCTAAGCTCCTGGGTAGACAAAGGCAACTAACTGCCAAGTGCATACATATGCACACACACGCACACAAACACATTGGATGTAGCGTTCTGAGTTTTAAATTGCAATTTTTATTTGTACCAATTTTAGCTATTATTTTGCTTGGGCTACCTGCCAGCTGCTACCCACGCAAGCACACACACACAGCGTTAGTTGTCAACAGCTATGAAATATGCAAAATTTGCAGCTTATTGTAGCTAAATAAACCTCAGCTCCAACCCTAATACATGGCCCAACGCCCACACCACAACCCAACCATTTTGTCAGCAAACTTTTTGCAATTTAAGCGAAGCAAAGCCAGAGGGACTAAGGCAGCTAGAGAGAGGGAGGAGAGAAAGAGAAAGAGAACTAGGTAAATGGGGATTATCGTGTGAGTGGCATTTTAATATGTTTCACTGTAAATTTGTTGGCGCTGTTGTGTTTCTTGATTAGAACGCTTGCCTTGTCGGCTAAGGCTGAAGCTACATGAAATGGATATTAATTTTGGGATTAAGCTAAGCATGGAATATATTTGTGGAATTTGAAACTGACAGTGGCAGCAATCTCTGTCAGTTTACAGAATACCACAAATTGATGTAATAAGTTTAGGAAATACCAAAACTACAATAAAAACGGTTATAGGATTTTAAAACACTAAGAAACAAAATACATTTAAATTTTTTAAAAGAAATATAAATAGTTATGACGAAAATAGCAATGAATAAATAGTAAATTTAAGCTTCTTCTAAAATATATTTTTATATGAGCATTTCAAGTAAATACTTTAATTGAAATAAAAGTTGTCTTAATAAATAAATTATTTATTCAAATTAAGAAAAACACTAGAGGAACTGAGGTCCTCCAGAATGTCGAAACAGTTTCACTCATCCAAATATATTCACCAGTTCACTTAGTTAGAAGAAAAATATTTGAGGACAATCCCAAATCACATCAAAGTTTATATATTAGTTTATTTATTTTTTTTTCAACACAGAAATCCCGAATAAACCATGTCTTATGCATTGGTTGCGGTTCGCATCTCTCATCTCATTAGGCAGGCAGCCGACAGCACAACAAGCACTATGGGAACGCATACAAATGTCAGTGTTCATATTTTTGGCACCGCCTCATCGCCCAGCTTGTATCTTCCATCTCTTTGGATCCCCCACAGGGGTGGCGAACAGCTTCCTCTACTTTGGCTGTCAGTCGTTCCCCTTGCTCCTGCTCTGCTTCCTGCGCCTTTCAAGCGCCCAACGATTTGTGTTTTAAAAAATTAGCTTGTTAATTAAAGGCAAGCCATATGACATGTTGAGATGCTCTACACCCGCCTTACCCATCGCTGAGGGGCTGTGATGTAATCTGCCGTGCAAATTGGCGCACTTTGCGTATACGCCGTGCTCTATGCGCCGGAACACACATTCGTATTTCGTTCTCTTTTTCTTTTTCTGTTTCTTTTTCTTTTTAAATACGTACATATATATTCAAAAGAAAATATTCATGTTAAATTTACATAAAATTCTTCGGAAATTCATTTTGATGTCCCACGACAAAAACCAATGCGACGATCGTTGCAGTCGGATGCAGACGACTTTTAAATACCCTAATCAGAGAGCTAATTATACATTTAAGAATCGAACTATATTGGACATCAGTGAGAAATTGTGTCAAAAAAAATCCCGAGTATATATGCAAAGTTAAATTAAATGCTTTACATATTATCGAAAGTATTTTTACTTCAGATATGCAAACCGGGAATATTTAGCATTTAATGTTTACATATACATTTATTTTGTTTTTTGGCAATTTATCAAAATATGACAGTTAATTAAGCACTTGCTTAATGGCAAGGTATTAGCTAGTCTCTATTAAATGTCATCAAATAAGAGCACTCGACGTTGAACATGTTGAAATGTTCAACAGCAACACTGTTGCTATTGTTGTTGCTGTCGCTTTTGCAACACTTAATTTATCTGTCAGAATGATCTAGTTTGGGGACCTGGTGCATAAGTTCTTTGAATTGTGCCAGCCGAATGACACTTGAAACAATGCACACAGAGCACACAAAGACCAAAGCAATGGGGCGTCAAATGTTATTCAATTCATATATATATATATGTATATTGATACGGCAATGGACCACGCATAAGTTACACTTCTGAGTATTTTTAGTACAGGTTTAGATGTGTGGAGAATAAACGCAAAGTGTTTTAACGACGGAGTCAGTGAACGATATATTATTGGGTGAATGGTTTAATTTGATCAAATGTGATCATTTATTTGTTTATTAATTAATTATTAATTAGTTTATTGACTAAATAGTAAATTAATTATATATACTTTTTAGGCGATCATATATGAATATTAATAGTATAAATTAAAATATTGCTAACTCCTTAGATAAAGTGATTCGATTTCAGTTTCAACTTAACAATCATTTTATTCAGTAAGACAGCGAGCACAAATAAAGCATTCACTGAGTGCTCGTTATTCCCGCTCTTCAAATATAATAACTTATTGCTTTATAATATTTAAATAGGTTAAACTAATTTTTATACTTGATCCTGGTCATATACTGAACATATCCCATTGCCAACTGAACTCTGTCGCAGCTCAGTAGCACTAAGGAAACATTTCCCAGCCTATGACAATTTTACTCTTAACTTTCTCAAGATTCATTTCAACTCATCTCTTTAACCTGTGCCCAGCCCAATTCACCTTTGTTAAATGCTGCACAATCAACAAGCCATTGCTTGTCGTTCTGGCATTCCCTTGTAATTTAACATCAATTTTGCATGCAATTGTGTCATTTTTATGCATTGCTGCATTGTTAAATATTTTGCATTTAATTGCACTCGAATATTGTCAGAGTGGAGCTTTTTTTCGTAGTCCTATTTGCATGGCAAATATTTTGTCCGCATTTATTCTGCTATTTCTTTTGCAGCATCCCGTTCTCGTCCAGTGCATGCTGCCAGCTGGCGCAATTTTATTGACTGCGTTGTTTTTTGGCCCACAGTTTGTTTACATTTGCCGGCTGGCACATAGAACGTGTTGTTTTTGGAACGCTTTCAACAAAACACTTTACGTTTTTCATTTTTGCAACAATTGCTTGCTGGCTTTCAAGTGGCTTTCAAGTATTTGTCTTGAGGGTTCGTGGCTGCATATTTAACTCTGCCATTCAATTAAATGATATAAGTTCATCAAATTTCGTTAAATATATGCACTACACTCGCTGAAATATGCACAGCGTCGCACGCTGCGTATACTTGATTATCAAGTATGTCACATACCAGCCAGCTGATTGATGGCCCCAAAATGAAGAAAAGTCAGACGAAATTCATGCCAAAGCATGTTTTGCGGCGCTGTTATAACCAGCCGAAAAAAAAATAAATAAAAATAACAAAATTCGTTATATATTTCTGAACGAAAATTTAACTTGAACTATAGCTGAAAAATAAACAATATTCGATTACTCATATGAGAAAGTTTTAAATATTTCTCAAGTCTCAGTTATTATTAATGCCATAGTAATTGACTTTCGTAATAAGTTTTGGGAAACGAGCCTAACTAAAACTGTTCAGCTATTTATTTTCAATTATTCGGCATACGATAATTACTTGATACAGGCACAAATATTTGCATATGGTTCAGAAATTATATAGTTCCATTACATCAACGGCATATTAATAAATCATGACGTGAACAGCAGCAGCAGCAGCAGCAGAGCAGCAAACAGCACAAAATATATTTAGTTATGCCAAATTATTTGTGCTTTCCCGGCGTCTGTCGTCCGGCGCTTGTGCGTCAGCTGCACGGCTGCCAGCGAACATGTTTCGAGTTTGAACCTGACATAGTGGAAAGCATTTGACCAATTGCTCAATAGTTGCCGCTGATTGCTGCTGACGCAATTGACGTCGACGAAGCGCCCATTTTGGTCAATGCAATGGCAAATTTGGGGCGCTGGCGACACACGTTTAAAAGCCGGGCCAAGTGCCATTGGACGGCCCAATCCAAGTTGGTTAGCGAACGGCACGACGCGCTGAATGCCAATTAAAACGGGCAGCCAATTGAAATTGAAATTGAAATTTGTACAACGCGCGTCGATTGTTTAACTTTATTTTGTAGTTGTTGTTGTTGCAGTTGTTGTCGCCGTCGCTGTCGTTGTCGCCGTCGTTGTTACTGTTATTGTTGTTATCTTACCAAATTTGTACCTCAATTACCCAATGGGCGTGCACTAGAAAGCTTTCTAGGTCGATGCTAATCACGTCTGCCTTTCAATTTCCAGTTGCGAAAGCCTCGCTGCATATTTGCCGAAAGGCAGCAGTAAAAAGTCAATTTGCCAAACTGCAATTGGCCGGATGAAGGTCATTTGCTGGCAGCTGTCAATTCAATTAACAAGGCAATATTCCGAAAGTAAGCTGCTATTAGAATATGATAACTTCAAAGTTATTTCGAATTAGTGTAGATTGGCAGGCAGGCAGCAAGGAGCAGTTCAGATATGCATCGTGCTGTGTGTTAAATTACACCCTGTCTCTTTGCGCACAGGAAATTATAGCCAAAGCGTGTTGAAGTGTAAAAGGATGTACATATATAGCTAGAACCTGCAGCTATATGCATCATTCATGTCCACATGACATGCAAGAGGACTACTGCCACTGCTGCTGCTGCTGCTGACACTGGCACTGCCGGTGCAGCTGCAAGTGTAGCGTGTGGGTGTCAGCTACCAGATATGTGTAGGCTCCGTTAGCAGGGCGTTTCTGTTCTGTTCTGTTCTGTTCTGTTTTGCAAATCAACGACTGAGCCGGAAATTTATTTTCCAAATACAAAATGTACTGTGTTTTGCCTGAAATGCCGTTAGTCAACATCCAACATCCTTAATAATGTGAGCACAACACGCCGAGGCAGTGAGTGCAAACGAAACAGTGTCAACAGAAGGTGAAAGAAAAACAAGCGCAAATTAGTGGGCACAGCACACACACACAGCGTGGTATACGGCGTATACGTAGTTTTCTGATGTGCACTGCAAAACAATATTATGTTGCGCCACACACGACAGAAACAATAAACGCAGCATTCAAATAAAATAGCTAAAACGCTTCTGCAAAGCGAACCAATTAAAATGCTTTAATGGCATTTACAAATCTTGCAATTTAAAACGCGATGCCCAATATGAGTGGAATGATAAGAAACTCAATTATTTTTCGAGGTGAGAAAAACATTAGAGGAATTCCTAAAATTACACGGAACAGCTATGTGTAAATTAACATTGCTGTCTGCACAAAGTTTGAGTTATTTGGTAAAATACCTCAGAAGATATTTAATTAAATTTATATTATTTTGATGGATGGCTCTGATTTTCTGCTGACTTCATGATGGGTTGACTTAAGCAAATAAGCAGAGGAAGGTCAAACATTCAATTGAGAAGCTCACAAACAATCTTTCAATAAAAAGCAAAATATTTTAAAAATAAATTTACTGAAAAAAATATACGGAATATTACCTACATTAAATAAATACCGGAAACTTCCAAAATCAGTCAGCGGTGTAAAGCTGAATTAGCGAAAAATTTCAACGTTGCGTCGATGACACAATTTACTAGCAATCAACAACAAAGCAATATATATATAATATATATATAACTGTACTTTTAGACTAACATAATTGCCAGAAAACTCCACTTAAAAAGATGTAATAGACTAAAGAGGATAGATATACTTAATACTTTTGACGGATCGCTTTATCTCCTTGATATCGGAATACAAGAATACTTCGTCGACTAAATGGCTTGATTACACGAAAAAAATAGTCTAGTTTTACACCGTATCATTTCATATTCTAGTAAAAGTCGCTAAATAGCAAACATAAAATATAAAAAATTTTCGTTTTTAAATATAAATTAGAAAAAATTTAGATTAATTAAAAATTAAAATAATAATAATAATAAAAAATCAAATAATAGAAATAAAATATATAAAATTAAAAGAACAAATTATTAATAATGCTATGCCAATCAAACAAAAATAAACTTCAACTTGTATATATTAATAATGAAGTCGAACAACTATTTATTTATCATATAAAAACTAAATGTAATATAATATAATAATATAATAATTATAGTAAGTAAAATATTATATTATATTATATTTATTTTTTTTATTATATGTATTTGTTATTATTATACATATTTACTTAAAGAGCTGTTTGTTACTTTATTAGAGCTACATTGCTTTTTTTTCGAAAATACCAAAATATCTATATAGCACCCTTAACGCTTTCTAAATGTGGTTAACTCTGCCAACAACAGCGTGTTTTATTATTCGAGCCGATGGTGCAGCAGTTGTCGTAGCTATAATATATATAAACAGCGCAGGAGCCCTGAAGTTGCGGCTGCTGTAAACGGTAAGCCCGAATGTCAGTTGCAGGTGTGCACAACAGCAGCTATAGCTACAACAAAACAAATAAAAGCCCGAAGAGTTGGCCCTAAACGGCAAACAGGCCTGCAACTTGGCTTTAACCACAAGCTGGTCGGCTTAATGGCTGACGGGGAGCCGGGGCGGAGAGGTGAGCTGTGCATCTGCAAAAAAGTTTTTGCCAAACAGACCAACTGACTAACTGCATTGAACCGGGGAAACCGGCCCAACATTCAAATGCGGTCTGCATCTGCTGCCTCGAGTCGTAGATTTCGAGATTTTCCCACTTTTTTCTCTCTGTTGCAAGTTGGCACTTTGTGTGTCACTGGGCTGCCCACATTGCGGTATTTGTTGTTATTAATGGCCCAACTCAAGCTGAAGATGTCTCGTGATGATGACGATGATGGTGCTAATAATGACGATGTTGCTGCTGATGATGATGATGATACGAGTAGCTTGCCATTTCAATGGAATTTATGCAGCCAAGCCCGGCAAATGCAACCAACCCAAACTAACTCCAACTGCGACTCCAATTGTCGAGTGGCCTTAGCTTGAGCTTCTCCGACTCGTAACAGTGTGGCATCAATCGCCCTCAGTTGCCATCGTTGGCCAAATGAAGCATGCAGCATGGCAAAGCAGGGGGCGATCAACTAAACCTTAATGCCAATGAAAACGTGAGAATGTCGCCGTCGAGTGTGCGCTGAAGATGCACTTTCCGGATTTATATCGCTAAATTTTTGTCGACCTAACGAACGTGAGTGGAAAATTAAATAATTGAAAAGCGTTCACCAGCCAAGCCAGCCCAAGGAGAGTGTGCGAAAAATTTCCAGAGGTCGTAAAATGTCAGGCCAAAATGGAAGCTGAATGCAAGACAGCGGAAAAAAAATGCATTGTGATTATTCAATGGCTTAGCAAATGAAAATGAAATTGGCCATTGGCCACTCCCGTCTATATATTTTACAGCCAATATATAGTAAATCAGCCATAGTAAATCACCAGAGCAGCAGCACCGGCAAAATCAATAAAAATAAATGAAGACAAATATCAAAAGTACACACTACCAAAATCTTCACGTTCTTAGCCTTGTCAATAAACGAGGCATGCAAGGGAACAAAACATAAAAAAAAATCAGAAATAAGCGAGACGACTAAATAACACGTCGAATATTTTAATACTCTTTAATATGTTATTCATTTTAGTATCTTAAATTAACTCCATAAAATTAGTTACCATGTGATTATGGAAATGTCACGAGATTGAACATAAGAAAAGTTGCTATAAAAATAAGTCATTTTATCAAATTAATTTTAGATACTTAAATAAAATAAAATAATAAAATAAAAATACCTTGGTAAAGATTATGATATAGGAATTATCTGTATCAAAACTATATCTTTATTCCTGTGACAACTGTACCCTATATTAGTCTGATTCAACAAATTCTGCCTCAAAGACAGCCTAACAGACTAGCAGAGCTATTAATATATATATATATATATATATATATATATATATATATATATATATATATATATATATATATATATATATATATATATATATATATATATATATATATATATATATATATATATATAGAGAGAGAGAGATAAAAATTATGGTTATGTGTTACACATAGCGTGCCGAAATCGTAATACCCTCACTCATGAGTATGCAAAAAGAGAGGAACAAAATTCAAACATCAAAATGAAACGCGTGCAAATACGAGTACATAAAAAAAGCATCGAAATTTGTATTTAGAAGCAAATGTTTAGCTATGCAAATGGCGTGCCAGTTGTCAGCCAGGCTGACTGACTTGAATTATGGCACCCAAAAGATGCGTTGACAGAAGCTGAAGAAGAATTAAGTATGAAAGACAACAAAGAATTATGTGCACACACTTAAAGGTGCTGTCAATGCGGGCCATAATAAAATGTCAAAAAATAAAATCTGTATTTTATAGAGTGCCCTATATAGAATGAGGTCATATAATAATATATTCACATATGCATGTACATATACACATTTGGAGTCGTCAACAGTATATGGTTAATAAATACATATATTATATTATTATTTTCAAACAGGTACATTGCGAGCAGAATTGATGTTTGACTGCTGTATATAGTACCACTGAAATTCCAATGGAATTTCGAAAGAGATTTGATTAAATAATATTCAAATAAATATAATAAATTAAATAATATAAATATTAAAATTTTAAATTCTAAAATTATATGATCCTACTAGTTCTATGCCTCCGACTGACCCATACGCATACTCGAAAATCTTTAATGCGAATAAACATTTTGCCGCTTATTAATAGACTCACATAAGCGTGTCCAACATCTGCGCATGGGGATGGGGTTATGAATATATATTTGGAGTTTTTCAGCTGCTTCTACTCTATCGAATATTTGCGAGCTGGCGGCATCTGATGTTGATTTTCTGCCTGATTCATGGCACTTAAAAATATCAAAAAATAAATGTTGGCATATTTGCAAAAAATAAAAATAAAATACAAATTTTGTTTTGATGTTTGAAAAATTCATAAATCTTGTTCCACATTACTCATATGCAAAACATAATTTGACAACCTGACAGAAGTGCCCAAGAGCTGCCTCAACTGCCCGAAGTATATTAAATGTCTCGAAAATAATTGAAAGTTGAGCAACTGGAATAACCAGTTCGTCCCTGTCTCTATGACAATTTCGCGATTCCATTTCACTCTCGACGCACTGCAAGTGCAATGAAGCCACAAATATCGCATTACACTCAACAGCTGGCAGAGGAGAGGAGGCTTTGAAGTAGGCTCGTTAAGCGTCAGCAAATTAAGCAACAACTGGGATTCAGAGCGATTGTCAGATGGGAGAGAGCAGCTGAAATTGCTCGCTTTAGAAGGGTGAAATGATTGTCATCAATCGTCTGATTGATTTGGCTGAGCTGGCCATGCCTACGCGCGTCATAGCTATAAATCAAGCCGTGCAGCAATCAATAGAAACACCTGACAGCGCTTAATCTTCAAGACGATAAGTTCTGTTGCATATCGAAAATGTCTGAGCACGCAAGCCGCCGCTCGGGCCCAACTGATTGTTATGGCTTATTAACTGCCGCCACGCCCCGCTCACCTTTCGTTTGTGGTGGGGGCTGAGCACAAACAACGACCGCCAGCTAGCGGAAGGAACTGACGGCTAAAAACAAAAGCTCGCTTCCTGGCGCGCAAGTTATGAAAAGTAAATGAGCTAGTTTTATGTTATTGGGCCTTCAGGCGCTCCACACGCAACTCATGGATGCGTGGGCGTGGGCGTGGGCATGGGCACTGAGCCGACGTACACAAAAAGTGCCATTAAATGCGCGTTAGAAACGCTTTAAAGCACAGCACGCGACAGAGGGCGACATATACAATACAAGGGCTATTTGGCAGACTACGCGGCGTATGCTCGATATTTATATATATATAAATATATATATATATATATATATATACCTGTAAGCGCACACACCTGCAGCAAAGCAATTACCGTTAAGCGGATTGTGTTTCAACATAAACAGCCAAGCAAAAACTAAATACTAATGCGCTCTCTTTGCTGCGCAGTCTTTGGTATTATTTCTAATTCTGTTTTCATTTCTTGTATTCCAACATTATTGTTATGACTGTCGTGGCCGCTGGCTCTTTTCACGCTTTCCACGCTTTTCACACTTCTAAATCAATTAAGTTTACAGCTTGCACTCGCCACCTACTGTTGGCCATTTGGCTTAAGCGCCAGCTTAGCCCGCAACGCTCGATTGCTGCAAGGATTGTGAAGCCCTGCGAGTGTGGGAATTATTTGGTTGGATTTCATTTGCTGTTGTCGATGTTGCTGTTGTTGTTGTTTGTGGGGCAATTTGTTGGTTAGTTTTGTATATAGGCTTTTCGGATTCGCTTGAGCGACTGTTGAATTGCTGGCAATGTAATTAATACTCAGGCGAGCTTCAAGCATCATAAATGGGTCAATTGCATGTGCGAGTGTGTGTGTGTGTGTGTGTGTATATGTAAAGTAAGTTAAATGGCATATGAAATGTTGTTATTGTTAGCTTGGAGTGAATTGCTTTGAAAATAAACAAGCAATACGCAGAAATGAAAGAATACTAATGGAGCATGTCCAGTTCAGTTGAAATTGAAGTTTTTGTTGTTTAAGGAAATCTTTTCAAATTCGATTTGAAAAGAATCTACGCCATAAACAACCACACACATGCGAGCATATATTTCTTTTATACAAATAATAACATTATATATGTTACAGTGCCTGCTAAATAAACAAAAAACAATGCATTAGCTTTCGCGAATCTGGCTTTGAAAGGCCACCTCCTATGGTGGCCTGTCGGTTTGCGGTTCTCTTAACTTCCAGTTAAAAGGCACAAAAACAACTGTTGCTGTTGTTCTATAGCCGGGACGGGCTTGGCAATTAGGCAAGCTGGAACGAGTACAAAGTGGGCGTAATAGCTGCAATGACTAAGTAATTGCTATATGAGACCAGACTACACTCTAAGCCAGTTGCCTTTACATTTACAGCTTCAACGGCTACCTGCAACGACACTGTAGATGAGCCTTCATTAAAAACTGAGCGTCTGTCTAAGTTTTGGTGTCTGCGTTTGGGTGTGTGTGAGTGTGAGTGTGTTCCACTGGCTGACAGCCTCTCTCAGTGAGCTGGCTCTTAACACATGTAGAGTTTATCAAGTGCTTGTAGAATACTCACTGGGCTGACAGACTCATAAAATGCGTTTACACACACAACTTGCAGCACATGAAAAGCGTAAAAGCGAAAGCTCAACTAAAAGCAAGTGACTGTGTGGCAGATGGTGGGGCTGTGGCTGTGGCGGCGCCCGAGTGTGTGCCAGCTGACTGGCAATTATCGACACGACTTTGCTGATTTTCCACTTAAAAGGTTGTCAGCCATTAACCGAAATGCCACTCACGGCGCAATACATGCGTAATTCGAGACGTTTCAACAATGAACATGGAAAAAATTCGAGAGCGAAAAACAAAGTGAAGAGAAAACTTTTATTGCATACTCTGCGGTGCCATTCGATGATGCTTGAGTGGTCGGGTCCTTGAGCTCAGCTTGTTAACCTGACCAAATTGGCAAACATTAACGCTAACCAGACAGCAAAACGAATGAGTCCGTTTCACGCTTTATCACTCACGCATCGCTGCTCAAAAGCTTTTTTTTTCCTTTTTTCTTTTTTGACAGCGACAGTTGACGCTAATGAACATGGGCGAGATAAGATTCTCTATATATGTATGTTTCCATTGTTTTGAATGACAAAAACTATACGATATGAGTAGAGGAACAGCGTGTCTACTTAATGTTGCATATAAATCAACGAGACTAAATTTATGATTTATTCATTAATTTAACTATTTATTACTTATTTATTCATTTATCTATTTATTATTTGTTTGTTCATTTATCTATTTATTACTTGATTATTCATTTATCTATTTATTATTTGATTATTCATTTAATTATTTATCTAATTATTACTAATGTTTTTACTTATTTATTCATTTATCTATTTATTACTTATTTATTCATTTATCTATTTATTATTTGATTACTAATTTATCTATTTATTATTTGATTACTCATTTAATTATTTATCTAATTATTACTTAGTTTTTTTACTTATTTATTCATTTATCTATTTATTATCTGTTTATTCATTTATCTACTTATTATTTGATTATCCATTTAATTATTTATCTAATTATTACTAATGTTTTTACTTATTTATTCATTTATCTATTTATTACTTATTTATTCATTTATCTATTTATTATTTGATTACTAATTTATCTATTTATTATTTGATTACTCATTTAATTATTTATCTAATTATTACTTATTTTTTTTACTTATTTATTCATTTATCTATTTATTACTTATTTATTCATTTATCTATTTATTTCTTGATTACTCATTTATCTATTTATTATTTGATTATTCATTTATCTATTTATTATTTGATTATTCATTTAATTATTTATTTAATTATTACTTATTTTTTTACTTATTTATTCATTTATCTATTTATTACTTATTTTTTCATTTATCTATTTATTACTTTCAGTCATGACTTGAAGATTGATTTACATTTTTTCTATATTATCCTTATGATCAACTGAGTTATCCGGACTAAGACTAAGTCAACTACAATATGTCTGTTGGCATGTTCATCAATTTTTTGTTAGTGTGCATAACTCAAAGACAAACAAAAACTAAATAAGACATTTCAAATGCGCAATAGGAGAAACCAAAGTAAAGTAAGGAGGTAGAGCTAGGGAGATAGAGATGGCAACATAGCAAGTGAGAGTGAGAGTGAGAGGGACAGTTCATACGAAAAGCACTCAGGCAGTAAATTAGGTTCATGTCTCAACTAGTTGACCCAATCTCAGCCCAAAATAAACATACAGTCGACCAGAGGCTGGGCGGGGTTGGCTACTCTCAGCAGTGGGCAGTTGTTCTGCTTGAGTTGTTGTTTTTAGCTGCTGTTGTGTTGTTTGTGTTGTTGCTGCTCCGATGGGATGTTTGAGCCAACGGCCGTGAACAAAGTAAATCATAGCCATGAAATATGTGCCAGCCAAAGGAAAACCGTAACTGAGAGCAACACAACAACAACAACAACAGTAATCAGCATGGATAGTAATAATAATGAAAATACAAAACAGAAGCCAGGTGCTCAAACTTTATGCTACGAGACGCAAATCGTTGTAGCTGCTTTTTGTAGCCGCTCTATTGTATTGTTTACTTGCCCAAAAATTTACGATACACCTCCCACATACACACATCGTTGGCCAAGAAACGTGACCAGCAAAATGTATAAAAATAAAAATGAAAGAAAAACGACTCTGCCCAGCAGCATTATAAAAATGCAATGCGAGACCTTGCCATGCGAGCGATAAAATTGTTGATACCCTATAACCCGCAACGCACTATGACTCCTGCCTTACTCTCAGGCTCGCACACCCCCAACCCACTACACCCTACACCCACCCGCAATCACAGCAATAAACTTTACAATGACTTTGCACTCTGCCCGGCACTGCGCAACCTGCTGCCCTCAGTGAAGGTGCTTCCAATGTTTTCTGCATGATTTAATGCGTAATTTTCAGAACTTTGCAAATTTTTCGGATAATTTATCATTTTTACACCAACAACGTGCACGGCGAAATAGCATAAAGGGGTGAGCTCTTAGCTCTTAGTTTTTGTCGCAACGACACCTGACGTTGGCACCCTTTTTTTCGTCTCATTCACTCTGCTTTGCTCCGTCTCGCTCCAACTTATGGGTTAAGTGCAGTCAAAAATTGTGACCTCAGCTCATTGACTTTTGGGACTAAATGGTCGAGTTGCCCCTTTCTTCCGCTACAGCGTCATCTGCACCCAACTATTGCCTTAATTAAAATTTTTGCCTATTGAGAGAGACGACCACGCTAGAGAGAGAGAGAAAGAGAGCAAAAACTATGTCAACTTGGTTTTAAGCTGGTGAGTTGTAAAGTTCGTAGGCCTCTTATGATAAATGTGTGGCCGATGTGTTGGTTTTGCTTTGTTGTAATTAATGGGTTGTAATTTAGCTGGGCTTTGCCGGCAGGAAGCTAGTAATTATGTGGAAAGAAAGAGCATAGACTAATTACTGGAAATGGGTATCGTACTGATAAGAAGACTGAATAAGAATTTTCAATAGCTGAGAATTGCTAATACAGAGGAGAGTACAGTTAAATAAGTCGGGGTAAGAGTTGCTTGCCTAAATAAGAGACTGTTGCTGTTGCTATATATATATATATCAGATATTTATCATACGTCTATCAGATATTTGCATTCATATAAATGACGTGACTGCCTCATAATGTACATACTTGTTGTCCACGTCTGTTGCTATCCATTCCCACAAATCATGTAGCCTGTTCGATGAAGCAGTTAAAGATCAGTCTTGTAATAAGCTCTCTTATCCTCTCTTTAGAGGTGCCGGTCTTATTTACTTCTAATCATCTCATACAGCTAAGCGAACCTATTTTATTTATGTTATATTTCCAACAGATTTCTAATCTTTCTCGTTATAATTTAACCTTTTCCTACATTAGCATTATTAATAATTGTATTAAACTAATCAGTTACTCATTTACTCAAATATTTACTGGTATCAAGGTATCAGAACGTTGTTTATAATTACTCATTTTAAGCTCAATCGAGGAAAGAAACTGCGAGTTGCAGTTCTCTTCATATTAAGTTGATTGCACCTCCCGTCAATGCCTACTTCTATGAGTTAACCTTCTTCGAACGAACTGCTAGGCAACCTAACTCAACCCACCTTTTAGTCCACTGAATTAACATGCATATTTACGCTTTTGAGAGCTGGCAACAAAATTTGGTAACTTTTCACTTTTAAGTAGTCAAAACCAACTTTAGCTGCTTTTTTGCATTATGTGACAGCCACGCAAGTGCAGGTCGAATGCATATTTCATGCACTGCAAAATATTTTTGGCATTTGTAATTTGTGGAAATATGTTTACAAGGCACAGGCAAGGCACCTGGAGTTGCTCTAACTGCCGTTTCGAGATCACGACTGTCTGGCATTAATTAGACGTAAATCATTTGCATTTAAGCAAACGAATATCCTGCCTATGCCTGTGTGCGCACACACAGGATGCAAGGTATCGCAAACGTCTACGGTGCGATGTCTGTGGCCAGGCGAACAATGCAACTGTAAATCGTTGGTTTACAGATCGCATTGAATTTAATAATGGCAAGTTATGCGAATCCGATTTCAAAGGTTTAACTTCCAGCTGCCTTTCAGACTAAATTGCATTCCCAATTTATTGAGCATTGTTGAGCAGACCGCATTTGAATTGATTGATTTGCATGCGGTTCGATAGATCTATCTGTGTGTGCGTGTGTGTGTATGTGAGTGTGTGTGAGTGACTGAGTGCAATTGGTTGGACAGGTATAGGCCAGCAGTATTTCAGGGGGCTCAATTGCAGCCACGTATTGAAATCGCATCGAACGCTATTTCATGCTGTACAGTGTTGTTAGTCATTTTCCCGACTCATCTGACAGTTGCTCTGCTTGCGCAATAAGTCACACACTTTGAAATGCAACACAGTGCGGTGGCAGCATCTGCCGCGACTCGTATACACTGTTTGCATATTGAAAAGGAGTATATTCGTTTGATAGTCGAACTGTCAGCAAGTAGATGATATACACCACTCTAAAGTACTTTCAACTAGCAGTTATCTTGAGCATATGAGTCGGAAATAAATTCAAAAATTATAGATCTATTTCCGATAGGGTATAGTGCAGTCGGTTACAGCCGTTCCCTGTCTTTTTCTCTCAGTTTCCCTTTTCACTTTCTCGAAGCAATGGCTTTTCTCTTTGTGCTGCCATTTGCTACAATATCCTTTCCCGCTTGAGCTCAATTTTTTCTCTGGCAACTTCTCGGCGAGTAACTAAGGAACTCTGCCCCTGTGTGTGTGTGTGTGTGCTTCTCTATTTTTATCCCAGTACCTCGTGACTGGTTCATATTATCACCCGGCGCGCATACAACGTTCTGGATTTTTGTCGTAATTGCGTATGGAGAGCCCGTCGTCATTCACTTAGTCAGGCAGGCAGAAAGGCAGAGCAGTCGGATCAGGTCTTTAATAAAGTTTTCAGTTCTTTTTGTCTTCTTTCATTTCGTCTTTGGTGCCCCCCATGTAAGTGTGTGTGTGTGTGCGTTTGTGTGAGTGTGCTTGTGTATGTCTTTCTCTTTAGGGCTGTTGAGATTTGAGAGCGGTCACCCCATGCTGTGTATTCAACTCTTGGCTACCGTCTGAGTGTCGAGCCCCAGCAGACCCGGGCAAGGGAACTACTGGGCAGCCAGTCAGTGATAGCTAAAATTAGACTCCAGGCAACCGAGGGACATTGCACGTTGTATGAGCTCTACTCATTAAGCACCATTGGCAATGGCAACGACGCCAACGACAGCGGCAACGGCAACGGCATACGGCACAGCATTTTAATTTGTGGCATTAGTGTGTAGTAAATAAAGTCCACATAGGCCCATATACACGCCCATATACGACTGTTCTTTGTTCTTAAGGCGCTTACAGCGTCGGCAACGTATAATAAATGTGGGGCTTAAGAAGGGTATAATAGCACTTATAACTGAAAGCTAGGTACATTATCCATGCACAGTATATATATATATATATATATATATATATGCAAGCTGATTGGATGGGAAATGCGACTTGATTTCCTTGACAGGCGCTACAATGGGCTGCAAAACATATGGAAGCTACAGACTTTCATTTATCTGCTCATTTATACCTATTTTGTGCTGAGCAGTGTTGCTCTTGACATCATACATACCTGGAAAAGAAGAAGAACAATAATTAGCAGATGTCTTTAAGCTAAGGGAAATACTCTTTTGAAAATAATCGTTAAAGTTCCATTATTTTGATAGTTTTTATAACTTTTGAACAAGTCAGTTAACAAATGAAAAATGTCCACTAATATATAAAAGTTTAATTTTTCGATTTATAACTTTTTCCGCATAAGCTTAACAAATTAAACACAATTTTCCCTAAGGTGCGCAAACACAATTAAAACTCCGCGAATACCAAATTTTTAACAAAATCCATTTTTTGCCCACAACTGCGAAATTAGTTACATTTTTTAGATATTTGACTAATTATCGCAACAGTTTATGGCTTAGACAGATGCATAACGAATGCTTTTATAAATACGGATAATTATGCGCATATTTAGTGGTAATCCAATAATACGAAACATGTTTATACAATTGTATAGACCAATAGATACAAAATTAGTTACAATTGCGATATGCAGGCTAAATACCCTGTAATTAGGTAAAGTTTGTGGCTGGCTCTATAAACTATAAAATAAATATATACATAATTCTTCTCGGAAGATCAAATTTGTATACAGAGAAAAATATAGAGAAGAAGCGGGACCCAGCCCTCATACACTTCAGCCGAGTACAGAGTATAAACAGTGACTGCCTATACGACTACATTAAATGAGAATATTCTCCCACTCTTTATTTAAAAATGAGCAAAAAAAAAACACCGTTTAATTAATGCATGAACAAAATTATAATAATTGTTAGGCAAATGTTTCAATTACATAAAATAGACAACAACAAAAAATGTTGACATAGCAGCTGCTTCCGCTTAACGTGCATTCATGCAAGAGTTGGGCAAATACAGAGAGTCTCTGAGAGACAAAGGCAGTGAGAGGGAGAGAGAGCACCATTTGGCACTTGAACAGCAACAAAACAACAATATTTTGTACTGTATGCGCTGCTCTCAGGCCGAGTCTGGCCGTTTAATCAGTCTAAATTGACACTGGGGGTCAAATTCATTAAGATAGAAATATTTCGCTTATTTTGTTATTGTTTCCGACGGCGAAGCATTCCGTACTGCGTCGTAAGGGCGTTGGCTTTTTACGACAGCATTTCAAAATCATAAATTTCGAATACAGATAAGCTGCAGGCGTTTTCAATTTTTCCACTTTTCCGTTTTTCCATTTCAGCTAAGCAGTGGCATTAGCCAAACCGTATCGAATGCGCCATGTGCTGATAGTCGTGTGGGTACCTATGCCAAGTAATTATCGTTTTTTCCCGGAAAATTCAATATCACATAGGCAGAGCAACAGGAAATACTCAAGTATCTCTGTCTGCCTCAGCGTCGAGGCAGTGTGCGTGTGCCCGTCGTCATGGATACCAAGGCAATGCTCAAACCAAAAGTAAATTAACAACGTAGCTGAGATTACATAGATCGCCAGAGTTGTGAGTGCGACGAACGAACGTTTCGAGGCACGCGAAAATTTATAAATAACATTTAAAATAAAATGACAAGCGGGGGGTCGGGTTACGCACCGTCAGGATATGCGTGACTAGCATTGAAATTAAACAAAAATATATTTATTTGAGCGTCAGTGTCAAACGAGGCGATTGCCGCGTTCTTGTTGTCGCTGTCGTCGTAAGCCTCGCACAGCGAAGGCGCCTCCAAGTATGCGGCCAACGTAAATACATAAATAAATGTAATGGCTTTTCCAGCAGCAGCAACAACAACAACAACAACTAGTAGGCTGGGAGTGCGAAAAGAAAGGAAAAACAGTAACATTTATTTTATTTATTTTGATCTTAGCTTGAGGCGTGGCAAAAGCTGTGTATTATTTTGATTTCCAAAGTGCTGACTTAACAAAGATGTATAGCAGGAGCATGTGCGTGTGTGTAGGCGTTGATGAAGTGCACATGCTTCGCTGTATTAGAGTGTAAGCAGCATGAAGTATAATGGAAACAGATGCTTCTAAGCAAATGCGGAAATGCTTTAAATGTTTTTGCTGCGCACAGAAAGTAAATCGCTTAGTCAAATATATTTTTGTACTTTACGCTCTAGTTAAAAGGAGTTTGAGTAATATTTGTCATCTGATAAAAAGTCTATTCGTCTTTGCCTTATGCCTCACCAGCTCTAATTTGTCAGCTGCTGATTGATTACTACGGCCTTCATTTATTTGAATTCCCATGTCCCCGTAAGGGCTTTAATTTGGGCACTGATTACACGTTAAAAATAACCTTGTTCGTTTTTATATACTGCTTGTTTTTTAGCTGTAATTTAATATTTTTCAAATATGTGTATATATTATTAAATTCTGATTAAAATTGTTAATGTATCACTTCTGCCCGCAAAATGTGACAAAAATCAATTCAAGCACTCAGGCAATTGAAATTATGAATATATTCTAATTACGTATCAAAATCATTCTTCTATCGTATTACATAAAGCTGGGAAGCATCCCATGCTGGTAGCAATGCTTAACGAATTTCCCATCATATGCTCTTTAAATTTTTAAAATAATTTGCTTGCATCAAATTTTATGATTCTTATTTAATGAAATATGAGGAAACGTTCCATTGTGCGTTGGTCAAACGAGTATATTTTATATATAAGTATATATGCTTTGCAATTTTTGCAGTTAATGATTTTTTGACACAAATTAATACACGAAATCTTTTTCTTGCAATTATTGCTAAGCTGTTGCTATTTAAGAATTGTATTATTTTTGGTTTTAGGAAACTTTTTATTGACTATATACACATAATACACACATATATTAAATTTTTTGCATATATATACATTATAAAATGTACATAAAATCTTTATTTTTATAGACTTCAGCAGCAGCTGCACAATATTATTGAGAATGTCGAATGGATTATGAATTACTTTTAAACGACTTTATGGTTGTGAACATTCGTGATTCTATAATATATTAACAATTAATTAATGACAAAGAGTATCACATCAGAATAATTAAGTTATTATTCTTACAAATGAATTTAAATCCATATAAAGCTTTAAAATAAATAATATACTTTAATATTTAATTAAAAATAAACCAAAAGCCATATAAAACGCATTTAAAGCCACTTCTACTTATGGTGTTAAACAGAATTCAAATTGACAACCAGATTGCACTCAATTTATTTGCAAATGAAATAAAATGTAAAAAAAAGTATAAAAAAAAAACATATTAACAGCATTTTGAGTTCGAACACACTTAGGCTTAGTTCGGCTTAATGTTAAATTAAATTCGTGTTTTTTTTTTGTAATATATATTAGAATATGCTGATAAATCAGCAGGTTACAAACGTTGTTTATCTACATTGAACGAACCCAGTGGCAATTGGAGTTAATATGCAGTTGAATAAATTCTCATAATTGGCATTATAAATTCCATTGTCGTGGGCCGGGCCGCACAGATATCACGGCCCACAGCAAACGATCAACGAGAATTGCCTAAATTGCCCCTTTATTAGTTTTTTCACACACACTAAAAACACAAAGAGGAAAATACGATTTTTTCCACGCCGGCAGACAGCAGCAAATTGGCTGGCAGTTGGGAAGGTTTGCGTGTTAGGCGGGCATTAAATGGCTGCCAGGACACGAGCAGAAAAAATAACTGAATACAGCGACAGCAAGAACAACTGAAATGAGTAAAAACCTGACTACTTTTAGTTTTCGCTTTTCTTTGGAACAATCCACTAAAATAAACTCATACTTGACAGCCGCAACACACACACAGAGTTCACGTTTTTGTAGTTCTTGCTGACCAATTTCTTTCTGCTTCTCCCTTTTGCTGCTTTAATATTACCCTCATTATTATTTCGCTTTCGTTGCGCTCACACACATAGAATTAAGCGGTTCTGGCCTAGGTGGATATGTGAGATCCTGTGCCACAGTCCCCATCAAAACGTTATTGATTGTGTGGAGCAGTAGCTCCCCAAATGAAGCTGAAATTAAGTGCCCTCTTTTAGGCTATCATTAAAGCCTGTATCCTGCGGGCGCGCCTCATAAATATCGCCAGCATATTGATGGCTATCTGGCACGCAACCGCTTTGCCAGCAGCATTAACTTAAATTTTTGTATCTTCAAAGATAATTTGAGAAGTGTTTTGAATGCCGTCAAACTGCAGCTACTGTTTGCCTCAACCGGAGCCCGAGGGCCCTTAGATCTTTTATCTTGATTGCTATACAAACTGATTTACATTACAGCCGAAGTGAAGCATCAAAATACACAGACTCATTGTTGACTTCACATTGAATTCATAGCAACAGTTTCCAAGTTTAAAATTAACTTATTACATAAGCATTATATCACCGCCTTCCTCTCGTTACGTTCTCCATGCTTAAATATAAAGTTCAAGCTTATCTAGTTTTCATGCTCAGCCCAGCTCAAATGGCACACACTTCATTATATAACATGCCAAAAGCTCTGGTCAGGCACAACTGTCAGAACGAGCCTAAAACAAACGATACAAGTGTATGTGTGCGTGTGTGTGTGTGTGTGTGTGTGTGTGTCGTCGGTTGCCATACCATTTACGCCCCCTGCGATTTACATCACCGTTACCCTTGCCCCCAGCCCCAGCAATCGCATGCGTTGCTATCAACGCAAGCGTCATTTGCATGCAGAGAGGCACCCAAAAACAAATGTCAAAATCATAGAATCGACTAGCCAAATGGCTCGTGTGTCTTTGTGCCACGGGGCGGCAAAGGGGCAAAGGAATGGAGGGCAATGATTCCGCATGTGTGTTGGTCGCAGTTGGTGCGTTTATTGAATACGCAAAAACATGAGAATGACAATAAAGCAATGCAAAGAGAGAGGAGAACACGGGCGAGCTTAATTAACATGCAAAACGTACAACGATTATTGGAATCTTTTTTGGCCAAAGAGCAGAACAAAGACAGACATATATAAAGAGAGAGAGAGAGAGAGAGGGCGAGACGAGTTAGAAGGGGTACGGTACTTCCTTGTGTATTCCTGAACGTAAATCTTGGCGAAATTGTTTACATGGGCCACAAGTGACACAACAATAACAGCCAAAGGCCAATGACAGGGAGCCCACTTGATTTCAGATATAGAATTTAAAGAGCTGCAAAAAGTGCGCGAACCGAAAGCTAAAAGAGCCGAATAATCAGAAATGCACTGCCGAAAAATACCCTGTAAAGAAAAAAAATGTAATTTCAATTTATTCAGCAGGCGTGAAGAAGTAAGCGAAGCAGCCATAAATTGGTTAACTCCATTGTCGATTGAGAAATGGATCATCATCTTATCACAGCATGTATTTAAATATCCTAACAAGTATATTGCTCACATTTTGTGGCCAACCCAGGGTATACAAAATAAGCGAATGAAAAATATTTTCAAACTACAGCACATGCTGCAAGCGTGAACAGTGCGAAAGGAGTGCACAGGGAACCCAGAGGTGAGTATTTATGTGTGCTGCGTGCGGTTTTTACAGAGCTCGCTGCAGAGAGCAAAGCCGAAAAAAAGCCAATTTAACGCTTGAATACAATTTTCAATTTAAAGTTTTGCGCTTTCTTATATCGCAGCACTCTGCTCTCCCCGCCCTCTCCCCTTTCGTGTTATATCCGTCCCTCGCCCAGCAACTTGTTACGTTTTTAGTTGAGCCACCATATGACACGCCCCCTTTGAATATGCTACGCGCAGGATGAGGGCGTGATAGAATGGAAAAAGGATGTGAAGCAGGGTAAGAGCCAGCTCAAAATCCATCCGGGAGAGAAAAAAAAGCACCTTAAAAAAGCTCGCATAAAAGTTGACTTTGATTAAAGTTCGAACTTAAGGCACAATGTACACACACACAGACACTTAATAATGCATCGACAGGATACACATAAACACTTAGGTTCCCTCAGCCGGCAGCCTTCGAGCTATCTAGCCTTGAGATGGGGCCACACTTCAAGCCAAAAGCCAAGTCAATATAGCTGAGGCTGTAAGTGAGCCAAAGCTGATTGAAATGATTGAGGCGAAATGGCGCGATATCATCTCAGCTGATGGAGAGAGAAAGAGAGAGACAGAGAAAATGAGAGTGGGAATATAGGAAGTGCCGTTTACAGAAAGGCAGCTAAGTGCGCGTTGCTGTTGTGCGTCAACACTGAGGCGAAGCATCAACTGGAAGTCGATTGGAAATTTGTTTTCGAGAGATGAGAAGTGGCTAAAAATAGTTAAATAGTAGAGATCCATTATGTGAGCCATATCTGCTATGTCCACTTTGGCTTTCAACTTAACAAACTTAAATTATCTGCAGACTCTGTAAAGTTTGCTTGAAACGATGCTCAGGAAATAAGAGAACTTGACAACTCAGCCTTCGCATGGCTTTTGTTTTATCAGCTGTTTGCTACTGCAATAAAGAACCTTAATTCGTCTTTTTATGATTCATTTTGGATTTATGATAGACAGACATAAAAACAACTAATTTTTGCTAATAGCCTACAATCTGGCGAAGGCTAACTTGAGTAGGGAGAGAGAGAGAGAGAGAGAGAGAGAAGTGAAGAGCCTTAATCTGTAGTCCATGTCAGTTTCTGCTCTGATGATATTTAGACTCCCAACTAGGACTAAAGGCAAGGCGCCATTGTTCCGTTTTCCGAATGAGTGGATAATTTTGACAGATTCTTTGTTAAATATTGATATCCAGAAAGCATATAACAAAGACTTCTGAATATCCAATGATAAATTCACTTGTTCACGGACAAAAGTATGCAGCTTACGGAAAAGATTTTGAAATAAAAATTGTTTATTGACCCAAAAATTATAATCAATTTCTACTTAGCACTGCATCAATCTTGGATGCTTCAACAGTTCGGCTGAGACCCACGCGATGCTGTCATTTGGTACATACCTGCAAATAGAATCAAGATAAATTGCTTTGAGTACACGGCATCGATCAAAACATTCATAATTATGTTGTTTAATCAATTGTGGGATATATGTATATATTTATATATTTACACACATGTTGCGCGCTTGTTTAGCTAAAGAATTTGTAGAACTGTGGAGTCGGTTCGGGGCGCATATCTAACATTACTGGCACTTTTATGGAGATGGCGAAACAAACGAGGCAAATAAATGAAACTTGTGCTTTTGCCATATTACAATGGCAGCAGTTGAAACTCGTTAAGCACTGCCGCGAATGCGATGAGTTGTTAGTTTTTAATGAGCGGCGAACGTTGATCACAACACTTATTGCTCAAGTCTGTTTGGGTTGAGTCGGGGCCGCATTATGATCTTTTTGGCCACGCACAAAAAACCAACGCAGCGGGCACACATAACATAATTAAAAGGCCAGCAGAAAAAAAAAAAAACTTGGCTAGTGAGGAAAATACGCACGTTGTTTGTATGGCTTATAATCTTCTTTTTCCACTCGCAGTCAGCACTAATGATAGGTGAGAAACAAGTACGGAGCTAGCAGGCTGAAGGTCGCTCCTAATGCAGCTCATCTATCTCCGCTCAGTTGGGGCAACAACAAAGTTGGAAGTTTCATTACGACGAGTCAAGTGCTCGAGAGCACACAGCAGAGCAACACGAAACGGACACAAAAAGTAGCAATCGAGTTTTTCATTTTGCAATCAGAGTTTTATTTTTTCTGCTTGCTCCTGCCCCCTGATCAAATGAGTTTTCAATATTGTGTTGTGCGTGGGTGTGTGCCCATGTGACACGCACGAAAGCAAATAGCAAGCGACAAACAAAGTTTTTACTTCTATTTTTTTTTTTACTTTTTTATTCTGTTTCAATTCCAAGAGGCAATCAATGCCTCTGCTCAAAATTGATTCCCTTTCAAATGTGAACGATGGCGACATCGTTTCAGAAATGTCTCTGCTTCTCCTATCCATGGGGCAGTTTTAATTAAACAAAACTACGTTTGTATTCGCAATGCAGACAGTTGTTTACAATCAAATTAAAGCTGTTGCTCCTGTTGCCTAACGCAGGCAAATAATATGCCAAAAACGCACACGAATTTGGCATTCGTGACACGTCTCTGAAGTCGTTTCATTGTTGCAGTTTTTCATAAAACACGCGACATTTTCATTTGAATTTTATGCCCAAGAGCGCACCGCACTCGGAGAGGGTTACAAAAGTAACGCATACGCCCTGCTGCACACACACACACACCCCACACACACACACCGACATCCCCTCTTCACACACATCTTGTTTTCATTTCCGTCAGCTACAATTGACGCTGCTCAACTTAACCTCATTCGTCCTGCTGCTGTTGCTTCTGCTTCTGTTTTTTTTTGCTGCTTCTCATTCTTGTACTCTTCCCCCTCCTGCTTCTTCTTCTTCTTCTGCTGCTTCCTTTGCTGATGTTGTGGCATTTTCATTTGCATATTCAACGGTGTCCTCACACAGTTCTCGTTTGGGGTTTTTAACTTTTGCCAGGCCACGGCTCCTTCACTTGCTCTGCCCCCTGCCTGCCCTGGGGAGACGGCACACACAACTTTCGCATAAGTTTGGCAGCGCAGCAAACAGTGTGCACATCGAGAACAGGTTGCACAGTGTAACACTATTCTATTCGATGTTCACTAGAGACTATTCCGAAAAGTTACATCCAACAAGTTTATCCCAGAGCTCGAGCTAAACAAACGCTCAAATACAGTTTTGTTAAGCTGCTCGCGAGCGAGCTCAATATAAAACCGATTATCGGATGCTCTTCTAGTAATTAAATGAGTGAAACTAGTCTATTGAAGGGCATGCAAAATTCGTTGCGATTACCGTGCTCTTGAGGTGCCATCTCATTGTTGTTTTCTCCTTCGTAGCATTGGGCGAGTCACACGAAATTAAAAATAATATACGCCATTGCAGCTGCTTTTCGGATGGGGGCCAGTGGGGCACACTTACTTCTTTCCACTTTGCTAACTGACATGATAAAGTGTTGCCACGGCTCGCCTGCTGCTCTGCCTGTCTCTCCTTTCAGGCTGCCAGACTGCCAGGCTGCCAGCCTGCCAACCCGCCTGTCTGCATAGTCACGTTTCGGTGCAGCGAAAGCCAAAGCCAGGACATGGCCGGGGACAGGCCACTTGCTTCTTATCAAATGAAAGTATATAAATTGATGCTGGCCTCTTTAACAGGCCCAGGCCTCTGCTTTTCACAGCTGCTGCACACAACTCTTTGCTATGCTATTTTCACAAACAATTTGCAAGCAGCGCTGCTAATTGCAAAGGGAGACTCGAAATTTGAAAGTGTTGCACAGCTTGCTAAAATACACCTGCACAGGTGTAAATTACACACACAGACAGAGAGCGAGAGAGACAGACACAACACATAATGAACATGGCAGTCAAGCTGGATGCACAGCATCCATTGCTATTGTGTTTAATGGCGGCTGGAAGCGGCTGCCGTTGTATTTCACCTGCAAATTTTCCTAGTATTTCGTGTGAGCATAATTATGTGGCAGATACAAAAGTGTTGCCTGCCAACAGGCTGACACACGCACACACATTCACACACGGGCAGCTCATCAGAGTCACAGTTTGCAGCGGCTGTCTGCGTTTGGCACTCACTGATGACGCATACGTCATGTTGTACGAGCGTTGCAGCGTCAGCTGAAGTCGCGACTGTGCAGCAACGGCGACTGCATATATTTCTTGTAATTAAAATCACATTGAAGCACAGGCAGGCAAGCTGGGGCCAGACTTTGCCTTTGAGGCAAGGCAACAAACTTGTTGACTGGTGTCTATATGCATACTTCTATATATATATATATATATATATATCCGTGTGCGTGCGTGCGTGTGTGTAAGTGAGTGCGCCTGAGCCCGCGCGTGTGTTTGCTGTAATTAAACTAAATTAAGAACTCTCTTGGCATTAAAATGAGATTTACGCTTCAGCGCAACGCAACATTGAGAGCAACAAACTTGGCTAACTGTCATTTCAAATGAAAATTTGTACAGCTCCGCGCTCCAGCCATGCTTAATTAATTTCTAAAGCTCGGGCTAACGAAAAAGGAAAACCCAAACAAAAATGAAAATGAAAATGAAAATACAACAAAAACCCGGGCTGCCTGGTGCTAACTTCAATGAAAACTTTTCCACCAGTTGTTTTGCAGTGTCAATTGTGACAGGCAAATTGTATGCGAAAATTGAGTCATTTCTGCGTGCCAGCAGCGCCGCTACCGAACGACGCAAATCGTCTCTCAACAACTTTATTCCGCAGTGAAGACTGGTCCTGAATATTCATATACGAAGTGGAACTAACTCAAAATTTAATTATATTCATCAAGATATTACTTTCAATAAGCAAAGTAATAATAGAGAAGACAAGTTATGAAATGTCTCAAATAATAGGATTATATGGTATATATGTATGTACAATATATATATAATATAAATATATATATATATAGCGTGTGTGTCTATTTAGTCACCTTTCCAGTCTAATTTGATATTTTAGAATATTGTATGCTCGATGTGCTCTCTTTCATATTTCGTAGAATGACCTGGAATTGCCTCTTAATCTCAGTTCATCCATTGCTATATTTGTGAGCAACGTGGAGGTAAGACACAAAGTCACCCGGATAACATAAAAGCTTCAGCTTTATACTATGATTTTTGTATTTACTTTTATTTTTATGGACATAAATAATATTCCCATTCTACAATAATTTTGTATATTGAATACCTAGTTCGGAATTTTTGAATATTCATTTTATTTTATTTCTTTTTTTCTGAGTTGAAATAAAATAAATATAATTTTGTAAATTTCTTTAATAGTCCGCAGCATTAAGTATATATATACATATATATATATATTAAATTTAAAATAAAAGTAAAAGAATAAAAAAAAATATTTTTTGTTTGCCCTTTTATTTTGAATTATTTTTTTATTTTTTATTGGGAAGCCCTCAGAGCTTAATTTTGCTAAATTATCATTAATGAAAAAATACTTTTAGAGTGCTCAAAACTCCGAACAAACGCACAACTTTTTTCAAATTTGTGCAAATGCTCTACCAGACTGAGTTGAAGAAATATCTTTTAGCTTCAACTGAAACAAAAGCCACAAAGGAATAAAAAAGAAAATATTGTTATCCACTTAGCATTCAATTAAAGTGCACATAGTACATAGCTAAAGGACATGGCATTTGATTGCCTTTGGCGGCCATGTGGAACGTTGTGCTAACCACCAAAGTCACATAGACTTCCATTCACGTTTGCACTCACGAGCTAAGGAATTTGCATACTATTTGCATATGCATGAAGCGAAAAATAAAACGTTTGCTTTCAGATTTACAAAATGCTAAAGAACAATACTTTGTTGGCGCTGGCTGTTGCGAATTTAATGAAAGGCGCAATTATGCAAAGAGCAAGTAATTAGTGAAGAAAGCCAGCCAAGGACTCAGCCCACCTCGCCCAATTGGCCCTAAATGTTTCGACAACTTACAGTCTCTTTCCCTGTGGGAGAGGAGGGAAGTTGCTGCCCCAACTGCTATTTGGATTTATATTCTTTATTGCAATTTTATGCCTTAATTTTGGAATTAAAATGAGAGAGGCAAAGGAAACAAAGACAGCGAAGACGACTGTGGCAGCAGCAGAAACTGCGCCAAATGTGTATTTTATGCATTACACAAATGGAGGCAACAACTGCCAACCATTCACATAGGGAGAGATAGAGAGAAAAAAAAGAGACAAGACAAAGACGACGTCAAGGAAACGCTTTGTCGGATGCGGACGAAAACCGCAATGAGAATATAAATTTATCTCCTTTTTTTATTTCATTTTGTTTGCAAAGGCGCGAATTGTAACAAACGTTGATCAAACGATGAAGCCGCCAAGCAGCAGGCAGAAAAACTTTGGCCACTTCTCCAGCTCTGCAGTCTTTCACGGCAATTGTTTACCCCAAAATGCGCATTTAATTCAGTTTTGTGTTGCGCAGTGCTCGCAAATCGAGCAAACACAATAAAGTAGGCGATGCCAACGACAGGCCGGAAGAGGGAAGTTGGCATCGGGATAAATGCAAATGCGGCTAGCAGAAAATATTATTATAATATGGTAAATATGGAATGCTGGATGTTGGAATCCGCATGCGAATGCGAATGCGACGTTTCAACTTTTTCGAAAGCGCGCAAACAAAAATTTATGCATTCCAATTATAAACCGTGCAAAAATGAACGTAAAATAAAATGGCGAGCGACGGAAGGAAGTTCGGGCGCCATTTTGGAGCCCGGAAATGCACTCAAAAAGTTTTGCCTACGAATAAAAAAGGGGAAAAAAAGTGAAATAATAGTAATATATAATGGAAATTAATTAAATGAATGGCAAAGCCAATTCTATATCCACTCACTTTGATTGCTTGCCCAACACACACACACACACACACACATATATATATATATATATATATATATATATGTATATCCACTTGAGCAAAGCAAACACACTCGCACTCACTTGTGATTTCAGGGCTCAATCAATTGCAGCATTTGCTGTAGCTGCCTCACCTCTCACCTGCACAAAGTGCTCCAGCGAATACGCAAAGCGAAGGTGAAGCAGCGGCAGCCGCCACAGCCGGGATATTGCCGCTGCCAAACAAACTTTGACTAGCCTGCCAAATGCCAAACTATAAAAAAACGTATTGTAAGGCCATTGTAATAAAAAAAAAAAGAGAAAAACTTTGCCAAAACCAAATGTTGGTTTGGGTTTTCACTTGTATTGCTTTTTTGCCGTTTGATTTTACTAGCCTGATTGAATGGTAGCAACAGCAGCAGCAGCAACAGGGGCAGGCAAATACTTTTGGACTTTTGGGCAACGCATACACACAGACATATATAAATATATATGTATACAAATTACGCTGGCGCTAAGCTGAAGTGTCATATGGTGCAAAAAAAAAAAACAAAAACAAAGTGCAATAAATTTATGGGCGCCACACACATACACAGAGCTGCACACATGCATAGATACCCTTACATAGTCAGGACAACTGCGCTCCGTCGCATATGCTGAGCAACATTTCCGTTTCCGTCTGCTACACCAAATAAAACATAAACTTTTGCCAGCTAACGAAACTACAGCGAAAAGAAAATTGAGTGCGAAATATAACAAAATATAAAAGAAAAAGCAGCTCACAAAAAAGATGACAAAGTTTGCACTTTAACAAGAAAATAATCAAATAAATTATCATAAAATGTTGAGAAACCGTTTTGTTTTGGCCGGAAGTCACGTACTGTCTGCCAGAGCCCACTCACATGTGTGTGTATGGGTGTGTGTGTGGGTGACATAAAGAGGAAATGAAGTGGTGCAGGGCAGAGTGATGAAGGGGAGAGCAGCTCCGTCCCATGGGCTTTATTAACTTTGCTAAAAAGTAAGGAAGAAGGGTAGGACGACGCCGCTTTAAATTATGGCCAAGTGGCTAAATTATGAGAATGTCGCGTAAGCCAAGCTCCATTCCGACACACAGAAGACAAATGGTTTTCATGTGTAAATTAAAATTGGAAAACAGAACTTTGGAAAGGGTGAGTGAGAAGCAGCAGCAGCAGCAGCAGCAGCAGCAGCAGCAGCAGTTAAAGGAAAATCCTTAAATAAATAGGAAAAGTTTAGGGTCTAGCACAAAATAGATAAACGAATAAATAATCTATTTTATTCAAGTTAGAATATCATTATCTATCTATTGTGCGCCATTTGACGCAATAGAAGTAAAAAAGTAAGCGAAGGCTTCAGTTAGATAAAAGTGGGACCCAATTACTGGCTAGTTGCTAACAATTTAAGCTTATTCATAACCAACTACGGACATTCACAAGAATGTATAGACTCACACACGTGTGTGTCAACGTGCTGGAAACCTATCAAGCTGGCAATCATAACAGGTCCTGGGGCTCTGCAGTTTGCCACTGGAGCCATCAACTGGGCAGGGCAGTGCGGCTCAGACAATGTCAACGTGGGGCGTGCGACGCCCTAGCGAGATAAGGGTGACAAAAATATGTATTAAGTGCATGGGCAGTCGACCAGACAGCGAGACAGACGAGCGACTATCAAAAGGTATGAAAAGCGAACAAACGACGCCGACAACAACAACCAAGAAGCAGAACGAAAGAAATGAAATGAAATCCTTTTATACACACAGCCAAACAAAGGATGGGACAAATAGCTGGACCCTATATGCCATACGTACACATCTACATATACATACGTATATCATATATGTGTATATTATATATATATACATATATATATATATATATATATATATATCTATGTGTGAGCGTATAGTTGAGGATTCACACAAAGGCCGGCGAATGAATGCATAAAGTGCCAGCAGTGTTCAAGAGGCAAGGGCTAGGGGCAAAGGGCATGACAGTACGAGTGCCATAGAGGCAACAACAAGTTGACACTTTTATGAGGCACTTAAATGACAGAACCCAAGCATGACCATATGAGGTCTGCGACAGGGATGCCAACCTGCGCTTCAGATTGGCATGCAAACATTTCTGCAGGCAGAGAGCGAAAGAGAGAGGAGAGAGGAGGGGAAGGAGAGCGGGCAGTGAGCTGCTTTTAGAGAAGCAACAATTGCAATTGTCCAGCTATCGAGCAGCAGGGGAGGGGAGCATAAAGTTAGCTAATGCCAAAAACAACAATGGCCTTAACAATGGTCGCCCATTGGTGGCCAGGACGGGGCGCAAATATTTAGTTGCATAACAAAAGCCAACTAATTTTTTGTTGTTCTAGAGAGCTAGATAAATAATTGAATCGGGCATTTCCGCTTCTCTTTCTATTTATTTAATTTTTTCCTTCTTTTTTTTTGGGTACTGAGCACAACTGCTCCTCCTCTGCGTCAGCGCCGTGTCAGAGCATCCATCAATTGGTACATCAGAGCCCCATTGAGTCAGCCCGAAACCTGCGCCTTTGTTGTCGTAAATCAGTTGACTGGCGCTTTGCCAAAGAATATTTTGAAAATTGAAAAGTGTAAGCTGTATGAGAGACACCCGCCAGCCACCCTGCCGACCCCCTATCAGCTGCTGGCTGGATGGAAATTGGAATATTTTCTGACACATTTTTATCGTTGAAATTGTCAAAGAGTTTAGTATGAGACGGCGACGTTGCCGTCTTTGGCATTTGGCTCAGCCCACACTGCATTATTGACAGTTCATATCGATATATTTTATATGCTCACACAGCATGTGCCTCTGTGTATATATACATGCCTAAACATATTCCAAAAGATATATAACATTCAGCAGGGTTATTGCATTCAGCAGTGGCCAGACAAATTGAAAGGAATTGTCTGTCGAAATGATAGGTAAAATGTGTCGCTAACCAAATTGTGGCTGTCAGCAGGCAAACTGCTCGAATTACATATTAAATTGGAAATCTTTTCAAGGAAAAAGCTACAAAGCAAAGGTGAGAAAGCGAAAGAAAATCAATTGATTTTTTACCTAAAATATACACATGATAAGATGTATGTATAAGGAAATATTATGTTAATAAATACAAAAAAAAAAACCTTTATAAATTGAGATGAGCAGGAAAAAGTCATTTCTCATTAATATTCAATTTTTGTTAAAACTCAATTTAAAATGTTCTAAAATGCAAAACTTCATTACAGCAATTAAATTATGTTTTCACAATTTTAATTGCAGTTTATGAGTGCAATCAAATTAAGTTGAAAATAACCAAAAATAATTATTATCAACAAAATATAGTGGGAAATATTTACAATGTGACCGACTGGGCAATACCCCAGCTTCATTTTTCTCTTAGATTAATGAAGCATCTGACATAATCTCATAGTATGAGATAATTATTATATTATAATTAAATTCAAATTACGAATAACTCTTTAAAGTAATTTGTATTTTAATTTTAATTTTTAATATTATAATTGGAGGAAAATAATAAAAATCGAAATAAATTAAAGAATTTAATAATTTATACAAATACTTCCATTCTGCTATCATACCCATTCAGTAACTTTAATTTTTACAGGTAAGCCAGGAATTTATTTATTGCCAACCGCAGCTTTTATTTAGTGACAAAAATCAAATTCAATTTTTTGATCGCAATTTCACCAAAAATAATTAGATATTAATAAAAATGAAAAGTCAACATTTTTATAGGCGCAAAATGCAGTCCATTGCCACGCGTCAAGTTGATTTATGATTTACACCAGAGTATTTATCGCCTAGCCCAGTAAATATATTTTTCGAAATTTACATATGTGCCATACGGCGACGGCGATAACAGCAACAACAATTGCGACAATTGTGGCAAGTAGCACATACACACTTTTCGTGCGTTGCTGGCCTGTTAACAATTACCCTCTACATTTTTACGAACGAGCAGCGTTGCTGAAAACAAGGAAAAAAATCAATTATGTTAAAGTGTTTCAGCGGAGATTGCTCGACTGCGAAATATCTCGTAAAATGTTAAAGGAGAATTGCAAGTTGATTAAATATAATTCTGTCTTTTAGTCGGTTCTTTAAAATGGCCTCAAATTATTATGAAGGTATAAAATATAATAAATTTGTAAAATATCAAAACCCTCCAGTTTCAACATAGAACTTCAGCAGAGACTCAGAGTATGCAGTTACAATACCTTGGCCTTTTACATGCTGCATCACAAAGTCATCATGCCCTTTTGCTTTTTGCGCTTCCCCATAGAAAAAGCCGCCTATAAAAATGCTGCCCATGTCCGCGGGCCTTAACATGTTGGAGGCGTGTCCGCTTTGTGGTTGGCTCTGTGCGCTTGAAGTGCAGCAAGCGCTTTTTGGCTGCGCTCTCCCTATAATCATTTTAAATCAGCGTCAGACACGATGGCAGCCTTAAATCTTGCCCGAGCTGCAGAGGCGCATTTTTTTGCCGTTGCCCTGCAAAATGATTTTTTCGGGGGCGCATTGTTCGAAAAAATTAATTAAAATATGGTGCACGAATCCATTAAAGTTGCAACAATGTGCTGCACGGGCAAAAAGCAAAAAGGTGAGCTGTCACACACTGCGTATGCGTAATCAACGTTTTTATATTTCATGTTTTCAGCAAGCGTGCGTGCCAAGCATTCATGCGGCCACACGGCGTATGACCAATTTCCGTTTCCATTGAGCCCAGCAATTAATCCGGTATTTTAAACCCAAATGCCGACAGACAGTGCTTGATTTTTTTTATATATGTATATTTCATTGTTCGCATTAAAGGCAATTTGACTAATTTATTTAATTGCTTCATTATGGACAGCAGCGAAGACTACACAAAGAACTCTGAGTATTTTGCCATAAAAATGCAGCGTTAAATTTCTAAATTGTTTACATTTGCTATTAGGCAATAATAAACAAAAGCGACAGCAACAACAACAACAAAGCGGCCCAAGCAATTTGTCGTCACAGCAATCGCAACAACAGCAACAACAATCAATGACTTGGCTTATTAGCACACACGCCCCACTTCGACGCCCCTTTGGCACACACAACTCTGCCTTGGGTGCTAAAACTAAACTACAAAATTGCTGGCTCGCGTGTCGGGTCGCATTTTAGTGCCACTGCCTCTCGCCGGACCCTCCATCCCACCCCTTCACAGGTTCGGCTGCATGAAAACTTTGCTGCGAGTTTAATCAATAAGTTTTCCAAGGGTCTAGGACGACGTGCCGCGGGCTCGCCTGCAGGAGCTGCTAGCCGGCCACGTCGACGATAAGCGTTTTAATAGCTCACTTGATTATGCGCACAATTTTTGATCCAAAATTATGCCAAAGTGGATTGTTATCCCATTGGCCGGGGGCCAAAGCCGTTTTCTTAGCATTCACATCCTGTTCTATTTCTCGCTGACGAAGACGCTTCACTTGGCTCGCTTAATGCAGCGCAATTTAAGCCAGCTGTCAATTAGTTCGAGTATGACAGAGCTTAGAGCAAAGTGGCAGCGACTTGGTTGAGAACAATTTATCTTGTGGCCGGCCACAGCGGATTATCTTAGTATTTATCTGTCTAGTCGGTGCAAAAACTATTGGCAAACACTGTGCCAAACTGTTCTATGGCGCGTCTCATTACATTTGCTCGTTGACTTTCTGATGTTTTGATTTAATTACATTAAAATCCCGAGCAGACAAAGCCAATTGCCGCGAACACGACTGCCAGACGGCCACAGAAACCGAAATAAAACACAATAATTCGCATTTATCAGTTTTGGCTCATTGAGCAGAGGACAAGCGGAGGAAGGTCGTCGCAAAAGTGAGAATTTACATTGATCGATGGCTTCTAATTGCCACTTCCAAGGTCGCGTGGCCTAAGAATAGACAACCAATGATTAGGAAGTGATTTATGTGTGCCACACAGAAAGCAGATGGCAAACAGAAGATGTGCGGCTCACTTGAAGAAACTGCTCGGCTTTATAGTCATAGACATACGGAGATTTAATTGAACGACAGTAAAAGAGGAGAGATAGAGATAGATCTAAGATCAATTGAATTAAATATATTAATATAAATCAATCTCAGATATTTCACTTTTACTCTGACCCTCAACACTTTATGTTCCCTATTGAAGAAGCTAAAGCTATTACAGCTATTACAGGTGCCCTACTTTTTCTTTGTAAATTACCTTGTTGTAGGTTTTATCGATTTCGGTAATTATAGGGCGTCTAGTAAAATTAAGCAATTCAATTTGCTCTTTAAGGGGAAACTCACTGGAATTTATATGCAAGCAAAGAGTAGAGTAGAGTAGAGCATTAAAGCTATGCAGCAAATTGCTTATTAGCAGCTCACTTTTTGTATTACAAATGAAATCAAGTTATTACTCATGCTCGACTCGGGACTGACCGACTTGGAGACACCCCGACCAAAGTAGGTTTTCATATAAATACGCAAAGCACACACAGTTAGACTTGTGCATCCACAACTTCATACAATTCATATTCATACTCATATTCGCATTCATATTCGTATTCATATTCATTTGGCTAAGCTAAGTGCACATACCAAAAATGATAATCAAGAAGCCAATCTAGTATAGTGTTATTTTTTTCTTCTTCACAATTGCTGCAATAATTGGCAACTTTTATTATTTTACATTTTAGCTATTGATATACGATGAAACCATGAACTTTTACCGACTCCTTTCGACTTTATTTGCAACACACACACACACACACACACACAGACACATTTGCATATATTTTCGATTCAGCTCCGTTTCCTTTGGCTTTATCAACTCACACTTGGCTGCATTCTCGTATCGGAACTTTATCTCGCAAATTGTAGCATGCACCACTTGTATTTCCATTCATAAGCCACAAACTTGAATAAGAAAAAATCATACAAAATAACTATCAAATAAAATGCAGGCAGACAACAACTTTTTAAGAAATAAACATGAAAGCCATTTAATCTGCAATGCATACAGCAGATCACACACGCACACACACACACACACACACGCACTCACACATTGCACAATTTTACGCGGGCAAATATTTTGGTTAAGCATACGCCATGTATCTCGCTTGCCTCCTCCCCCCCCCCCCCCCTCTTACTCTTTCGTCTCTGTCTAAAGCTCTTTCTCTTTCTCTTATTCACCCCTAGCCAGCCTCTATGTCTTGTCGATTGCGATGCCACGTTTTGTTTGGCATTCAATAGTTTACATTGCTGCGGCAGCAATGGCACGTCGCCTCCATACTAGCCCCCCCTTGGCCCCACCCATGGCTGTTCATTTCAAATTATTTTTATATGCTGTCTGTTGTTGTTGTCGTTGTTGTTGTCGCAGTTGCTGCTGTTTCTCTCTGTGTTTGGTTTGAGTATTTTGCGGGTATTTGTACTGCATTTCATTTTTATGCAGTTACAATGACAACTTTTGCCGTTCCTCTTGCTGCACGCTTCGAGAGGCATAAAAAGCGCACAGATAACGATTGAGCAGAAGGTCCACGACGGACCAAAAACTGGGGTAGATCTGTGCGCACAGATTTTATGCAACATGACAGTCAACAGCATCATCAACATTCTCATCATCATCATCATCATCATCATCATCATCATCATCATCATCACCATCACCATCTCAACATGCCACATATCTTTTACGTGTATGAGCATGTCATTTGCATTATTTTCATTACATTTTATTGGACATCTTGTGGATGCAGAGCTTAGAGTGAAGCGCGCGTTATGTATGTCTGTTGAGTGTGTGTGTGTGTGTTGCGAGTGTGTTTGTGTGTGTGCTTGTGTGTCGGCGTGTGTGGGCATTAAAATTCCAAATTTAAACTGAATTGCTGTTGACAAGCGGCGCTTAGAAGCTTCTACTAGACAACTTGCTAGTCCAAGTGGCAAAACTTTGCGGCACCGTTTGGCAATCTCTAGCGTCTGCAAAGTCACAACTTGTACGACGTTCTAATCTTTGTTAAACCAAAGTAAAAAAAAAAACAAAAAAACAACAATAAAAATAAAGAAACAAAAACGAAAACGAAAAACTGCCAAAACATGTCACATGTAAGCGTTGACTTCCCCCTGACCCCACCCTCTTTAAATGAACCTTTGCTTTCGAGTTGTTTTTCCACAAAAACGCTGCGAATAATTTACACAGAACAAACTTTTGACTAAGAAAACAAAATGAAAACAGAAAAAAAAGTAACGCAACAACAAAACACATTTGACCAAAAGTGAAACAGAGGCAACCGCAGAGCGCCTTGAGAGTGCTAAGCTGGGCGTTGAACTGGGCGGGGCTGCGGCGGCAGAAGCTACAACAACAGCAATGAAAAAGCTACAAAAAGCTGAGAAAAGTTATAAAAATGTTTTGCCCAGGCAAAAGTGTATGAAATAATCCGTGGAGATTTTTATCTTGTTAAGCATGGAAATGTCCGCTGCCTGCTCTGCCTCGGCCCCTGGCTCTGTTGGGGCCTCTTTAAGCCGCCTACCGCTCGCGCCTAACCACACCCTGCTCTCCCCTCTCTCTCTTTCTTTCTCTGTATCAGCAATCACTGCCTCTCTCTTTCTGCCCACTTATCATTGCTGGAAATCTGGGCAGCAGCTGTTGTAGATTGCTTTTTCCCTCTTCTTTTTAAATTTATTTTACAGGTAGCGAAATTTGCAGCGAGCAGATTTTGTTCTCCTTTTTTTGGAAATAAATATTGTAAATACGTCGTAAAGTTTGGCTGTCCATTTCTGTCTAGGCCTCTTTCATCTTTGCTGTTGTCATTAATTCAATTAACTTGCAGCTGAGACTTTGGGTCTGAGTTCACCTGTTGTTTAGCTGTTTACCTGACAGATTTATGGGTCCCAGACCGAGTTTAGCGAGGGGCGTAAAGATTTTTGGCTAATTAAAGCTGCTTTGGGTCACTCACTTCCATCGGATGGGGGAACGTGAGGAAATTACTTTTGGGACCCGCTGGGTTTAATGCGCCAACTCGCTGAGAGCTGTTCAACTTACCTGTAATGAAACAAAAAAACGAGAGAGAAAACAAGAATAAGTAATTAGCGAAAATTAGTGAGAATCTTTACGAGAAGTGTGGCTTATGAGAATATATGTATATATATTTTTCTTTCGGCTTGGGAAAGTAACCAAAGACGCTTAAGCCCGAGCTGTAAAAGCGACTCGCGGGCCAAGCAATTAGCCCCAAATATTTTTAAATAGAAACCAGAAATATAAAACCATCAGCTAAGCACACAAATAGCATAGAAAACAAAATTTGATCATTTCCGTTTTGGAAGAGACAGAAATATGTCGAACGAAAGTTTAATTCTAAATTTTATATTTGTGATATATATATAAATATATATTTTATATTTGTGATGCGTAATAAATTGTATTAAAATATATTATATTCTACAAAAGCAATTCCGTCCTAGAGTCTGACTTCAAGTTAGATTTATGTAAGCCGCATCAGGTGTGCCTTAGCTGCATCTATTACCTGGCTGGAATTAGCAGCTTCTAGTCCCTCAATAGCATCATCAAACAACAAATCCTTGCCCACAATGCGACAATCCTTCTTCTAGGACTGCAACACATGACGCTGCTCTAGATGGCCATCAATCTCGTCTTGTCAGCGTGCAGTCAAGTTGTTTCCATTGTCGTTTGCTATTACTTTTTTTCTCTATCTGTCTTTGTTTTCCCCCTTTTTTGTGTGCCACAAAAGCCACGTTGATGACGTCGACGAGTTGCTGCGCTGCGGCGCCACTCCCACAGCAGAAAACCAGTTTTCCATTCCTTCGAACAAAACAGGATTTGGCTTTTTGTATTTCTCCTTTTCGCCTTAAGGCTAAATTCATTGTCAAAGTCGCAAAAGCTGCGCCTACAAAAACTTTTGTCATCAGACAAAAGAGTTGAAAACTTCGCTGCTTCGGCTGCTCTGCTCTGCTCTGCTGTTATTGTTGCTGCCTCGAACGCCCAGCGAGACACGCCCACAACTCAGAGGCTAGGCGACAGTGCATTTGTCTTGCGGGAGCACAGTGCGAACTCCCTGAAGCAACCGACTCAATGACTCAACGGCTGCTCGATGAATCTCGATGCGGCTGCTATGCCTCGCCCGATTGCTGCTTGGCTTTGATTGATGATTTTGAATTAGCGACAAGCCAACGCAACGCAACGAGCTGAGCAGGAAAAATGTACGAAAGATCTTTCGGATGGTGATTTTCAGTGAATTTTTTTTCTTTTTTTTTTCAGTTTTTTTTTTTTTTTTTGTGGAGAATAGTCAAAAAATGCGTGCACATAAGTTTTCTGACAACAGAGCAACGACCGTGGGGCTCTCGCTTGGGACATGCTCTTAATGATGTGGCCATGTCTTGATCAAGCAGCTTGTCTGTCAGCTGGACACGCTGCTACGAAGAGCTTAAGGTAACAAAGCTCTCATAAGCCATGCGTGCTAGCCCCAAACAGTCAAAGTTCCCAGTGTCTACATAATGATTAAGAACATGATTTGTGCAGAGCACTCACCATGTGAACGTTTAGAGTGAAGCTGTTGAAGGTATTATTTCTCTTAAGTATATATACTGCGATGCTTATATTATATTTTGCTTACATTTGATTAGTTTTGGCTACCATCGCCATTGTGTAATGGAACAAAACCCATTAAGACGAGCGCAATAATATCAAATTTCCTTTTTTAAGTGCTCCACGCAATTACGACTTGTTCATTGTTCAGAAATTCACATAAGGAAACAGAATCTATGAATAACTCGAGTCAGATACATACATATGTCATTGAAAGCTATGGGTTGAGCGTCATCATGATCATCTAGAATCATGATGATGATCAAACGATCGCTCAACCGCGGTTGCCTTGTGCTCTTTTGTGTATCTCTGTCCGTCTGTCATTACAAATTAGTTTGAGTTCTGGCTATTTTTATAATTTTCCTTGTTGCGGTTAAAGTGTTGAATGCCCCATCAGGTGCCAAAAGGCGAGGCGCTACACTCGCAATTAGCCATGTGCACAATTTTTGATGGCTGCTGAAATGCCGACAATTGGGCTGCAAACAAATGAGGTAAGCAGCTGCGCATTAAGATCCTTATATAAGTATCTCTCTCTACTCTAAGCATCTATCTACACATGCAGCTCACTCTCTCTCTCTCTCTCTCGCTCTTCAGTCTCCGTATCTGTAAGTGGCTTTCAATGTATCTAGTGGCACTTCTGTCCGTGTGGCAGCCACTCAACATGCAGCCTGTCTATTGTTGCACGTGCCAGAGCCTTCCACTAGACGACTCTGCTCATATCTGGCAACGTTTTATTTAATTCCATGTTTCATAGCTGTCAAGTGTCGCTTCCTGCCGCACCCGCTTCCTGTGCCCCCGCCCAGTCTTTGCTATTGTTTTCTTGCCGTTTTTTTTTTTTTTTTATTAGACTCAGGGTCCAAGCCCAGGGGGACAGCCAGCACCTTCAATGATGGCATCATTAGACAATTTAGGTGTCGCTGCCGTCCGTTGCCGTTGCTTATTTATTTTCGCTGCTGTGGCGCTGATTGAATAAATTATAGCCACTCACTCGCGCGTGCATATTCAGGCAAGCAAGCGACAACTTCTTCATTTCATATGTACATTTGGCGCTGCTGCCCACCTGCATCTTCGCCTGCCCTTTCATAAGCATATTCATATTTATTATTTCTTTTACGGCTGCCCGCAAGCGGAAATGGCTATTTATGCTCGCGCTGGCTGCCATATTAGTTGGCTGCCCATGTCGTCCTCCATATAGCGAGGCGTACGCCAAAGTCCGCCACGTGATGGCGACGACATGGCAGCGCGTTAATCCAGATGCTTGCAGTGTGCGCATTTCGCGCTCTGCTCTGCATACAGTTGGTCAACGGGCAGCTGGGGTAAACCACTTTCACTGCCGTTGACCGGGTTTATTGCACTCGCCAATTGCAGTGCGCTTTTGCGCTTTTCCACTGGTTATTCCGGTTCTTCTAATGCGCGCCGGTCTGTGACGAGTGCCTCGTGGCATTCGGTGTCATAATCAGTTCAGACACAGCCACAGCCACAGCCACAGACAACACAGCTGTGCCCTCCTCTCGCCACGCCCCTGCTGTCAACTCATGGACTGGTTAGCTGCTAGCCAGCAAGACCGCAGCCCAACAGACGCGTCACCGCCACCTCCACAGCCACCGCCACCACCGCCGCCACCGCCGCCGCCGATGGGCTTATGTAAGCCACGACGCTGGCTTTGAGCTCAAGTGGTTGCTGGCCGATGACTCCAATGACGATGGCTATGGCGATGGCGATGACTTCAGCCTCGACTCGGCCTCGACTCAAGGACAAATCGCTTGAAGCGTGCAAAATAATTCACAGACAGCGAAAATAAATTCTACGCTGTAGAATCTGCCAGATTCTGATTTTCGACAGGCCTTTTAAAAACCGAAGCATGTCCTCCATTTATTCTAATGCCCTACAGCCGAGAGCAGGTATGTTCATTCAAAGCTACACTAGATTTTTTGGGTGAAATATTTATGTTATAAAGTGTTAATAGAAGCAAATATATAATATATAAACTGAAAGTCTTAGGTAACTCTAAAATATTTAAGCAGCTAGCTCAAAGATCTAATTGACTTTAATTGAACTAATTTTTAAACGTAATTTTAATTTTAAAATCTTAAGCACTTGTGTAGGGAAACAAATCGAAATTAATTTTCTTTCAGTGTAGCCCAAAAGATACAGCTTGAAACCAGATACAGCGCATCTGATAGTCCACCTCTCAGGCCATCTTTGTCTTCAAATTATTTCGCTGATTAATTATTTTATTTGCTTTTGTGTTAGGCCGCGTCCGAAATCGAATCTTTGATGATTGACCAAATACAAATTGAAACGAAATATGCACGAAAAGGAATAAATTGATAATTAATAATCAAAGCGTTTAGCGAGTGTAACTAAATACGTTTGTAGGCCCTAATTAGTTTCTGATTTTGTTGTTGTGGCTCTTCGTGAACTTTCGATCTATTTCTTTGGCGCTGCGGTTAGAGACTTAATGATGGGTTCTTTGACAGCAGGAAGCCCGCAGTTATTATTTTAATTAACCTAATGAACTGAACTGAACAAATTTTTGATTCCTTTATGGTTTTCGATTACAAACTTCATCATGATGTTTAAGCAATTATAGTTTAAGAAAATCTACGGCAATATGGAAGAGAGCAATAAAGGCGACAATTTGGTTATGGATTTTGGTACCTTAACCTGACATTTCAACTTATACACACTTGACTAATCGCATCATAGACCCAAGTTTTCCATCCTTAAATTACATTATTATGACACATCAGAGATTCAGCCCCAACAGGAATATGCCAAAAATATTCCCCAATGAACACAGCGTGGCAAATTGCAAAATGATGTGTTGTGCACATCTCATAAATTATGCCAGAATATTTGCTGTGTGTGACGGAAACTTCAGCCTCTCTCAGTCGTTGTCTGTGAGCCGAACACTTGCTAGGCAGGGCCAGGCTGGCTTCCAGTGCTATGAAATTTCATTTCAAGTGCAATTCCGTGCAGTGTTTATGCCTATGCGAACAGCTGCCCAGCAAGCAGCAGCATAACAAGCTTAGAACACTTTAAGCTAGCCAAAAGTCTGTCGTTACCTTTGATATTTAAATTATGCTGTAAAATTGTCCCCTGCCTGGAACTTTGTTTGCTATATGCCGGGTGGGCGGGCAGGTGGCTCTGCCCAAGCCTTTCGCAAGTTTCAAATTAATTAATGTCCGTTGCCCATGTCGTCCTTTCAAATTGACATATAACATTTTTCGGTCTTTTATCATCGACTCTCGTCGGGGTCTTTTCGCCTTATTTTCTGTGACGTTTAATAAATTTGCTGGCGAAAGCGTTATCGCTTATCCCCAACAGCCACGCCTGTCAAATCTGCCCGACTGGCGCTCAACGCCCGTCCTTAATTAATACTTTATTCATGGCTGTCAGGCAAAACCTTTTCTGGCCACACTACCACAGCCAAGTCGCATAATTAACAAGAGTTTTTCGGTATTTAAAAAATAAATATGTGCGTATGCGTAGAGCAGCAAGGAGGGGGCCAGGCACATGAAGTTGCCCAGGGTGCGGCCAGCCACATGTGTGAGGCACAAACTGTTTGCCCACATGACGCACATGATGCAAACATGGACTTGTGTTTTTGCAAACGGCAATGCCCCCGAGGCAGCACAGAAAATACTGAGGAAGGGGGAGGACTCGGCAGCTTAGACCTAGCTAATGTAAATTTATGTGCACACTCGGGCAATATGAAAATTCAATTCACATTTGGCACACAAACAGAGTCGGAACTTTTTGCGTTCACTTGGAATTTGAGGGCTTTTAGCACCAAAGTGTATTGATTACACTGGCACGGATGCAGCTGCCCAATTAAGTTGTCTTCTCTGTTGTATCTTTAAGATACTTTATGCCCTGTCATGCATGTGCGCCGCCCACACCTCACGCTGCCCACAATTCAGTTTCAGCTTTGATTGGCAGCCAATAAAAAGGCAAAAGCCAAACAAAGCGAAACCCTCTCATAGATACCGACACACACACACACACACACACACACACAGCACAATTTTGGCAGGCAAGTGACAGTAACATACATCAAGATAGGTAACAAAATGTTTGGTTCTGACTAACACAAAAAGTTACCAAACTGCGGCGATACAAAGCCAAAACAAAATATAACTTTTCTGATTGAAGCGAACACACAAACATGTAAACACATACAAAGCCACGCACACGCACACACACACACACACACACACGCATTTGAGTCCCATGTGTGTGCGACAGCTGCCGCCATTTGATTTTGCCACGCGCGATAAAAAAGGGGTCGCTCCCATGCCACCCGCTCGCCTCTAATTGGTTTAGGCAGCGGCTTCTGGGCGCTTATCTTATCAGAGACCTAATTGCCATTGGCTGCGGCCCACAGCAAGCCCACGAGAGCAACATTCAAAAGCAGCTGCCTGACTGACAGTTATCACCAAAGTTGCAGCATATTCATATATTTATACACCCATTTATGTTTATTACACCTGACAGTGGGCGGGCCGGGCGAACATATCTCTAATGAGTTCGAGTTGAATAAAAGCTTTTCTCTCCTCTTTTTTTTTCTTTTTTCTTTTTGCAACTGTCGCCGTATTTGACGAGCTTTTAATGAACTGCACGGATACGGCAAAGCCAACCTCATGTGGGTTGCCGTGGTTGGGATTGCATTAATTAACATTTGGGTAGCCACAAGACTCCAGCGAGTACGTGACCAACAGCCCGAGAGGAGCAACTCCCAGAGAAGCGAGCAATATGTAACAGAAAATTCAGATTTTAATACGTTGACACGTTGAAATATATAGCAAAATTATTAAAGAAAGCTATAAATAGATATGTATTAATATATATATATATATATATACATATACATAACTGGTCAAATTTATTGATAAGTACTTTATTTTCGTTTGCCAACTCAATGCAAGTTTTTCCCCATTTTTTGTTTAGCTTTTCATCAACAACCGATAAGATATTGAAACCGGATATCATTCACAATGTTTTTTCTACAAAGTTTCTATAAAAACCAGACATCGAAAGGAAAATTTATATAAAACTCGAATTTTAATCAAAATTATTTTTCATAAAATATGTATGAGAAAAAACTTTCATCAAGAGACAAACTGAATTAAATCAATATTCCATTTGAATATACTCAATATATATCGCTCATAAAAGAGCTTCGGCATAAAAACACAAATGAATGGAATCGAATGTATTTCATTTACGCTTTAATCAACCGTTAACTTAAATTTTTTTTATCGTATTTAACTGTATTTCCAAAGTTTAATAACTATATTTCAGGCAAATCTTTTTGGACTATGTAATACGTAAATAACCTGGCAGAAAAATATAGACTGTTTCTGAGAATCAAATTTGCTTAATATATTCCAATATTTTGAAGACTATAAAAACTATATGAACTAAAATTATTCAAACGAATAAATAGATATAAAAATTGACCTTTAAAAATTTAAATTTGTATTTTAAATTAAAATTTCCTTAAAATTTGAGTTTTTATTGTAAATTTAAATTTCCTTAAATATTCTTTTTGTTTTCTTTTTTATAGAATATTTTTGTTAGATTATTCAATTTTTAAAAATAAATATTAAATTTTGGTCAATGGACTCGGAGTTTTTATTAGCATTAAATTAATTCTAATATTGATTTTTATTGCTTTGTGTTTACTTTAGTCATTATTGTTTATATTATATATATATCTGATGTACGTAATTATATGAAACAAATTTCGACACTGCTTTCTGAGCGTAATCAAATTTATATCACGATAACTCATCTCACACAGTTTGCCTTATAAATCAATTCACCTCGCATTAAAACGCATTTTGATCTGCCCATATTTAATTTCATATACTATAACTTCGATATTTCACTTGTTGTTGTCGTTGTTGTTGGATTTGTTTGTGGCTTTGTGATTTATTCACAGTTCGCATGCTTTATGGGGCCCGCTGGCCCGCTGTTTACCTTTCATTGACTGCTGCTAGAGCATTGATCGGCATTATTTATAACAGCCATATATGAATCAATATATATATATATATATATATATATATATATATATATATATATATATATAATCGACGCACCAGCTTGTAGCGTATTTTTGGAATTTTTTATTGAAATTTTTGGTTTCTTTTTAATGGCAATAAATTTGCTTAAAATGTTTTAAAGCTGCATTTGGCCATCTTTCGAAATTAATATTCTATTTGAAATCCAAATACGTGTAGTCTGTTATTTAATATTTGAAACTTTTTGATTCTTTGGCAACAGCATTCGAGTTTTAAGCTGTCAATAAAATGTCATAAAGAACAGTGAGGAAAAGCTCAAAGTGAAAACTTTTTCCACACAATCAAAATGAAATTGCGGAGCAATATTTGTGGCCCCGGGCGAACGGAGGTCGCACTGGGGCGTGGGCGTGGGCGTGGCGCCGAGCACAATTCTAATTTAAATTTGAAGCGAACTTTTATGCAAATTGCGAATTTGTAGAATGTTGTAAATAATTAATAACAGAAGAAATAATTAAATTCCTTAACAAATTATGATGCAAATTCCTGTAGCCCGACAGCAGGCGAGAGTCGAGATAATATTCAGGGAAACATAAATAAGACTTGGTAATAAAAGCGGATAGCATTTAATTTAGGCTCATTTAGATCCCTAATATTTGGTAAACATCAAATTACTTTATAATTCTTCCTGGGATTCTTTCTTTGCTATACTACATTTCTGGCTTTTAATGAAGCTATTTTAAACGTTTGCTCTGGCCGATTGTAGGCGTCGCTTAAATATTGATTTTAAATTATTTTAAGCAGCCAGCAACGCCACAAAGTATGCAACACTCGAGCAACACACACACACACACACACAGTGGAAATAGAGCTCCTGAGAGGCTGCACACTGAGCGTCGAGTCCCACCTTCTCCACTTGGCTGGCTCACCGCGAGGGTTGCTGTGAAAATAACATAAACGGGGTAGGCGTGGGCACGGGGTGACTGGGCGTTCTGTGCGTGTTTTGTTTTTAGCTCAACACTTTTGCATGCCCCCGCGGCGGCTGCTGCTGCTGCTGCTGCTGCTACTGCTTCTGCTACTGCCGCTGGTGCTCTCGAGAGCCTCTTAAATGTCACAATGCTGATGCTCTGGGGTTGGCACTTGGGTCAACCCTCATGCGCGAGCTCGCCCTCCGCTGCAAGCGAGTCGAGTCGAGTGCGAGGTTGGAGGCTAGCTGTGCTATATATATATATATATATATATATATATATATATATATATATGAATATATATGTGTTTGCTTCATACACATAAACACATCAAATATGTATGAGTTGTGTGCCATTATTTTGCACTTGCCACAACTGCACGACCCTGACCCCAAGCATTCGCATTTGAATCTCGTTTGCCGTTTGTGTATATTCATTTCCTGCGCCTTCCTGTGCCTTTCACCACCTACACATGGCTCGTTTTTCTTTTGACAAAGGCTCGCAGTCGAATGTGATTTGTTTTAAGCAGATCTCATAAATGGAATGGAATACATATGTACACATGTCCATGGCTGTGTGTCGCTTCGCATGCATTTCAGTGGCTCTGTGCGTCGTTAGGCGTTGCCAAACTTCACACGGCGCCGGCAATCGATGCCGCTGCCGCTGCCGCTGCCCGGCCGTTGCCGATTCAGATTCAGATTCACCAGAAACTTGTAACAGATGCTGGCCACGTGTCGGGGCATGGTCTGAGACCCAAAACGGACCCGTGTTCAGGACCTGGCAACGGCTGTATTCCAGTAATTGGATGCTGCCCGCCGCAGAGCAGAGCGAAGGCTAAAAACAAATAAATAGTCAAACGGCATTCGGTTTGTGAGTGAAATACAAATAGCATTTAATACGAAAAGGAAATTGTCTATTTCAGACAGTCAGTCCGTCAGTCAGCCAACCAAGCGGACACGCCCGGACTCTGTAATCAAAGGGAATTAGTTGGCCAACGTATAGGGAAAAGAGCAGCTCATGTGCTTGGCTTCGTATTCTCATTAGTTTTTCTCAAGTGATGCTCGAGCTGCGACTCGGCCGAGGTGTTGCAAGTACAAAAATTAACACACCTTGCAACGTACTCGGCTGGAGTGCACTAAGCCCGGCTTAAGGCTTTAATTCAATTACACACACTCGTTAATTGAAAATTAATATGAGGATGAAACAAGTTCGAATTGATGGCGAAATCGTGCTGCGCGCCGAGTTGAAGGCCGCCAGCCAGAAGGCGAGCTAAAAACAGCATAAAATAAATAAAAGTACATGCGATACAAGCGCAAATACGCAAAAACAATGTAAAACTAAATAAATATGCACAAGTCTGGCGGCCATTAAAATCAGCATTAAACATTATTGGCACTGGCGCAAAAATTAAACAAAGCCTCGCATGCGCCACCAGAGAAGATAGTTGCCAGAGCAAACACGACGCTCGAATACCCTAACCGAGCAATCGCAAAGCCCCCAAATACAATATAAATTATCATAAATAAACCGAATTTGTGTGTTGAGCATAACTGCAAGACAAACGCAAAGAGAGCCAAAGGAAAAGCCTGAAAATTGAGGCCAAAGTTGATGAGGAAAAGATGCTTTTCCTTTCTATGCATTCGAAAGTTCTCATTGTTTGTAATGTCGACTGCAAAGCACATTTCAGGTCAGCCTTTGTTAGTTACTAGAGCAGACTAGAATATGCTTTGTGCTTTATGCATTTTTCATGCCTTTCAATGAGTTTGCACAAAGTCATAGTTATAATTTTATAATTTTTGCCAAGCTCATGCTAACATTTAAATTATAAAAAAAAAAAATTATGCTTAAAAGTTGTTCCTTCTATTATAATATAATTATATTTATTATCAGCTAATTTCCTGTTTATTATTTATAATTGATATAATTATATTTATAGTCAGCTAATTTCTTCTATTGATAAATATTTTTTTTTTTAATATTTTTATATTTTACATCTATTTGTTTATTGCCATAGTTATTATAAGCATATAGTTTCAGGCTTAAAAATAAAGATAATCAGTATTCATAAATTGTATTAATTGTTTTAGGATATTCAATTAATATGCCATGGATTTAATATTTAAATATAATAAATAAAAAATAATACAAATAAAGCTGAATAACAAGATCATAATTATATATGTAAATTATTACATATGTATATATTCAGCAGTCTCGCCATTGTATGTGCTTCGATCGTAGTCTGCTGTTGCAAATATCATAACAGAAAGATTTCGATTCTTTAATGACCACTTAATTGCGACATAAGCATATGGCCTCATCACTTTTACCAGATATTTATCAGATATTTAGTGGATAACAACTGCTCTTCAACTCAAGTGCAATTAAAGTTCGATTATCTTTTTCGAGTACCTCACCTCGTGTATATTACAAGTTTTTTATATCGGACAAAATATATGCCAGTTTTTATAGTAAAATTTAATAAAAGTCATAAAACATAAAAAAATAATACAGTGATAAAAATGTATATATATATATATATGAAAAGGTATAGATCGATCTATGTCAGTTCTCAATTTTTTATATATTAGATAACTGCAATGCAAAAATAAATATGTCCATAAAGACAACGTCAAGACATCTAGCATGGACAATTATAATTTATGTTTAACACGTGTCGTTCAGTGTGATTCGTTTTATGGCTTTATTCACCTTTTATGCAGTTAAGCACATATAGCAATGGCGCATAATTCAGCTGCATTTAACATGTATATTTTATATAAGAATATGCATTTGATTGCAATTTTGTATGCTGAAATAGCCGCAGCATGGGTCATTTAAATTGATTTGTTTTTAACCTGCCTTTGTAATAATTAAAAAGCCATAAAGGGAGCCGAAGGTCGACGACAAATGGCCGTTAAGGTCAAAGTGTCTGCTGGATGCTACATACATGTAGATGATGTCATCTTCTTTATGGCCTGTAAGCTGGCAAACAATAGCCAGGCGCCTGTCCAGTGCGCATCTTCATTTATCTTTTAATTGCAAGTCGCCTGGTTCACCTTGCGTTTTCGCATAATTGTTGCTGCTGCTGCTGCTGCTTTGTTGTTGTTGTTGTTTTTGTTTTTGTCAGCTGCCGTTTTATGCTAATTGGCAACAATGAATGCAAATACACACACACACAATTTTCCTTTAGCGCAGCACAGCGAAGACAACAAATTTGCACATTTTACGTAGACAATAAATTAAAATAATCGAAAAAAGGCGCACGCGATTTTTGTGCGCGTTTTTAAACGCTAGGCTAACGCGTCTCACTGATTTATATTTATTTTGCAAAATATATATAATATATATATATATATATGAAAATATCAAATATTTGGCATTTGTTAATTTATGGAAAAAAATCGTGTAAATATGCATTGGGCGCCAAATTGCTGCTGTTGTTGCTTTTTACAGGCCATTTGAATAGCAGAAATCGTTATTGTTGCAGTTGTTTGTTGTGTGTGTTGTTTGTGCTGGGTTAGATGGGGCAGCGCAATTAATTGTTGTTTAATTGAATTTGCATAAATTACGCATGGATTTCAATTAAAATAGAAATTCCACTGGGCCGCCTCGTCGCGTCGAATCAGTGAATCAAGTTTTTATTGTTAACTTCGATAAAGTCAATCGAACACGAATTTGCTTTGCTGAGCTATGTACGAGAAATGTTTACTTCCGGTTTGGAAAGTGAGTCAGACTGTTTGGCGAGAGGAATGGGCAGAAATGGAACGGATTAGAGAAGGTGCTTGTGTACGTTTGCCACATGATATGTAAGATAATGGAAGGGAATGACAGAGAGACAGACAGTGAGAGTGAGAGAGTGAAAGGCAGAGTGGATCTTTAAGACTGTATCAGAGACTATATCACAGAAATCACATTAGAGAGCGAAGTGGAATTGAAACACGAATGGCATGGCAAATAGGTATGCGGAATTAGATGAAATTGACAAAGTAGACTAGAATTGACATATATTATCAATGCTCTAGGAATACACACAATATACTTTAGAGAACGAAATTGAAGGACATAGCGGAAGGATACTTATTATACATTCAGGAATAGCTACAAGTCCGAGTGACATAAGCATAAGATTTTAGCACTGCTTCACGATTACTCTAATAAAAACATAAGACTCACTCATGAATGCAGGAGATAATAAAATAATAAAATTAAATAAGTCAAGAAGCCAATGATTGTTAAATTTAAGCTAAAGTGTTGTTTCTCACATTTTAAACGTTTTACTGTCCGGATTGGCAAGGCTATATAGAAGTCGCTCGTATAAATATCACAAACAGAATCAAACACATCGACAGTTAGTTAGCGCTGCCTACTATAAAATCTAATCATTAAATATTGTCGCCTCGCGAACTATGTCAATATATGCAAACAGAATTTATATTCCGTTGCGAGTTACTCAATATAAAAATATTTGTATAAGCAAAAAAAAACACAAAATGACAACAGGAAAATACGAATAAATAAAACAAACAAAATAAGAATACAACAACAACAACAACAACAACAACACACACTCATGATATGTATATATATATATATATATTTATGACAAGCCAATAAAATGTAAATTTAGTGAGCAGCAGCAGCAACAACAATGTGTTGTGCACCGGCAACTAAACAGAAATGCAAATAAACTAAAAAATACAAAAATACGAAAAAAAAAAAATTTGAAGAGTGAGAATCCGAAGATCAAATACTCTTATACAACTTTTATATGTATAAGAGTTGATTTTTCCCTTTTGTTAAGCAGATCGATGACAGCAGAAGAAGAATTTAATACTCTAATAATCAGTGGAATTTCCAGTTTGAGTGCGTGACAAAAGCATCATACTCGCTCTATGTAGAGCATAAATATAAGCCGGCCGCATAAATTAAGAAAAATGTGTACAAAAAAAAAAAAAAAAAAAAGAAAACAAAAAACATAAACAAACCGAGGCGACACTAACGGACCGGCAATAAAATGTAACGTTCGTGAGGGGCGGCCCGTGTGAGAATATGCGGCGAGTGGGCGTGAAATCGAGAGCGAAACGGGCAATGAAACAAAATGGAATGGAACTAAAAGCTAATGCTGCTGCAATTACCGTTTCATGCTGCGGCCACACAACAACAACAACAACAACAACAGCGCATGCAAAAAAACCTGTTACAGTTCGGTTGCGTCTGCGCCGCTGCTGCTGAGTCATTGCGCAGGCGTGCGGCGCTCTGCTAATTGCCCACAACAGCGGCGTGTGAGTGACACTGGCGATTAGCGTCGCTGCCTCCGTCGACGTCGCAGGTTCGAACTGAACCGAATAATTTGCATGACGATTTTTGCTTAAGCGTTTCTCCAACTGTTGTTGTTACTGCTGGGCGGGGTCGTTCACATTGCCGTAGGTTGTGATTGTGTGTTGCACCCCACTGCCCTCCCCATAGCCCAACCCTTTATAACTGGAACACTTGTTAGAGACACGCGAAAAACTTGTATTATTTCTCTTTAGCGAATTCCCAAAAATTAATTTATTTGTTTGCACATTTCATTTTCGATTCAGGTGCAATTCGAAGCATGCGAGTTAATCGATGCAAATTCTTTATTACTTATGTGTTAGCAGCCAAGCTTAATTGCCTTTTGGCCAAAATGTGTTTTGCCAGGGCTATAAAAAAGCTAACACCATTAAATTAATGCAAATTAAATTCAATTTCGAATTGTTGCAATATCAATTGCAGCCACTGAATGAACGTACGTCCAAATTTAATTATAATACGAATCGACTCGGTCGAGCCTTATCAGCAGCTCACAGCAGCTCAGCAGCTCAGCAATCCACACAATATCGCGCTGCGCCTTTAAATTCGAATGTACGCGAATGAGCCAATATCAAATCATTATTTGTTTCCCCCTCTTTTTTATGTGCACACACACACACACACATACACAATTGCGCGTATAATAGCTTGCAGAGCTTTGCCAGAGGCAACGCGAGGACAAATGCGTTAGAGAAGGGATGGCGGAATGGAATGGAATGAAATGTATAAACTTATGTAAATGAGTTGGTGGAAAAGCCTATATATAATACTTATACGAGTGCATATATTTTCCAGATTATTAAATCTTTCAATATAAATAAATAATATTTAAAAATAAGTAAAGAATGAAATAAAAATAGATTGATTATATAATACGGATAAGATTGCTTAAAGGCAAGAAAATAACGAGCATATGTAGATTTTAATAAATTTACATAAAATAATTATAATTATTTTATATATATAAAATAATTATTATATATATATTATATAATTATAGTTGCACTTTTAGTTTTTTTAATATTAATATTAATATATAATAGTATAATAATATAATAATAAGGAATATAAAAATCCCTAAAACCCACTAATTGTCTGTAAAATTATCATTATATCACAAATACTGATACTTCAAAATTGTAATGCATACAGTGAGTTTCATGAAATATATGAACATTTTAATAAATCTAAGTAAAATAAATGAAATTCACTAAGTTGGCTGATTTTCATTGATAAATGTTCAACTCTTTCTATAGCTTATACATTCGCCAATGCCGATCTAGATTGTTTATGAATGTATATACGTCAAAAATAATATTTATGAAACTTGTATATTTTACTCTACTTTAAAAATAGATACAAATTTCAATATTAATATTAGTAAAAATAATAAAAGATAGTACTCGAATAATTCCATATCTTTCAAGCATCGGTTCACTCTAAGAATTCTTTGGAATGGACCAGATGCGCTTCAATTGCCACAACGAAATTTCTACTTTGTGGCAAGATCTACTGTTTAATTATATATTCATCCGGTCGATTATTAAAACGCCCCCATTTACGAAGATATCTAGAGATACACACAATTTGTATAAGCCACGAGGTTTCTTTCCCCGTTTCGTCTCGCGCTTCCCCCGCCCAGTTTTCATCAATCAACGTGCAACACAAGGGGCAGCAGGCAAGGCAACACAATTTTAAATCAACTTTAATTGAAATAAATTGTCATATCATTTGCGCTGGCATAGAAAAACAGACGCGCTGGCAATAAACAAAAATAAAAGAATACTGTATACATAAATATGTATATATATATATATATATATATATATATATACATATATATATGAATGTCATAATATGTGGGCTGTGTAATGGTCTATCTCTTATCTGCGGGCCTCTCCGCTCGACGGGGCTCGAGTGCTACTTAAAAATGCTTATAAATTAAAGCCATCAATCAAGCAAATTGAAAATATCGAAGCATCGCTGCATTATGACAGAATTTTCCACATTTACCACTTCTGGCGCTCTCCCTCTCCCACTGATTAACTCACGTCGATGGACGCCCGGAAAGTAAAAGCCTAAAAGCAGCAGCAGCTCAGCAGCTCAGCAGCTGCTGCCTTCCAGACGGCCAATTAAGTGAAAGTCATTTTTTTACTCACTGTAAACACTCAATGATAACTGTTTTTTTTCTTGCTTTTACATTTTTGTATTTGTTTTAATGTTAATGCCAATTGCGTAATCAGATATAAGCAAATATCATAAAACCTAGTCATAAACCTACAGCGCGTTAAGGTCGGCTAGTATCGAGATCCGTTGGATCATAATACAAAAAATAAAACAAAATTTACCAACTTTTCGGTTAACTGCGCACGCACAATGGAACCACCTAGTAGCTCCTACTATACTACATATCCCATATACCCATCCAACCCCCCAGCCACCCACCACTCACACTAACCCTACGCCGTAGCAACAATTTACGGCAACACAGTTTATGCAATTTATGTGTAATTTTTCAATTGTGACTCCGACAAACGGCGAACCGGAAGATTTCGTTTGGAGCCACACAGTTGTGAATCCCCTAACAATGGGGTATTACGAATTTGTCATGAAGTGCGTAATACATGGATGTACCAGAAGACTTTCATATATATAATTACGACCAATATAGCAAATCTGTTTTAAAGTCTTTTGAAAGTGACTTGTGTTTGAGTGACTTTAATTTGAATACCAGAGAGAGAGAGAAAGATTCATAGAACTTTTCATGGTTAGACCCATCGGCCGATTATTCCATTTGTATCGATTTTGAATTAAATTAATATTCTAACATAAATAATAAAACAATTAATTTACCAAACATATATATATTAAAATGAAATCATTGGAAAAATAAATTTAGATTAGAATGTTTTTTATAATATTAATAGTTTGATATTTTAGGTGGGAATATCTATTTAAATTGTCTTCTTTATGGTATCTTTATGGTATTTGATCTCTTCTTTGTATGCCAATTTGCTGATCTTTATTTTCACACTTCTTCTATATGCGTTGATATATTGTCCACTATTTTAATTAATTTAATTTATTTTGACAAATTAAAATTTTTTTAAAAATAATTTTCAAATTTTCTATTCTTCAAGCTTTTCCTTCTTTATTCTACATCAATTCTGCTATGTAGACCTGTGCTTCCGCAAGGGTATTTGGTCGTCGGTGCGCCGCTCATACTATTGCAATTTTTTAATAACACACATTTAATTTAAGCCTCATAACTTTATGAGCTGCCACATAAAATGTTGCATGCGCGCAATGTAATAATTTAGTTGCTATACGAACGGACGGACGGATGGATGGACGTCAACTTAACATTTAATCGCAATTAATCGGAATGAGATTTGCAAAAGTTAAAGGCAAAATGATTTGTTTAAATATGATACGTAATTAGCACTTGCTTAAGCTTAAAACATTTTTAATTGTATTATTTATTAGGTTTGCGATTCATCTTAAAGAAATTAAGTAGAAAATTTGGGAATCTTAATTGAATGAATGGACCGAGATTAAAGATAAATTCTTTAACTAAACTTTCACCTAATATAGACCTGTATATAATATAGATATATATATATATATATATTAAAATTAATATACTAATATTATCAAATATCAATCAACAAGAAAATAGTTTTCTTTGTTTGATAGATCTAACGATCGTCAGACAGATCATATTTATTACTATATACTCTGACAACTGGATTTGAATGAGCTCGACATATAATAAAAATACTTTCAAGACACCAACTGCCCAGTTTTTCGACATTTTGATTAAGTAGGCCATAATACACTCATAGAACTTCAATTCATTTCGCATGGGATCAAAACGAACTTCGTCTAATGACATCATAGATACCTAGCCAAGCGCACAGATGGATGATAGTCTGTAGGCACTCACACACACTCGATTTATCAATGTAGAAATCACGACTGTAGCCAACTTCCTTATCAATCACGAAATATTACCCACACATTTGCATTTGAATGAACTTACCTGCAAAGAAAGAGAGAGAAAGAAAATACAAATAAATTAATAATATGAAAGATTATCGTATCGTAATTTGCATAAGATATTTCATATGTATATATATATATATACATATGTATGGTAATGCATGAATAAATGTATTTTTTAATGTATTTCGCGCGCTTAAATTACGTGGGAAAATGTTGGGAGCAGTGCGAAACGGGCGCCAAAAGTTGGCACATGAATGTATCAAATGTTATGGGGGAATGAATTGTATAATAACCAAATAAGAGTTGATAAAATATCAACAAATCGCCATGGCTATCAAATTACCAGATCCCCTACCCCTACCCCTACCCCTGTCCCTTAGCCGTATGGCCAAAGGTACGTTTTGAATATGAAGACTGTGAAAACAATTTACGCTCATTGACGAAAAAAAGAAAAGAAAATCTTTTGAAGTAGAAGCAGAGTCAAGAAAGGTGGGGGCATGAGAGAGATTTGCGGCACACGTGTGAATACAATGCTTAACATAAATATTTGTTGCTGTTGTCTATGTAAATAGGTAAACAAATCTAGTAGAGAGAGCGACAGAAAGAGAGAGGGAGAGTGAGTGAGCAGGCTTGACTAATAAACGACAAAGCCAAACGCACGCCTAAGAATTCGGATTCGCCGTCAATTGAGAGTGAAAACAACGGTAGTTTGCTAAACGACATAGTAAAAGCTGCTCTTTAGGCGTCGATTAAAAAGTGGAGAGTGTGTGAGCGACAGAGACAGACACAGAAAACGGCAGCCAGAAAAAGCAAACAAGAAGGCGAATTGAGCTATCGCCCGTTGCCCATTGCCCGTTGCCCGTTGTCCGTTGCCCGACCGTTGTCAAAATATTTATAGTGTGCACTGTAATGTGTGTTCGTTTGTTGATGCTGGGTTGCAGGTTGACATGTACAGTGTGTACACTCTACAGTGCACGTCGCCAAATAATGTCCTCTCTAATTTGTGTGGAGAGGTTCAGTTTTGTTTGCTTACCGGATAATACATTCCTTGCGGAGGAAGAAAAAATGCCCCGGAGCCCCACAGTTTGACGGCTTTTTGTGTTTACAGTTGCGTCGCAAATTATATGCACAGATGCCCCGTACAATTGACACCAACAAATTGTGTGCAATTCCTTCGTAGGGGTAGTCTACACTATGCAAATAGGGGTAGTCACGCTTGCTTCTTGCACTTTTTCTTTTAATTAACACTGTATTTGCTTTGACGTCGCATTTGTTGCATTTGTTTACTCTGTTTTTTTATACTCTTTCATTTATCATTTATCAGATTGATTGACAATCTTTATTTTTGGCACAATTTTAAATTGGAGTTCACGATATTATTCAATTAAACTGAAAATATATTTTTCGAAAATATTTTTATGCAAATCAAACAGAAAACAAAAAATTATAGACCAAAAAAAAATAAACACATTCTTGACATTCTTTTAAAGATAGAAATATATTATTTGAAAGATTCTCGAATATCACATCATCTAGTCCGATATAGACACATGACAAAATAATAATATTATGGCGCAAATATTTTAACAGATTTTTACGCGGAATTTTACGATTTGCGAAATTTGTGAATAATGTCTGCGCAGTTAACTTATTTATATTCAAAAAGATATATGTATATATGTAAATATATATCTTTTTATTTATATATATTGCGCGATTTTTTGAAAAACTAATTGTTTTTTAGGGGTTGCTCTCTCGCCCAACTGGTCAAAGGATGTTGCATGGCGGCTGTGGCTGCGGCCAAGCGAAACGAAACGAAAACAGAAAATGCGCAAAAAGACGGAATGAAAAATACAGCGCAAACGCGAGACAAAAGAGACCAGCCAAAAGGCATGAGAGACAGCCACGCGCTTTTATTAAGGGGCAGCAGCGGCCGGAGCAGAAGCAGAGGCAGAGGCAGACGCAGTTTCCAGTTGAATGAAATGATGTTTATAAGGCAGAAGAAGAAAAAACGTCTATTGCGAATTTTGTTGTCACTGCGAACGCCATCGGTTTTTGTGTTGTTGTTATTGGTAAAGCGATAAGTCTTCACGTTATTTACATATATACATCTATATATACATACATACGTACATATGTATATTTATATAAATTTATATTCTCTTTGCGGCATATTCGAGTCGTTCCACAAAGGTTTTGCTTTGTCTGTGGCCATTCGAAATTCTTTTGGCGTGTTGTAGCTTTGCAGCTAAATGCAGTTTTTGGTTATGCGACGGCAACGGCGACACATTCTCTCTTACGAGGCGAATTCATCATCTGGCACACACATTTTATTTTCGTTGATTGAATGGGAAAGACAAAGCGCAGCGCCGACAAGCAGCTGAGCGTGTGTTGGTGTGTGTTTGGATGCTGCTGCTGCTGCTGCTGCTGCTACTGCCGCCAACAGAGAGTGAGTGAGTGAGTGAGAGAGTGAGAGAGACGTGAAAAATCGAATCAGAAAAACAGGCATGCGAACGGTGGTGCGAATGGCAATGCGAGAAGGATCAAAGGATAAACAAGGAGGCGCAGCAGCCGTGAAATGTAAACGAAGCGCAAAAAGTAGCGAGCGAAAAATGTGCGCAAAATAAATTGCGAAGGGAACACAAGGAACGACGGACAAAAACATGTGGCACATTGAATGAATTTCTATATATATACATCTGTACATATATATCTAAAGTTTATTTCGCTTTTCGTTTTGTAGAAGCAGTGATGCTGCTAAGCGAACATGCGGTCGAAGGGGGAAGGCAGAACAGACAGGCACAAGAGAAATCACGTCCCTCGCGCCTGTCTGACTGTGCGACGATGCCGCTGCCGCCAACGAGAGAGATGGCATATATATTTATTTTTAACTTTTCATTTCATTTTGTATCTGTACGTTGTACGTTGCCGATTCCGATTTATAAATGTGTACGGTTGAACATAGCTCGTTGTTGCACTGCACTTTTATTTCAAATTTGAAAGCACTTGACGTTGCTGTTGTTGTTGTTGTTTTTCTTCTAGAAACTAATTTGAATTTGGGTTTTGTTGTTGTTGGCATTTGCACATGGATTACATGTTGATGGAGACATCAACTATAAACTATAAGCGTTCAATTTTAGTAATTCACTTTTGTGAGCGTCTTTGACTCCCACGACTTGTTGAGAAGAGCGAGAATATGTAATAGCTACAATTGGCAGGGAAATACGCGCGCAACGCTTAAATTTACCGCAGCAACAATCGAACACGTCCGCTCGCAACGAGAAATGAAATGCGAATGAGAGATGAAAACGAAGAGCGAAACTCACAGAGGATGCAAGCATAGGTGAGCGCGGCAGAATGTTGCGTTGCGCAAAACGAGAGTCACGCCATGAGAGAGCGAGAGCCAAACTGAGAGTGAGAGCGTAAAAGCAACGTTTCGTGTTTTGCAGCACTGTTACACTCAAGCTTGGCGCCAATTTTGATTTCAATAAATTATATTGCAAGTTGAATAATTAGAATGCTAGTTATTAAATATTCATTGTATTATATTAATTTTGTATGATTGCGTTTTTTAAAATCATTTTATTAATTATACTTACATATGTGTATGCAGCCAGAGGTTTTTTTTATTAATCTGCAGCAGTGCTGCTACATTAACAGAGCAGCATTAACAGCGCTGTCACGCTTATCGATAACATTTTTACCGCGGCTTTTTGTAATGACAATCGAACTTAAAAATAAATTAACATACAACAGTCCCAAAAAATGTAAATTATACAAATCTAAAATATGAATATGAATTATAATAATAATTGCATGATTCAAAATCAAATGTGGAAGGGAAAAATAAGTCGCATTGCATTTACTTTCTATTGGTTTTCGGTTTACTGTCAAAGGACACGCTCCCACAATTTTGCACACTTTGTTAATGGCATCCCTAAGTCTAGCCACACACACGCCCATACAGCACAACATGTTGCGGCTCAAACAACATTCTCTTCCCTCTTGCCCCTGGCCACTTGCCACTAGCCACTTGCCACTTGCCATGGCCGACAAATCAGAATTGCGTCCTGGCTGCAATAAAACCAAATCAAAAGTGACATGCCTCATTTTCGGCTGGGCACCAACATGACGGACGCGTTGTCAAGATTGCATTAGCCGCATGTGGACAGCGGCAGCAGCAGAATGGAGCGGCATGTCCTTGCTGGCAGGACAACAGCTTGCCACGGCAAAGCGTGCGAGGCTTATTAAACAGGAACGCTGCAGGCTACGCCAAGCGAGGGGCAGCAGATTTAAAATGCAAATAGCCTCACGAGTTTACAGCGCCCCACTCGACTCCAGCCAGCAGTGGAGCTGCAACGGACCGCATACTGAAGCCGGCCCACTCAAATGTCCTTCGTCCTATCAGCTCCACTAAGCAGCAGCAGCAGCCCCTGTGCGTTTGTATTCTGGTTGTTTTTGGTGCTCTGTGCATAAATGCAAATGCCGTGAAGCTGGCAACTTTTTAATCCACGCTGGCCGGCAAATTGTCGCCTCGACAGAGGCAAAACAACGATGCGAAGAGCTCTGCATGCCCAGCTAAGCTAAGCCGATTCGCTGCCAGCTGCTGATAAATGGCAGCATATAGTCAACATATAGAAATGACAAAACTCGATTTGCAAGCAATATGAAATGTGTGCTTAGCCGATCCCTTAACAGAGCTAAAATGGCAATGTTATCTTGAGAGTTACAGTAGATAATCTACAGGAGGCAGCAGTAGTAACAGAAATGTTATCTGGATAACAGTTGCATAACCATACAACAGTCCATAAGTTCAGCACTTATTATGTTTAATAATTTATATTAAATCATCATATTTTATATGTAAACTGATTAAAACAATAATGCGAATGCACGCTTGACAGAATTAACATGGCATAAGCTGTTAGATTAGATCTAACTACATAACAGCACTATAACATAAGCTGGTATAAGAGATGTAACTACCTAACAGCACTATAACATAAGCTGTTAGATCAGCTCTAACTACCTAACA